>OW679194.1:117745441-118051443 GCA_940337035.1 Agriotes lineatus
CCCTGATCGGAATGCAATTCCATGGGCACCCCAAATCGACTGATGAACTCCTTCACCAATACTTCAGCGACTGTCGAAGCTTCCTGGTTTGGAAGTGCATATGCTTCAACCCATTTACTGAAGTAGTCCATGGCCACCAGGATATATTTGTTACCGTCATCTGTTAATGGAAACGGACCGGATATGTCTATCGCTATTCTCTCGAAGGGGCTTCCTACGTTATACTGGCGCATAGGAGCTTTCCTTTTCTTATGGGGTCCATTGCTTGCAGCACATGTGGTACATTTTCGACACCATTCTTTTACGTCCTCTTTGCAATTCACCCAATAGAATCTTTGGCGTACCTTTTCCAGCGTTTTCTTGACGCCCAAGTGTCCACCCGACACACCATCATGCAGCTGCTTCAACACTTCAGGCACCCTTCTTCTTGGGACCAATAGCTGCAACCTTTGATGTGTACCATCTTCATTTTCCAGGACACGCTTTAAAAGTCCATCATCCATCCTGATTGATTTCCATTGCGCCCAGTACGTTTTCAAATTGGTTGACTGCGGACATACTTCTTCCCAAGTTGGTCTGGAACCACGACTTATCGACTTCATCAAATGGCCTAATTCTGAATCTTCATTTTGATCCTTGTCAAGGTCTTCAAGCTGCCATTGATCGTCTATAACAGTTGTTCGTAGTACGTGTCCACACTTGTCCTCCACACGACTGCAGTGGGTGCACTCCAAAGGACAAGGTCTTCTTGATAATGCATCAGCATTACGATGACTAGTTCCGGCTCTGTGTTCAATTTCTAAATCATATTCCTGCAGTCTCTCAATCCATCTGGCCACCTGTCCTTCTGGATTCTTGAACTGCAGAAGCCACTTCAATGCCGCATGGTCCGTCCTTATGAGGAATCTTCTTCCATAGAGGTACTTGTAGTAATGCTCGACACTTTTGACCACTGCTAGCAGCTCCTTTCTGGTCACACAGTAATTTCTTTCTGGCTTCGACAACACCTTACTAAAATACCCAATGACCTTTTCTTGGCCATCTTGTTCTTGGGATAACACTCCGCCAATGCCAGCGTTACTCGCATCGGTATCGAGAATGAACTTGCCTTCTGGAAAAGGATAGCTCAGCACTGGAGCACTTATTAAGGCTTCTTTAAGCTGTTCAAAAGCATTTTGACAATCATGGTCCCAGTCAAATTTTCTGCTTTCTTCGGTCAATCGTATTAGTGGTTTTGCGATGTTTGCAAAACCCATCACATATCTTCTATAATATGTGCAAAGCCCGAGGAAACTTCTCACATCATGCTTGTCTTTAGGTATTCGCCATTCTTTGACAGCTCTGATCTTCTCTGGATCAGCGGCCACTCCTCCTCCAGACACAACATGACCCAAGTAATAGACTTCTTTTCTGAACAAGTTACACTTCTTCACATGGTCTTCGAACGTTTTTCCGACCACAATTATATCATCCAGATATACCAGGCAAGTTCTCCAAGACAACCCTTTCAATACGGATTCCATTAAACGTTCAAACGTAGCCGGGGCATTACATAGGCCAAAAGGCATTACTGTAAACTGCCATAACCCGGATCCTACAGTGAATGCAGTTTTCTCACGATCCTTCTTCTCCATTTCCACTTGCCAATATCCACTCTTCAAATCCAAAGTTGAAAAGATTTTTGATCCCGCAAGTGTATCCAAGGTATCGTCAATCCGTGGTAACGGGTAACTGTCCTTCTTCGTAACATTGTTCAACTGTCGATAATCAACGCAAAATCGAGTGGAACCATCTTTCTTCTTCACCAATACCACAGGTGAAGCCCATGGGCTGTTGGATTCTTCAATCACTCCATCTCGTTTCATTTCGCTAATGATTTGCTCAGCTTCTTGGTATTTGGCCAAAGGTAACCTTCTAGGTGCTTGGCGAATAGGTTTTGATTTGCCCGTATCAATTTTATGTTGGACGTTATTAGTCCTTCCTTTGGCGCTATTCTTCCATTCGAAGACGTCGGAGTATCGTTTTATTAGCTCTTTCACCCTCGCCTTTTGTTCCGGCAACAATCCTTGACTTGCAGTAGCAATCAAATTATCCAGCTGTTCACACGGTGCAACAGAAGAAGTCTCTATATTCTGGGATGGATGCACGATGGATGACACCGATGAGCAGCAGCCCAAGACCGTACCTTCCTTGAGAGTTACCGGGTAGTGGTTGATGTTCATCAGACGTACTGGTATCTTAGAATTAGTCTTAACAACAGTTTTCGCAACTAACACACCAGGTCCTGTTCCTCTATCACTATATTCTGGTTCTAAGATTGTCACTTGTCCAGACCACATACACTCATCTTCGTCCGTTCTTCCGTTTACCAGCATCTCACTACGCACGGGAACCGTCACATCTCCTGCCAAAATCACACGCACTCTAACGTCCTTTTTATTTTGAAGCACCAGTTCCTCATTAGCAACTTCCAACACACCGGCTTGCAGATCTAATTTGAAACCATGCTTTTTCATGATGTCCATTCCAAGTATGATGTCTTCTTCTATATCCGCCACTATAATTTGATGTTTGAAGGTGGCATTTCCAATGGTGATCTGGGCGCGCATCTCCCCGTGGACCTTCGCCCAGTCGCCTGTAGCAGTTCGAAGTCGCCATTGCGTTGCTACAACGTCTTGCTTGGACTTCGCTATTGTCTTCGTAGCTCCAGTATCAAGTAGCATCCGGTATGCTCGCCCGTTGATCTTGCCATCCACGAAGACACTTCCAGCATGGTCCTCGGCAGTTGCTATCTGAACGACTGTCCCGGGGGCTTCAGTACCACGGGTTGATGTCTGCCCCTTCTCACCAACCCGCTTTAGTTTTCCGCCAGCTTTTGCATTCTTACTGGATCTTCTATCGAGTGCCTTCAAAACCAGCTGGACAATATCCTCAATGGAATGGTTGTCACTTTCATTGTCAGCGCTCTCCATTGCTCGAATACGAGCTTGTCCCTTGATTGACTGTTTAACAGCCTCGTATTCGAGAGCTTGTGTCAGAGCATCTTTAATGGTTTTAGGCCTAGCAAGCTTAATAGCTTGCTGTGTCTCGACGTCTCGCAACCCATCAATGAACCGTTCTATAGCAAGGCTCTCACATATATCGTCCCCCGCTTCCGGATAAGAGATCCGTACTAAGTGCACGATATCTGCTTCAAAATCCTGGAGGGTCTCATTCGGTTTTTGAAATCTGTTTTTTAGTTGAGAACGATATACTTGTTCCATATGTTTCTGTCCATATCTCATCTCTAGGCGAGCGACTAATTGTGTGAAATTCAGCCTCTCTTCCTTTGGTATTGTTTGTAACACCCTCAAAGCATCCCCACGTAGAGATGTACTGAGCATGGACGCTTTTACACTGGTAGTCCAACCATAAACCATGGACAACGTCTCGAACAATGTTAGATACACTTCCAAGGGAGATTTCCCATCGTAGGTTGGTACCTCTTGACGTCCAGGGACTAATACTTTTGATTCTTGAAACGTCGGTGTTACAAACTCACTAGAAGGTTTGTCTACATTTTCTAGAGCTCTCATCTTACATTCCAATTCTTCAAGTTTCCTGTCGAATATTCTACAAGTTTCCTGCACCTTGGATTCTAATGCTCCAGATGTTTCCATTAATTCTTCCCTCAATTTTCTAGAATTCTCTACCATTTCATCCTTCAGGATTCTAGAATTTTCTAGCAATTTAGACTCCAAACTACTAGAATTTTCCATCAATTTCGATTCTACACATTCCACTAATTTAGTTTCCATTGTTCTAGCATTCTCGAGCATTTCATCTTTCAGAGTTCTAGAATTTTCTAGCAATTTAGATTCCAAACTACTAGAATTTTCCATCAATTTCGATTCCAATTTTCCCATTAGTTGCTGCACATCAACCTGGACATTGAACACGAAAGTCTCTGGATCTTGACCATCTCCTAAAAGGATTCCACGAAGACGTTCCTGCAGGTTTGATTTCTTTCCAGTAGAATCTTCATCTCGTTCTTCTAGCTCCCTTCTTAACTCGTCTACTTTTAATTCCATCAATTTTTTCGTAGTCATGATGCACTTACACTAATTATTTATAACACAACACTATTAATTATTTATTTATATTAAACAATACCCCACACCTGACACCAATTGTAACGATTTTAACGTTTTAACTAGGGTTCGGAATTTATTTACGACAAATGTCCACAAAATATTTATTTACACAGAATTAATAATTAACAATAACTAAATACTAACAATAGTTAGGTAAACCGAGCGATATTTATTTTATAACATTTATTTATGACATGAACTATACGACTACTGCGGCCACAATGAATCACGTTCGGTCCGTCGGTCCACTTTATACCCAGACACAAAATCTTTCTAGAATTTAGAAGTTGCTGGCAAATCCCGGCGATCCGTCGATGAGTCACCCTGTGGAACACTCGGGAACGATGACCCAGCAGACGGTGATGTCACCGCTTCCGGCGGCTGAAGGTCGTTACTCGAAGTTTGTGAGTCATCAGTTCGCACCTGGACGGGCTCAAGGACGCTCCGGAATGATCGGGACCCAAATTCGTTACAATACTATAACACTTGTTAATGAACTTCTTAGAAGTTACTATAAATTGGGCTGTAACATGAGCCTTAATAACTATTTTTAATACTAGTGAGCCAAGTAGTGCATTTAATCGTGAGTCCAGAAGTTGGGCGCCCGAGCTGTAGGCGAGGGTCCCAACTGGATGAGTGATTAAATGTACATTTGCTCACAAGTGTAAAATGTGATTTTTTCCACAATCAAAATACAAAATGTCAAACACAAAATATTTATTAATTTCAAAGATGTATGACTTAACATTTTTTATTTGGGTGAATACAAATTAATTGTACAGTTATTAAGTGTAACAAAATGTACGAGAGGAATATTTGTTGTCATATCCTTGTTTTCCTGCATATTTATTTCACACATGGTTGCATACTACGTTGCATTTTGTTACTGAGCTGAATAGCATTTACACTTACAGAACTTGCATTTTTATTCATTTTACATATAGCTTCTTCATTCAAGTTAACAGCATTTGCATGTGTAGACGTTGAACTATTAGACCTGTGCTCATTCAATGGATTGGTATGGATTTCTCCAAGAATTGTGTTGGCAACATTTATTTTGTTAGATATAGCATCATCGACATAACCTTCGGCGACGGAACTTGAACACCATCCTCCATGGTGCTTTAAACTTGGTATGTCACCTTCTTTATTCACCAAAATTGAAGCTGATGTTCTCCGGAAGCAATGTCCAGTGAATAATTTTACTTCAGGCAATTGCAAGTATTCAGCAATAAAGCTGGGTAATTTTAAAAATATTTTGGTGCCCACAGGTTGGATTGTACATTTTCTTGATTTATAGTTAACAAATAAACGATTATGTGGCGTTGAAAGTGGCCGTAACTTGAAATATTTTCGGTAGATACCAATATTATTTGTGGTTCCATTGGTAATTGTAAACATTTTTTTTGTCTTCGTGTCAGGAAGTTTAACAATAATTACAGAATCTTTATCTCCAATGTCATCAAGTGTCATTTTGCATAATCAGGGCAACCTAAAAATTAAACAAATAATTATATTTCTGCAACGTTAATTAAATACGTATCTTTAATGAGTGGAAAAAATATATTTTTTGCACTAGCACCTGGATTTCTTTCCCCCGAACTTCAGCGACGTCAGTGATGAACACGGTGAAGGGTTTCATCAATACATTTCTGTTACTGAAAAACGTTATCAAGGCAAGTGGAACAGTGAAATGCTTGCTGATTATTGTTCAACATTGATATCAAAAAGTGCCAAAGAACAGTATAGGAGGATGTGCTGAAAAGTTCTTGGATTTACATAGAAAGAAACGTGCTAGTAAAATATGAAACATTTTTTATTCAACATACTCCCCCCTCAAGCTAACACATTTAGCACAACGCTTTTCCAGTTCCCTTAACCCCTCCAAATGGAAGGGGGACGGTTCGACGGTTGCCCCTCCAAAAACGCCTCCGTAGCTGCGATAACTTGGTACTTGGTACCCTTCAGGTGTTTTATTCAGCTGTGGGAACAGGTGGTAGTCCGAAATGGCTAGATCTGGGGAATAGGGCGGGTGGTTCAACAATTCGAAGCCAATTTGGTCGATATTCGTCACTGTGTGGTGAGCGGTATGGGCAGAAGCATGCACCGCTATGTCTGCTTTGTTAATGCGTGGAATAAAAACTCGGCACGTACGATTCTGTTACTGGGCATGCGCGCTACTGAGTAGTTAAACATGCTGCAGTATGGTTTACAAGTGCCTAACTTACTCGATTAGCACCAAAGCCAAGCACTTTTCAGCACAACCTCGTAAAAGAACAACAAAAGAGAAAAAGAAAAGCATTTTAAACAGGATGATAGCATACAGCTCTATGTAATTTACATAGGTACCCAATTAATATTATATCATTTAGTTCTCTGAATGCCATTTTTTGGCAGTGGTCTCTTATGATACATTTTATCGGACTTTTTCCACTATCTAGGGTGTATATCACACGACGTTTCGGGAGTTTTGATTTACTCCCGTCTTCAGGTGTTCCTGGTTAGTCCTGAGAAGGACTGGTATTGTACGTCTTTATACGTAAACAAACTGAGAGGAATAGGAAACAGATTCAACATAAGAACTTCCTTCAAGCCCACAACCACTCTAAGAGGTATGATGACGCATACCAAGCCTCAGAACGAAGATCAGAATTCAAACAACTGCATCTACAGCGTACCGTGCGAGTGTGATAGACAATACATAGGGGAAACACAACGACCCCTACGAGTGAGATTAGCGGAACATCGCAAAAATATTAGAAAGGGCGAAACCATTAAATCCAAGATCGCAGAACACGTCTGGAGCGAATACCACCATATACAATGGGATAACGCATCAATTGTAGCTAAAAAGGAAAACAGATTCCGTAGGAAGCTGAAAGAAGCTACATACATAGTGCTGGCAGTAGAACCAATTAGCCAGGCAAGCGCAGAACTAAAGCCCATTTGGATGCCACTACTGCGCCGAGAATTACAAAAATAGTCTACTGCGCATACAGCGGTAAGATATTGTAATGGTCTTAGGCCTACGACTCGACTCTGATAGCAGTGCAAATTAATGAACATTTCAATAAGCACAGAGTTAGGGTGTTTTATGTAACTGCAATGATAAGTTTAAGGTTCAAACGATAAATGCATTGGTAAAGAGATGCCAGTAATAATAAAGTAATTAAGTAAGGAACGCAAAAGGCAAGCTCTTTTTTACAGGGGTCGAGGTTGACTTGCAAATAAATTAAATAATAGGTTTGTGCATAATGAATAGCCGAACCAAAAGAAATTAATAGTCAAAAAAAGGTTTGCTATATGCAAGTAAAAGAAGCTTAGAATTCAATAAAGCTAGTCAGTGAAATTGGCGAGGATTCTAAAAAGGCAAAGAAGCCAGAATAAGATAACAATAAGTTGCGAAAGAGCAATCTGATAAAGCAGGCAGGTGGACATGAGAAGGCAATTAGAAAAGCCGGCAACAGGATATGAAGACAGCAATTGAGAAGCAAGGAACTCTTAAAATAATCAGTGCATTAAACGGTTGTAAAAAGCAGAGCGAATAAAATAACGTGTTTGTGTGTGTGGCGCAAATAAACGATTTTTAAATCTAAGAAACCGACCATAAATTTAGTTTGTAAGAAATTTTAAGATTTAAAACTGTTTCTATTTATTTATTTATTTATTTATTTAATTCGCACTCAGCCAACAGCCGTTAGGCCAATTATAGGCCTCGCTGTGCAGTTATGAGGACTTCCAACCCCACTAACGACTGTCATGATGTTGTATGACCGCCGGGACCAACTTTTTTTTCGTGATAACCGTACCACGAGGCGCCGAGAGATGCAGCCGTGGAACTTCCATCCAAGTTCTGACCAGAGACAGAGTTGCTTAACTCTGCTGATCGAACGTGGACGCTTGTTCAAGCTACACCACTCGGGACCTGTGTTATCAAACTTGTTTCTAGAATTTATTTAAATTAACCAAAACTTACTTCCGTTTGTATTGTAACCATAGCGATAGATTCTAATTTGTTTTAATAACGGAGGAGAACAAATTAATAATTAAATTAAGCTTGACAGTGTATATTGTGATCTATTTTATTTATATTTTTAATGCACTAAATGAGCATTTTTCAAGCCGAAAAGTTTACCGTTTTATTATGTGCATATCCAAGTTTGAGTGGTATTGTTTGTAAAGGTTTTCGCCACCAAAAATAACAATTTTTCAAGAGCGTTTCCGAGGATTTGCCAGCCGATCCAGCTCGAGATTTCGACAACTGCTTCCAGCCAAGATAACAATCCTAAGCCAGGGGTTTGTACTGCAACACCGTGGGCAGAACTGCAGGAGTTCTACTCGCAGCTTCAGTAGCGAGGAAAGCCGTTCCAGGGCTAGAAACACACCAGGGGTCGTCTCCGAGCACCGAAGCAGTTCCGCCGTTATAAGGTACCGAAATTTATCTAAAATATCAGTGTTAGCTGTCGGAAAATCAAGGTGCATGGGCAAGGAGGCTTTACTGAAGAAGATTCGAGCATTTGCAAAGCCGCAGCGAAGGCGCAGTTCAAGTTATTAGGAAGCATCCATTGATTTTGAGGTTAGGCAAAGTAATTCACAAATGCCTGTAATAGCGTCGCTTTTAACAACGAAGGGACGGTGGTAACTTCACGAAATAATTTAATGCTTGAAACAAAAGCTGTTAAGTACCGCCAAAGGCAAAAGATATAATTATTATATACCGTGCGAATTCTCATAATTACACTGGTTTTAAACATCAAATACCGCAGACTTGCATACGCGCTTCATTTTCTAAAATTTTTTGAAAGTATTGCAAAAAATTGGCTACAGAGCATTGGAACTAAATGCGGTGAACAGGACCGTATCAGATAATTTCTAACAAGTTATTGCTTTACTGAGAGCTAGCGTTTTATAATTAATTGCAAATAAAATATAATTTGATAGCAGGCAAAGTTCCGTACACAGTAAAATATTAAATCAGTGAATTGTGCACATTGGATTTTGCTCTAACTTACAATTAAATATTAATTGAAACCCAGTCATTAGAGAGCATCCATTGCAATATACAGAGTGTCCCAAAAATAATGGGACACCGATTAGTCATAGATTCCCTACGTCGTAATAAATCGATTAAACCCAATATACCTACCTTAGTACAAGGTTTCTTCAGTAAGAAGTTATAGGGCCTTGAAGTTCAATTTTTATTTTTTTTTGCTAATTTTCATAAATGTAAAGATATCGATTTGAATTTTGATATATGTGCTTACTATTATATACTGCACTAATACGAAAAATTTCATAAACTAGACTTTACTGTAAGGGGCACTTTACCTATCTTTTTTTAGCTCTAACTTCATTATCTGTAACTTTTTTGAAATTTTAAATTCTTATCTGAAAGAGAATTAAAATACACAAAAATAATGTACTCTTAGTTCATGAGTGTAAAAGCAACCGTTTACCTCAAAATGCCCACCAAAGGTTTTTGGTTGTCATTAAGACGTGCAATTATCAAGTAGCATGATCACAAAAACAATGGGTAATGATTTTAATCTAGTAAACAACAATAAGAAATCAATTAATGACGTTGGGGACATCAGTTTTTTGTCTTTGTGCTTACGAAAATGTTGCGACACAACAAACCTTTCAGCATTGTAGAATTCGTTATGTAGCGGCATTTTCTTAAACATAAACAAACAAATTCTTATGTCACTAATGTTATTTATTGATTTATCATTGTTTTTTACTAGATGACCATTGTTTTTGTCATCATGGCTACTTGATAATTGCACGTCTTAATGACAACCAAAAACTTTTGATGGGGATTTTAAGGTAAACGATTGCTTTTAGGCTTAAGAACTAAGAGTACATTACTTTTGTGCTTTTTAATTCTCTTTCAGATAATAACTTAAAATTTCAGAAAAAAATTATAGATAACGAAATTACAGCAAAAAAAGTTTATGAAAGATAGGTAAACTGCCTCTTACAGTCAGGTTTAAATTATTAAAACTTTTTAATTAGTGCAGTACTTAATAGTAAGCATGTATACTAAAATTCAAGTCGATATCTCAACATTTGTAGAAATAAACAAAAAATAAAGCATAAAAAATTGAACTTCTAGACCCTATAACTTCTTACTGAAGGGACTAAAGTATATTAGGTTTAATCTATTTATTATAACGTAAGGAATCTATGACTAATCGGTGTTCCATTCTTTTTGGGACACCCTGTATATAAGTTTATAACTAAAATATATAACCGTGGTGGTGGCCTAGTGGCTAGAGTGACAGACGAGTAATCACAGCGATCAGCGGTTCCGGGTTCAAACTCCGGGAAAGGCACGAGTGTACGTAAAAAAGAAGTAATATATCAGTGCTTCTCAGGACTAACCATATCATTATTTCATTTGGGTACTTTTCAAAAATTTTATTTTCCAAAAGCTGACCTGCCAGAATAGATTAGTTTTTATTACTATTATTAGAACTATAAAAGGAATGAAAATTGTACATAGTTTCTAAAGAAAAATAAAAAAAAATACATTTGTTGTATAGTGTTATGAAAGGATTGTCGGGATCCTACTATGATTCTAAATGTTTTTGAGAATTATGTTGTTAAAATTGTTAATTCCTATATACAGGGCGTTTCTTAAGTCGACGGTATGGCTTTTGAAGTTACATTATAGTATAAAAGAAGTTGAAAACTCCTATAAGATGTGTGCATCAGATTTGTATTTTTCGAAATAGAGCTTGTTTTCAAGTCACGTTTGAGTTTTTCTTATAACAATAGAACATTGAATAGATTTGAATAATGTTTGGTATAACACTTCAAACTGGTATAAGCCATCTTTTTAGATTACTATCTGTGTACTAGTGGTGAAATACGGGTGTTACGACACAGATTCCACAGTAATTACGAGGGATGTTTAGAATTGACCAGGACTTGTTATATGTGTGGCACTAAATGAAAAACTATTGTCAAGTCTTTAAGTGATAATCAAGGTAGCTGTGTCAGCAATATTCAAGCTTGATTATGTTTTGTTTTAATTAACAATGGGCGATATACTCACCATGGCGTCAAGTGATGTGTTCTGTCGCCCAACACATAAAAGGTATATATTATGATAGTGAAAACACATCTATTGTCGTTTTCAAAAAGAATTTGAGGAAGAGGGTCTTTCACGCAATATGGCTGTGTATCAAACATTTCACATGCTGCACGTCTTGTAACTGCTGTGACTCCGGCGAACATCAAACGTGTTAATCAGCTTATTTGGAATGATATGATGAAATGATTAAGGTCCGTGCTTTAGTTGGACTATTAAAATTTAATATTGGTAGTGTAAAAGTCTTCATCCGTAAGCTCAAGTTCAGCAAATTTAGCGCGCGATAGGTTCCCAAAGAGCTCTCGCAAGCGCAGATGGAGATTTGTGTCAAGCTCCTCTAGAGTTTCCAGTCTTCTTTATGATCCGGACTGGTACAATTCTGATTACCACGTGTTTGGTCTACTTAAGAAGCACTTGGAAGGTAAGAAGTTGTACTTAAATAAACAGGTGATGAAACATTATGACGGACATTATATTGAAAAATAATATGTTTTTGTAATGTTACGTTATTGTTGGTGTTTATAAAATAGAGAATCCAGGTCAATTCTGAACATCCCCCGTATTTAATGACAAGACCGATAATTTTTATTTTGTTTAGGGCAAGCGATATTTACTGATATTATTTATGACTTATCGAATGTTGTAAAGATAAAGAAAAATTTTTTAACGCATTTTTTTTTAAATTATTGTTATTGCCATTAGAGTTACTGTCTGAGTTGTGTCAACTGTTTCAACCACTAGCAGTCTACTGATAATAACCATCGTCTCGAAAGATGAATGGAACGTCATAACGAAAATTAAAATATCTCTTTTAGTGTACGGGTGAGGTTTGAAAATACGAAAATAGCTCAAGAATGAAGTACCCTAATTTTTCAAAATCCACAAAAATGTTGTTTGGAAAAGTTCTTTATAATTGAAACTAGGTGTGAATTTTAACTGGCTTTTCCTATATTTTTCTTACGACCCTGTGTTACGGAAAATAGGATACTTCAAAGTTATTATCCGATACGTATGTACTATGGAACTTGAATTTTACTCACTTAGCAACCAAAAAGCTGCGTTGATCGAAGTTAGTGCTTAAAAATCCAATTTTTTTTGGTTAAAGTAAAAGGAACCGGTATCCTCAAAAAAATTAATAACCAACCATCCCAACATCAAATGAATTCAAATCAATTATAAGTTCTAATTGAAATATTATAAAAAATACTTCAAACTAATGTTTTTGTGTATTCCTCAGCCATTTTAATATGTTGGAAACTTCCCCCGTACACGAAAGGAAATATGTAAATTTCAGCAAGTGCATCTTTACTTTAAGAATGTAGAAGCACTTTTATCAACAGTAAAAACACAAGAGCTTTTTTGTTATCGGATAAATTTCTCTTTGTAACGAAATAATTTTGCCAAGCAGTAATTTTACGAGGAAAACTGACACCTTCGGTCTCCCGATTTTGTTAAATGTCAGTTTTTCGAGCAAAATTACTGATGGAAAAATTTTGAGTTACAAAGAGAAATTTATCCTTAAAAGAAAAGCTTTTTGGCAAGATAAATTAACGACATAATATATGAATGAACAGCAATAATTATCTTATTAACCTCAACAAGTAATTATAACTGACAGTATCGAAATTTATTGTGTAACATCATAACCGACAATCAAACGTGATTAATTTTCTAAATCAAACGGTCGGTATTGTAACGACGCAATGACAGATACTTTCTTTAATCAGGTATATTCTAAATGGCACAACTAGAAAACGAATAAGTATTAAAAACTACTTTGAAAATTGTGAGCTTTTGCTATAATGTAGTGAAAATTTAAAAAATGGTACAACATGATAAATACGGGTTGTATACAAAACCACCGATGTTGATCGCCACCGATATGGATTTCCTCCGACTTCTGACAACTGTATTGAACACTACCGACAGGAACTACCACCGACTTGGGTTACTACCGACTTTGAAAGTTTGTAAGAAATATATGAATGTCACCGAACTAAAATACCACCAACTTGGAGCACAAACCGACTTGGATTACCACCGATGTGGATTTACATCCGACAGGAACTATCGCCGATGTGGACTACCACCGCGCGTTTACTTCCAACCGATACCGACAGTAGTTGCTGCAACACATCTTACACGAGCGACCGTGAAGTTGCAATCCTTCCTATTAAGGTGACTGTTTAGTAACTTCAGATTTCGTTTCTAACTAGTCCAGAATTTTTAAAACCGTCTAAAGATAGACAACAAGCCATACTAAGTAATTTTTAAATGATTTCGTTTACACGTCATAACCTTGTTATGTTATTGGTACTATGTAGAGGAAGCAAAATATGAATGGAGCTAAAGGATTATGATATAGGTGGTTCGTTGGGCGCTTATAGGGAAGCCCAAAATTCCAAAGCTCTATTTAAATTGTGACTTTCTGAAGTGACTAAAAGACTGCAGATTGGTGGTTTAAAAAATGTTGACGGAGTTATATCAGTTATTATTCGCGCTGAGCTTTCCTTATATTTGTACCTAGTGAAAGTAAGTGAAGTGTGAGTGTCATACAGGGACCGTCGAAAAGGACTGATTATTTAATTTTTTAATAAAAAATTAAATGTCACAGCAATCGCTATGTCTCTTATATTATTTTAAAGGGTATGCTTTGGAGAGGTGTATAAAACAATTGCAGAATTTTTTGACACTTAGCAAAATGGACATATGGCCAGTGCCACAACGTGTTTTTTGTGTTGAACAATTTATCAAAGTTAATTCAATTATTTAAGTGGAATGGATGAAAAATTCTCTTTCATGATCGCATAGCCAACTATGAGGTCCATATAAAAATACACCTTTAAGGCATAACTCGAAATTCGAAATTGTTTTGAAAAACTGACTACGCCTCTGCATTCTTATCAAAAAAAGTACCTTAAGAACGTAAACATTGCTTTTCCATATTTTCATAAATAGGCGAGCCGCAAAATGCAAAGTCGACAAATAGATTTTTGTTTATAACTGGAAAATAAAAGACGGTAGCCCATTTTAGTTTTCAACCCATTAAGCTTTTCCTTAAAAAAAGAGATCGATGATGGAAAGTTAATTTGTCCTTATCTCCTGTAGTAATCGAGATTCTCCATGAAAACTACGAAATCTGACCACTCTACATATTTCCGAAGTAGCAATAATTTACATAACTAAATAATACGTTATCTTCGTGTAAACAGAAGAATGTGAACAAAATAATCACAACTATAGAGCCTCATTTTACAGTACAAAGAGACACAGGTCCATTCAATCACTGTTTTATATGTTACATGTAGCTCTGTCCAGTATGTGAAATTGGTAGTTGTTGATTCAACCCATACATTACGCCATCAAGTCAAGTATTGTTTTACTAAATATAACAGTGTGAGCTTTACAGGAGCAATTGCTTAATAGACCAGAAAACGTTAAAATATAAAAACTCACGTTTATTTAGATTTTTCAAATTGTAGTTTCATTCTGTATTATTAATCTGATCATGTTTCAAAATTAAATGTGTTGCATTAAGATTCTTGAAAGCCATTTAAGGGGTAACATTAAAATGTCAGATATAAAAGCAGACCCGAGTACTCATCATAACTAAAAATAATAAAAATAAACCCGCGGCATTTCACGACGTCTTCATTCTAAAATAAAAAATTAATTGCCGTAGTGCTCTTCGAGTAAAAACCATTTGTCAGATCTGTACAAAGACGCCTTTTCTTCTGTTCCGTTGAAAAATAAATCATTTACAAACTAAGAAACTTTATTTCGTTAAATGCAGTCTCAGAGTAAAGTATGTCTAGCGTTAACCTTAGACTAATTATTCTTTTTGCAATGCCAAGAAAAATTAGTCTATAAAAGCATCTTGCATGTTTGATGGCAATCAAATAAGACGACGGAATGTCACGCTTACTCGCATTGCTACTTCAGGAAATGCGAAGCGCAATAGTTGGAATTACCTCACTATTTGTATAGAGCAGACTCTAACCAACCGATTATAATGTTGCGTCTGTTGCGCGGAGTTTATGTAAATAGGTTTGGTGAAAACAAACCGCTTTATTAAGAGGATTTACCTGTTCACCAAAGTAAAGATTAGTTTAAGTTTGCTGCGGTATGCCCTAGAACATTAAGTATAACTTTCTTTAGAATTGGGGCTGAAGTTTGGAGCATCGAGTACAAAATTCCCCGGTACAGGAACTTTCAGTTGGTACAAACTTTTGCTTAATTGGAAAATTCTAAACTAATTTACAACGTGAAATTTTTAAACCGCTTCTTATTTTTGCTACATTTCATATCCACAATAGATAGGAAATATCTTAATTCTTCCAGATAAGTAGGAAAAGTTCTAATCGTAAACCAAGAGAAAGTCGTTGCGGTGCTGCGTATTCGCACAGGTAATTTATCCCAAGGGTGTCTTACGCTAAGAAGATAACTGCGTGCAAGGTGTAACGAAGTAGGCGTTGAAATATTTACGACTAAAATGAAAATGTTGTCATGGACACCGGTATAATGCTTTTGCGTCTGTAACAGATTATTTTTGAATTTGTAGAATCGTAGAAAAGTGGTTTGTAAACAAAAGACAAACGATATTTTAATATATTACTGTGAAAGGGAAATAATTTTACAGCCTCACGTTAGTTAAAATGGTTCTGAGTATCCGAACTGGGACTAAATGCAGCACATAATTTATGTTGAGACCATGTGTTAATTTAAGCATACAAGATATATCTTAGCTGTTCTAGCACTACACAAATTAAATAAAATTCAGGCTTATATCTCTTAGAGCCTTTAAGTAATTACTTATGTGGCCTCACCAAGGTGGGTCAGGAATATTTGTTGCTTATATGCAAGCTCACAAAATCTACATATCAGTTACTCAAATAAAATTAAAATTTCATATCTTTTAATGGATATCAAAATCTTATTTATTGATCAGGAATTGCCACTTTCAAATATAAACAACATAACACACATTTTCTATTTCATGTATTTATTTTACTCATTAGCCATCAACCAGTTACTGGCTGCTACTAAACAGAATATGCGTAATCTATACAATACAGAGAGAAAAATATTAATTAATTATAATGTACTGTAGAGGCAAAGCAAATAAGTAACAATTAGTACCACAGATGAATATCACATATAACAACAATAATAATAATAATATTTATTTATTTATTTTGCATTTACAAAATTTGAGCAACACACAAGTACAATAACTAAATAAACAAATGAACAATTTCTCTCACTTAAGTTCAATAAAGAAACTTGTGCGTGAGATTTAACAACTATATGTACACAACACTCCCGAGCACCCCAAATATTTACATGCACCTATATACAGTGTGTCTCAGATCGAGTATTATTGCATGGGTAACTTTCTTATCACTGAATATGGAGATTTGGTTAAATGGTGTTTTGCAGTTTCATATGCTGATTTAAAATCTGTTCGAAAACGTTCAAAATGTCGAACCAGTTACAAGTTATTTAAAAAAAACTAAAAACTGTCATTTTTTGTATGTCAAATATCTTCGTAAGTAGGTATAAGAGATACAAAAAAAAAGTTTCATATAAAAGTCAGTGTTTTCGATAAGGTCAATTTACAATTGGTGTCCAATAAAAATTCAAGATGGCTGCTTTAGAGGTACTCGTATCAACTTCCTTAAATTAAATAGGAGCCATATTGAATTTTTAGGTTGCTGAATAGAACTTTTTATTCTTTTTTCAAGAATGTAAGATAACGTATGATTGAATAAAAAATACTAGTAAAATTAAGGGTTTTTACATTTTAATCAAGTAGGCTTACATGGATCCAAACAAAATTAGGTGAAATTTATTTTAGAAAACATTTGTATGTAATTGCTATAATAGTTAGTAACATGTTAATTCAGTACTAAGTATTTGAACCACAAAAGAATCGTGACATTACTTTTTAAATGTATAATCAGGTAGGTAATAAGCTATAATGAAAAATAATAAAAAACATATATAAGAGCATTGTCGCCATTAAATTTTCTGCAAAATGTCTTGTTCCACATTTCTTTGGTTATAACCTAAACCTGAATTTCTATGAAGTAATTATAGGGCCAAACTAATAGCTATTTATGCATCAAAGGCGTAAAACTCGACTTTTTGGCCCGTAGTGTGATAGTTATAGCTGGAGGTGCCGAGCACCGAGGGCCAAAGACGCTGGTTACGCCTGAAGTGCATACAAAACTTTATTTATGTGTAACCATAATCCTATATATTGGCCTTCGATAGCGGGCGTAATATGGTATTTATGACGCGAAGGCCTATAAAGTTGCTAATCAGTATAACAAAAAATACTAAAAAATTCACACCGAAAGCACAATGATGACCTAATAGCCTGTGATCAAAATACTAAATCCTTGAATTTTGTCCATTTCTAGAACAAAAATCAAATAAAACGTTGTGCATAATCAAGATTATAACTCACGGGAAATGTAAAGCTCTCCGCTTTGCGTCCCGCTTTAAACATTCCCTAGTGCTATAATCTAATGATTCTACCATTAATACGTCAATAACTATTATTTACGGTCAACATTCAATTTAAAAAAGAAAACGGAATTATATAATATGGTTGACAATAAAAACAGTTTTAGTATAATCATAACCTTTGTAACTGCAGCTTTTATGAAAAGTGTCTATAAATAATAACTAAAATGACGCTAGTGAGCTTTATGCCCGAATGTGAGGTCTAGAAGATGCCTATTACAGGTCGACCGTACATAAAAATACTTAATGTAGGCTATATATTCACCACTAGAGATCTGTTTGATTGGAATTTTCACATGACTTTTTCCTGTAGATTATAAATTTATGCTACAGTTTGCAAGCAAGCATTAGTTCTGTGTTGCACATAATATAGTGGTCCCTAATAAATTCATAGCCATCTCTTGTAGGTAAATATTTAAGATGTTTTTGCAAAAACATGGTCTCCCTTCTGTAGGGATATTATTCTTCACATTATGAGTTTCTCCTTATAGACTGATAAACCACGGCGATGACTGCTACTTTTGTTCTTGCAACATACAAGGGTACAATGCCAAAAATAAAAAGATATATGTTACCCAAACATGCAATCTGCACTTCGGCCTGTGCCTCATCGACGCGGTATTCCAGTACCAGTGCCCCCACACAATTTTGACGATTTGCCAGAGTCATCAGAGAGCGAGTCAGAGCAGTTGGATGATGAGTTTCAAGTCGAAGACTGTGGACCCCAACAGTTTTCACAAGAAGAATTAAACGATCTCGTTCGTGATTTAGGGCTTTCTAAAGAGTCTGCTGAATTACTGGGCTCTAGACTTGAAGAAAAGAACTTGTTGAGATCTGGAACTTCATTCTCTTGGTACAGAAGCAGAGAAAAACAATTTGAGTCAAATTTTTCTCAAGATGGCGAACTTGTATATTGTTCTGATGCTCCCAAGTTGATGTCAATGTTTAACATTCAACATGTGTCAGATGAATGGAGGCTTTTTATTGACTCGTCAAAAAGAAGTTTAAAAGCAGTTTTGCTACACAACGGCAATAAATACGCTTCTGTACCCGTGGGGCACTCTGTGCACCTAAAAGAAAAGTATGACAACATGGCTTTTATCCTCGATAAATTGAAATATAAGGAGTTTGGATGGCCTATCTGTGGTGATCTCAAAGTCATCTCTATGGTGCTTGGACAACAAGGTGGCTATACGAAATTCCCCTGTTTCCTATGTGAGTGGGATGGCCGGGCAAAAGCACAGCACTGGAGCCAAAAAGTGTGGCCAACGAGAACTTTGAAGGTTGGAGAAAAAAATGTTCACTTTGAGTCTTTGGTTGATCCCAAAAAAGTGCTTTTACCCCCACTTCACATCAAGCTTGGACTGATGAAGCAGTTTGTCAAGGCATTGCCAAAAGATGGCGAAACGTTCAAATACCTTGAAAAGAAATTCCCGGGACTGTCTGAGGCAAAGTTAAAGAAGGGTGTTTTTGTTGGCCAGGACATTCGGAAATTAATGAAAGACAATCAGTTTGAAAAGGTGATGAAAAAAGCTGAGAAAGAGGCGTGGATATCATTTAAAGAAGTTGTGACTAAGTTTTTGGGGAACAATAAGGACCCGGATTATGAAGAAATTGTAAATAAAATGTTGAAATGTTTTAAAACCTTGGGGTGCTCCATGAGCTTAAAACTTCACTTTTTGAACTCCCATTTGAGTTATTTCCCAGAAAACCTTGGTGCCGTAAGTGAAGAGCAGGGCGAGAGGTTCCACCAAGACATCAAAGAAATGGAACGGAGGTACCAAGGACGATGGGATGTGAATATGGTGGGAGACTACTGTTGGATGCTTCATAGAGAACTTCCAGACATCCCACACAAACGGAAAAGCTCAAAACGGAGTTTTGGGGGAAAAAGATGTAGATATTATATAAAGAATTATAAATCCTTATTGTATATACTACATATTATTTTTATCAGATTGTATTTAAAAATGTAAATAAACCACTAGTAATATATATTTTTTTTTATTTCAAAATGCATTTTTACCTATATGTACTGCGGGTTTTGCATAACTTTCTTTTTCATTTTGCGGAAAATCCCTACGTGCCGGAGAAAAACTGAGGTCATATTTGGACTCAGCGTACCAAAATACATACGATTCACCCATTACGGTGAAAAAAAAAAATCAAAAAATTTCAATTTGCAGGCCTGTGTCATTTGTTACGAAATAGCAGAATCTTTATTATAGGAAAATTATATTGTTTTCTTAAGTTTTTAAGGCAAGTGTGAATGAATACTTCTATAAATGACTTTATATAATATTCAAATAATTTGTATTGATAATTTTGTTAGCTAATATTTTAATATAAAAAATAATAACTTCTCTCGTATCAACAATGTTGAATTGATGACTGTGTCTAGCTGACCTCGTCAAAATTGCTGGCCCCTTAACTTTTTCTTAATTCCCTAAATCTGCTTGTATATTCATAAGGGACCTATTAAAACTATCGTATAAAATTACTTTGATTTACTGAATGTTTCGCCACACAAGCATATAATTTTTTTAAATCAACATTGCGATGTCTGTATTTTGTTCATTTACCATTAAGTATAGTATTATAGAGATCTAACGCTTCTCACTAGTGATTGGTGTTGGCATGTAGCATCTCATTGCACAAATAATATAGTAGCCATAATTTCTATTCCTTAACTGAAGAAAATGTTGAAAACACAGTTGTTCTAGATAGGTTAATATCTGTTAGATGGATCGCTTTAATTCGATTTTATATTCAATCAAAATAGTTTTGACCCATATTTTATTAAAACATTACTTCTACCGCGGATTTTTTCTTTCTAAACAATTTCGTTTTCCTTTTCATAGGGCTCTCTAAATTGTCTAGATCCAGTCTTCACGTCGTTTTGCAGCTGCTTTCCATTGTTTCACTCCAAGTTGAAACTTCCTTGACACTGTTTTGTTTTCGTTGGCCTGACCTACTGTGTACTCGTTTTGAGTCAAACTGTGTTCTGAATATTTTACATTTCGCAAATTTTACCAAAACTGAGAATAAATAAATTAGATACCTGTTTATTTGTGGAACCTAGGAAACAGACAGTTCTGTCCTACTTATTTTGAATGCTTCAATTTCACTATTTGATAATCTTTTAGAAAAAGATTGAAAAGTAAATTTTACTTTTTACCTGCATTGAGGAATTTTTTAAATAAAGTTTCTGTCACTGGAATTAATAGTTAGACAAATTATTAATAGCAGATCAGGCTTTTCTAATTACAAATCTTCTTACATAATTTTCTCTACTTTTACAGAACTAAGTGGAGGTTCGAGTATCTCGTCGTGTAGAATTATTACACATACAGTTGAATTCAAGAGTTAATGATTATTGATCGTATACCATTTTGTATAAAGCATTCGCTTTACAGGAATGGTTACATTTAGAATATATTAATTATTAGCGACAAACTCGATGCAATATTTGTAAACAACAACAGAATTTAATTAACACCAACAGCTTAACAATACATTTGCGTACAGCAAACCAGCCATTGTTAAATTTACAGTGGTATAGTGAAAGAGGTAACATGTATGTATATTACACAGATTTTGTGTTGAAGTAAAGAGTTTATATTGTGTCTTTCCGTCTCAAGCAGTTAGTTTACTTATACCTAAATTTGAAAAGAAGGTGAAAAGAATGCCTTACTACAAGATTAAATGGGTGGAAAAATTTAAGCTGAATTTTAATTGGAGAATACGATACGGATTAAAAATAGAATTATATTAAAGCGTTTCAGTGTAAGTAGTATTATATCGGTCTTGTTAAGAACATATTAGACTAGCTTAGTTCAAATTAGGTTAGCTTAATGTAAAAGAGAGAGAACGACATTACATTTTAATTTACTTAGTTTGGTTAGGCAAGACTAAGGAATGACGTTATTTAAACAAATATTTCTGATTGGACAATCATTAAAGAACAAATTTAATAATAATCTTATTACATATTTTTAAACTAATACACAAGCTGTTGCAGTATATTTAATACATCTTTTAGGTTTATAATAATTTCGTCTTAAAACTACACTAAGCAAGATCACCATCCTTATATCGGTTTTACATATTAGTTTATATTTTGCTATTTGGTAAAGGTGGCTATTCAATAATACATTATTCAACTTCAACGCATAGCCAGAACGACTCAGTGTATATTATGCCAATAATTCTACACTTTTTCTTTTGGCTAGGTTTCGCTTTCAAATAGAGCTTGGCAGTCTAAACTTCTTGTAAAGTTTAAGTTTCAGGCTTTTAGAGCTGTTCGGATCCTTTCACATGGTGGGTGGAAACTTTTTATTTAAAAATATCACCTGGAAAATCGGTTAGTGTGAGACGAGATGTCAATGCTAATTTCAGCTTTGCGTTATTGATTTTATGGTGATTTTTACATAGTTGAAAGCAATATTCTACTACATACATGTTGGTGGCGGTACAAATGTACTAATGATATTTGAAATGCTGAGTTAGTTTAATCATTAAAATTATCTAGACGATGCGATCCTCCTGTTACTTTTGTAGCTAAATAAAAGAATAGAATATATTTCTAAATTGTTGTTTTTGTGTGTTTTGCTTTCCAGTTAATTATAGCTCTATTTCAAATTGCTTGCCTAAGTCAACAGAAACCCATCCCTGAACAAATTAGTTTTGAACACATGTACAATAATCCTTCTGGATTTTAGAATGTGAGTAGTGCGGAAAGTGTTCAGGGATTGCAGATGGGTGTTCAAATGTAAGGTATTTATAGAAATGCATGTTTTACACACTCAACTGTAAAAACTAGTAGAGAAAGTTTAAAAATCCAGGACAGAATACTATTGATGAACCACAACCAGGTGCAGCGCTTACTGTATCAACTGAGAGCAGCATGATATTTGTTGTATAAATACCTTCACCCTGCGGTTTCCATATTTTTGGACTATGATTAGGGTTTCCAAGTCCCGGCACCAAAAGTGTTTTCGGGACTTACGAGCTAAATTTCAAGTCCAGGGACTAGTACCGAAGACCCCGAAAATGGTCCCGAAAGGGAAATAGTGTTCAGGTGAAATTTCTGAATGCAATTTCCAAAGAAAAACAAGTGTTTTAAGTTAAATAAAGTATTTCTGTGCTGATACTCTGCGTTGGGGCTCGTCTATAACTTCATTGCTTTCTTCTGGTACTAAAAATGTCTGTCGCTCTTCATCTTTTGCTTTTGTTTGAACTGCAAAGTGCTTGTGTAATCCTTCGTCAAGCTCCCTCTGATTTTGATAATTTTATAGGAACAAACTTTACATTTTGCCAATTGTGTATTTTCAATATATAAAATTGTTGCCATATTGACTTCAAATCGTTATTTTTTTAAATGTAGAATTGTAACGCTGTAGGTAACAAATAACGAACACATTTAAAATAAAACCCAAAAATATAAATTATTCAGCTTCTTCGCACATAATTTTAGTTCTACAAATTTAGTTACCTTACTGTTACTCCGTAGGCACACGACTAAGCGTATAATATATCTAAATCCAACAAAAGAAACAGACAAATACATAAATAGAAGAAAATATGCAAATGTAGTTGAAACAACACACAGGTTTAATTCTAACCTACCGAAAACCATATCTCTCCTGCTTACGCAAAACGCAAATAATGCAGAATGTGCAAGAGGCATGAGTAATACGCCGGACGCCGGTGAATACCTGTCCTAATTCTCTGATATCGAGTATACGTACGCATGTTGACATGGTCCCGGGACTTCGCCTGGGCTGGCTGTAGTCCCGGGACTCGGTTTTTGAGGTAGAATCCCGGGACTAGAAACCCTAACTATGATGTATATGTAATATAGCTAAGTCTCCATAATTTGGAGATGCAGTTGAGCGACGCCCCTAAGTTTTGTACGTATTTTTGACAAATAAAACATCTGCAGCGACTTGTCTGTTGATTGTACGGTTAGTAGCTACTCTGTAAATACAGAATACTACATTGGCGACGAGAATAGGAAGAAAGGGCTAAAGGGTCGACGTTTTCAATCAGAAGCAGAGGGGCAGGGAGATAGTAAGAATTCTTCAAACAATAACCACGAAAATGCCATGTGCAGGATGTTTGCCATTTGGTGGTAGGGTAAGTAAGTGGGCCGTAATAGTGTTTTACATTACTGTCAGGGTAATAGTATATTACAGCCCGAGATGGGAAGTGTTTCATTACTGTCGAGAGATAAGTTAGCTGATTGAGACGCGAAGCGTCGAAATCAGCTATTATCTCGAGACTAAGGAAACTTCCTGTCGAGGTTTGTATACTATTTTATTCGCAACCACTTTATTCTAAACAATAATTGGAAAAATTATTATATTATGATACGACAGGTTGAGACGCGCATGAATGGATCAACGAGATTCCCAGTGTCCCTACCTACTCAGCGGTCGGAAATGTACTTCCCGCACTCACTTCCCGCTCAAGTGCGGGAAGTGAGTGTGGGAAGTAGCGGGCTGAAATGTACGACTTCCTCCACTCAAATGAGGTCAGGAATGTTAACATTACATATATGGTTGCGAATAAAACAGTTTTCACTGCTAACAGGAGGCAGTAAAACTAGTTACCTTGGGTTTATCATGCAGTATTTTATTTGTTACTCATTTGTACACAGCAACATTAAAAATTATAACCAAAACCCGTCAGTTACAACTATTGTGCAAAACATTGTTCTAAATGATTTCTCACAAGCCTTGAAAGTATTACTGTGGCAACACGCATCGCTTATTTAAGCTACTAACTTGTAAAATTTTTACAGGTCAGCTGTCAATTTTACGAGTTATAGTAGCTTGTAAAGATTAATTTTCAAAGTTCATAAACAGTTTATATAAATGGCGTCAACAAATGACTAACAAATAAACTACTTTACGGCCCGCTTAGGGCCGGTTGCAGAAAGCAATGTTAAGTCTGGTGTTAGCTAACGCTACGTCAAAGTGAACAAAAGCGAATCAAATCTCAAATGTTTATGGGAACTAATACATTAGTAAACAAAATTTGATGCGATTTTGTTCACTTTGACGCGACGTTAGCTAACACCAGACTTAACATTGCTTTCTGCAACCGGCCCTTAGTGTTTTATATGTTAGTGTGACAAGCAGTGACATCGTTTGTTGTCGAAATTATAAATCTGGTATTTACTATGAATATTACGGTCTGTACCGGGTGGGCAAATTTCGATCTTTTTTTTATAGGGAATCTCGATAACTATAGGAGATATGGAAAATAGACCCCTCCCCCTATCCGCCATCTCTTTTTACAGAAAAGTTTAATGGTCAAAACCAAAATTGGCTGTGGTATTTTGTTTTCGAGTTATAAACAAAAGCCCGATTTTTCGACTTTTATGAATATTATTTATGAATATATAGAACATTAATTTTTATATTCTTCAGGCACTATTTTGAAAAGAATGCAGAGGCGTAGCCAGTTTTCAGAAAAAGTTTCTAAATTCGTGTTACAACATAAAGTTGTATTATTTTATATGGAACTCATAGTTGGCTGTGTCATTATGAGAAAGAGGATCCTATTTCAGTGATATATTGAGATGGTTTGAAGCTCACAATTTAGCTTTAGCAGTGAGAAATATTGAAGAAAATCAATTAAAGTACAGAGTTGAAATATTTTATTTAATTGCAATCTGAACAGTAGTTGAAGTTATTAAATGCATTGGAAATGAGATGCAAGAGGCATAATTAGAGGGATAAAGGCAAGCATAAACAAAGCAGATTTCAGAGGGATTGAATTTAAAGTTTGAGTAAAAGAAAGGTTTAAGATGGCTAATATAATATAAGTAATATGATAGGTTTGAGAATATTTGAAGCCAGATCAAATGAAATTAAATGATACACATGGTTGGTTATGTACATCATATGAGCGTACAGTTTTTAATAAAAGTACAGGCCAGTGAAAAGCAAGCAATCTGAAAGGTAGATGGAAATCGAAGCAAGATAAGATAAGATTTGCAAAGAGCAATAGAGAACGAGGGCAACTGAATTGAAGAAAATCCAGTGACGTGTTTAAAATTAAACTCAAGTGCCAGTGCATTGTAAAAACTAAGTGATTATAGCAGAGCAGTGATTATAAACACGTTTATGTGACGAAAAAAAAACAATTTTTAGGTATAAGAAATAAAACTTCTTCAGAAGTTTTCTAAAGACTGACAGCATGAGCAGCGAAACGTCACGTTCAAGTCGACGACCACGGCGTAACTCGGAAGAACCTACCATTATGTTTTTGTGTCGTTTTTTCTCTATGCTAATTTAGTCCTTTGGATTTTCCTCTGTTTTGCTTTCTTGTTTTGCCTTCCTTTTTATTCATAATCTTGCCAATTATCTGACGCAATTACAAACGGCAATTTTTTACCTTGCCTGTTACCTGTCCTTACTGGTGATTCTGGATAATGCAAAATGTTTTCTAAGTTCTAACGAATAAGCCTAATTTTCTTTTGAATCTAAAGTAACAACTGGGAAAGTGCTGATAAATTATTGCTATTATTTTTTCTTTTATGTCGCATTCAATATATGCTTTGGTGTTCTCTTAAGGACTTGTCTCAATAATAGTATTAATCTCTAGTTATGGATTTTCCCAGGTTAGTATAGCTGCTTTCATATGTCATTGTTCTCTTCATCAGTTTTGTAATTATCATTTTCATATTATCTAAGGTCATCTTCAAAGTAATTGTTGTCATCAATCTCTTTGTTATTTTAAGTTTTATTAACTGAGAACGCTCCCAGAAACTATATAATGTTAAAAAATTCCTTGGTGTAGTTCTCATGAAGCCTGTCCGTACAAACTTATTTGTATATTTGTCTTTACTATTTTTTTTTGTTTCCCGAGACATTTGCTGTACTATGGATTTTTCGTTTAAATGGGTATAAACCACTCGCATGATTCACTAAGGTTTCGGGTTTAATTGCAGTCACAACTTTTAATAAAAGTCTTCCCTGGTTAGTGCTTTTTATGAATTATTTCTTTCCCAAGCTAATACAGATTTGTATTTATTTTGTCTTAATTGGTCGAAAGGCAGCCACGTCAGCAGGTTCTATTATTCCTACTACGTTGGAATACACAACAAGAAGAATAATTTGTAAGTTGGTGAACAATTGGATCAGTTTCCTATCTAAATGGGCTTGGAGCCTATCTATAAACAGCATGATAATGTCACATCCATTCTTGTCAGAGCGGGACGAAAGGTTTTGGCAATTTGCTCGTAATAATCTATGATTCATTTAGCCTGTGTCGCTAAGTCCTATCTTTCAATGTTACTATATTGTATGGCTCAAAACGTGAACATGACTGTTAACGCTGATTTCGTAACATTCCATACCCACTAGGAGATAAGACTTTTTAATTTTTGAATCACACAACAAACTTTGTTGTATCTCCGTTGAAAACGAGAACAGGATCTAAAAGAATGTTTTTAGAATATTCTGTTGTTTATTTTGAAACCAGCCTTTGATATCAGTTTCAGTCGCCTTAAAACTGGCTGGGGTGATTGCCTGGCATGTTCTCTCCAAAAAATATACCTGCTTTCTTAAGAAAGCCCTATCCAACTCGTACTGGAGATATTATCCCTAAAAGGATTATCGCGTGGAGTTTGATCAAAATATTCTTTGAAGGAACATCATCGGTTCTTCTTGGGAATCCGATTCGGTGGCATTTAAAAAGCCATATTTTTAAAGTGATTTATTTCTCTCAAGTTAAATGGCTGAAGGGCCACTGACATGCGCATTACTCAAGTCTTTTTTAATTCTAAATTGTAAGATCGATCTAGGTACCCCCAACTGTTTTTTTTTTAAAACTATTTTGCCCTGCCTCGAGGGCATTTTTAATGTTATCTTTGGTACACTTTTTTTCATGGTTTGAATGTCTTTGGTTAATTTTGCTTACCTTCTATCTAGAAAATTCAATATGGGGACAAGCGACATTACTATAATTTAAATGTATACGAATATTCTACAATCAATGGAATTTTTATTATTTTATTTTGAAAAATTTTAGTGCCAATTACAGTAGCAGTGTCAATAATTGTACCTCTTGCCCTATAACGATTTCAAGTTCTTATTTCACAGAAGTCAAAGTTACGATGTTGGGTAAGCTTTGTCAATCATCACTCGGTCGGATCTTTTATAGTTGAACCTTCCACGCTTTTGATTTCTTTCTTATATTTTCAGAACGGACCCTTACTGGATTTTATTATTTCGTTGATATTAGGTACAATATATTACAAATAATATTAGAAAATCCACCTCGGTGGCGCAGTGGATAGAGTGCCATGCTTACAATAAGCTAGTCCTCCGTTTGAATCCGTAGATACCCAAAACTTTTTCTGCTGTTTTATGGATCGGTACTAAGTCGTGTGACCTTTCGACCTTGGGATATAATCAATAATAATCCATTATAACGTTACAATGTAAGAGTACAAACAAATATTGAATAGTGCAGGTGAAGTTCAGCTTGGTTGCAAGCATATTATGGTTGCTTTTCCACTCAAACTGCAACTTAATTTTGTAACGGCCATTTTTAATTTCGGCATTAGAAGCCTAATGTGTCATTACTGCGGCATATAAGCCTGCTCCCTTTTGCAAATAAATTTTTATAGCTTAATGCATTTTTGAGGAATTCGATTGCTAGGTTTGCATTCCCAGCTGATATGCGCAGAGAGCGCTGAGTTGTTTTGAAGGGCACTCTTCTGCCTGGCCTCTTGAAGGCACAAGGTCTGTGTTAGTTCGGTCGGTGGCCTTATGGGATCCGAAGCCAACGCTTATTTCATGAACATGACAGGTGGAGGCATTTTAGTTTTCTTTAAAAAGCAATAGAAGTTCGCCTACGCCCTCCGCGATCAAGTGCAAGCGATAATTTTTGAGCTTCATCTATTCGTTGGGCCGTTATCTATAGTAAAGTGAGCACAATTGTATTTCTCCCCATTTATGAGTGCTAATTTGTATGGTATTAGGCCTGCTTTCCGCACCCGCTTTCTGGTACACAGTAGCTTACATTTTTTTCCTGGGTACCTGCATAGCTGCTCTCCAAGTCGTCCAAGCCATCTGGCCCTGTCCACTTCTGTGATGAAGCGCTATTCCCGTTAGAATGTCAAAGACATTCGCATTTGGCCCAGGAGCGTTGACGGATACCCCAGTCTCCTGAACTGCCGGCGATGGCTTTAAGAGCTTACCATGTAAGCGGAGAGCTGCGCTGGATTTAGACCAGATGATTGTACACCCAACGTAGTTTGTTGTGAGTACTAACGCATGCCCCTCTCTAGCTTTATATGAGCGGATTTTTGCAATTCCAATTGGCGTGATTTGCCATGTTATAATGCGATGTTTAAGCACAAATGCGCACGGTTTTAAATAAAAGATTAACTTTTGTTTTAGCAGCCATAACTGCTTAATTAAAGTGTCTGCTAGTAATCTAGTGTATACTAGAACCTGCAAGAAAATTATGCCTGTCTCTGTGTTGCTCGCGTGGTAACATTTTTAAGTCACTTTGTTTTAAATGCGAAATTTTCTATATTTAGTTTGCATTCTAGTCACGGCCAACTATTACTAAAGCATCTTGTTACTACTACTGCTGGTATACCTACCTGCTTTTTCAATCCCACATACCTGCTTGTTATTTAGAGTTTAAGAATGTTAAGCGAAAAGCTAAAACAGGTAGATACGCTTTCGACTGTTAGCTAGATCTATAGTTTTTATAGTTGTTAGCGATTGGTGCCCGCTTGTTTTTTCCAAATTAATTTATGCATTTTTCTAACCTTAAGAACCGTCGCCAAATCCTTATTCACACCAATAATCTGCCGAGACTTTGAGCTAGCCAGGGCTTTGGTCGCCTTTCGTTTAAGGTTGGCAAAACTTTATATACACGGTACAATATATAAACTTATATGTGATTCCGGTACTTACGCCTGTTAGATGAGACTAACTGTCATATAAATACATACTGCAATTCTTAATTAACGTCGCCCTGCTCTGAAGGCTAGTATAGAAAACACAATATATACACACGTGATTTGGAGGTAGCACAACAGGCCTACATTAAGGCCTAAGTGCGCGTGAACTTGATTCACCTTCCACCCAAAAACCCAAAACAAATCCAAATCCGAACTGCCTAACTATATTAATTGTATTTCATTTCCTGGAGTACTTTTGTGACGATTTACTATTTTATAAGTATCAAAGTAAACTAACTTACCGGTCATTTAGTTTCACCTCGTTTATCTTAAATTAAATTGTATCAAACGAATACATCTACATCTCGCGTTGCACTGCCTGGCAGACTACCATAGAAGATTCTGTCTATTGCAATTTCTGAATGAGGCAGACATATCTCGAATTTCACTTTTCCGTGCAGAGCTATGGTAAACTTCTGGGGCGTAATTGTAAATTAGCCTGCTCTACAAGGGTAAGATTGCAGTAATTATTTTTGGCCCTCGTCCGTGCCAGGATTTGGGCGAGGGAGGTATTTGGTGTGGCCGTATACCCTTACCTATTACGACAGTACTTAACTGATTGGATGGTCTCATCAGTAATCAACGCGGCGACTATGTTTTAGTGTCGAGCTAATGTCGGCGTGTTGTAAGTTCGCTAGTTAACAAAGCCGAGCTAACAGGGATTTAAGCTAAGGGTCTGAAAGCGTCTTCGGTCGACGTCCGGTGAAATTAGGGGTTTGCATGCTCAGTAATGGAGGGTTCTGGACGAATCCGTTTTGCATGTGCCACGCGTACCGGCCGGATATTTTGTGCTTATAATGCGGATACTAAACAAGCACCGAGTTGTGTGCTGCAGCGGTATCGGTTTAGGGTATCTAGTTGGTATGCAATCGGGCTGTTGGGTAATTTTACGTTAGATGAAATTGAATTTTTATTATCTTGCGTTCCGGCCGCTATCTGGATCTATTCTACGACTGTGTGTGATTTTAACGGCGCCATTTGCCGTCCATAAATTGGAAAGTTGTGTAATGGCTAATGGAAAGCGTTTACTTGAGACCCGATAAATTTATTTTTTGATTAATAATGTGATCAACTTTTAGAAAGCTTTTCGACGCCGAAGTGTCTCTGAATAGCAGATTCAATTAGACATTTTGACAAAGTCCAAAATACGCACAGAAACTCCAGAAGACAAATTTTTCATTTCTCTTTGTGACATTAACGTTTTATCTTAACGTAATGTCGATCGGAAGCGTGTTCAAAGACTATTTTAGCCCGATGCAATTTTTCAATATGTCACGTTAAAAACGTGTGCTTGTGTAATAGATATTGAGCTTGTTTTCTTGCACAGAGGCAAATTGTACGTACTTCAGCAGTTTACATGCTTTTACTGGGCGAGCGTAACCTTTAATATTATCTGACATATGACTACCGTACAATATCACGTTAAGCAATAGCTTTTTAGTGGGTGGCATTAATAGTAAGGTGAAAAAATCAGTAAACAACTTTAATCAGAACTTCCATCGCAAGTGTAAGGTGTGAACTTAATTTTTTGAAACATATCTTAAAGTTCTTAGTAAAATTAAACAATCAGCGCCAGTGCCTGTTCTACCATAATTGAGAAACTACATGTTATAAACGATAGTCGTCAAAATTTGTTGAAAAAAGAGGCTCTAATTCTTTACGACAATGCAAGAGCGCACAAGGCCCAACCTATTCAAGCTGAAATGCAAAATTGGGATTTGTTGAGATAGATCTTCCAGTGCTTAACCCCGATATACCCCCTGCGACTATTATTAATTCAAAAAATACAAACCGGGTCACCGGTTCCATTCTGAAGAAGAACTTCAGCGATCTGTTAACAGCTATTTTGCTGAACAGAAAATAGACTTCTATTGTTAATGAATATTGGAATTCTCGGAAAAATAGAAGAAGCGATTAGGGTTAAGTAGTGACTATTTTAGTGCTACTATCCTAGGTAGATTATTAATCTAGTGCTCCTCGTATATAAGTAGAGGATACCAACATCGCTGAGCATGTGGAAACAGATATATTCAGCATAATACTGCGCAATTTCGGTACTATAGCGCTGAGATGCATTGTCTTCTTTAAAATTTTGATTTTGTAAGTATTTCGCCAACATTCTGCCAACATACAGATTGCGGCAGGGAACTAGGACCATTGCAAAAGCAAGGGGAATATGCATGTGTCATGATGTTATTATCACATCCGGGACCAACTATTTCCATGGCAGCCGTACCACGAGGCGCCGAGCGAAGCAGCCGTGGAACTCCCATCCAAGTTTTGACCAGAGAGAGCGTTGCTTAAATATAATTACGGCCACATGTAAAGTCCCCTTGCTTTCGCAACGATCCTAGTTGCCTGCCGCAATCTGTATAGGAGGATGTGTAAATAATACGCCTGGCATATTAAGATAAATAATAAAACAAAAAACGCTTGATGGAGAGCAAAAGAGACGATCAAAAATACTAAATCTGAAGTAGATTAAATAACAACCCTTATTAGAGGCTTGTTTTTTGTTCTGCATAATTCTGAATAATAATTGTGATTGAGTTCAGCTGCTGTTTGCTATCAAATAATAATTACATAATTAAATAAACATTATGATTACATTTTACTTGTATTTTCAGTTTTATTGAAAACCACTTTATTTAATCTGTTATGTTTGATAATCTTCTTGCGGCCGATCCTTCATTTGCCTACAGTATTTCCTTGAATAATTAATAGTAGTGGTATTTCTGTCTGCTAAAAATGTGACCAAAGTATGCTAACTTTCGATAGCTAAGATGTCATTTTCAATAGCCTCGGAGAGAAACAAAATAGGACAAAGATAGCCGAAGGTACGCACCAAATCCCCATGAACTTTCACGTATCGTCTCTTCGGCCAACTATGTCGTGTTTCCAAGGCTAGCTGTCGAAATACGTATTTAGCGATTGACATATTTGTGTGGTTAGAGGATTTTAAGGAATTGTTATTAAGTAGTAGCTAAAATTGCTGAAAGTTTTTAGGGCGCTCCTTTAATAAAACTGTAGTACTTTTTAATCTGTTCTTTTAAGCAATTATAGTAATAGAGTTCATTATCTATAAGAATTTAGCATTGTTATTTCCGAGATGGTGGAATATTACTTTGGCTATTAGTTAGCAGGAAATTCATAAAATTATCCAAGGTGGTATGTAAGTGATCTATAACAACTATTAAATTGTTAGCACAATCAATATATGTATTGAAATGACCCTGCCCTTAATAATAATAAAATATAGGGGTTTTAAAATAAGTACTGACAAGGGAAATTATCACTCTCAGATTATTTAGTTTCAATCGAAATGCACCTGTCATACTCAGGGAAAATTAAAAGAGTGTGCTAAAAATTATAACAAATAAATGGTTTATTGCCCTTTTCTTATTTTATCTATTTGCATTCAATTTGGAAATAGCTCCGTAGAAATGAGACAATCTTGTTTCATTGGTGGATTCATAAAATTAAGGAAAAACTTAGTATGACAAATAACTTGTTGTATGACAAATGCACAACTTCTTCTGACATTTAGCTAACCCATAAATTTGACTCAACAACAAAATAATTTGCGGTGCACAAAACAGCGTAAATTGAATCTTAAAACCAACAAAATGGCAAAGACGCGTCAGGTAAGTATTAATTCTGTGACGTAGTAACTGCTAAACTTCTTTTGTATCTAGCTGTGACGTAGCAAGAGACGCGCTATAGGTTTTTGTTCCATATCCGGCACAAAACGGACGGCTCTGGACCCCTGGAATATGGCTGTCCATCTCGTAAACAGTCTTATCTTGCAAAAGTCCAAAAATTATAGATTTACGCCAACGCTTTCCCTCTTGGACGCTGATACGCTCCCCAAGTGACGCCACGGGTATTCTGGACTTGGGAAGTGCTTGCTGGTTGGGATTTCTGCTTAAACTGGTTCCTGAATGCCCTCTCTATTCGTAACAAGCCATATTCTCGCTAGACGAAGCTGCTTGAATATGAAAATCGGCCCCGAAGTCACTCGCTCTTGGACGATTCGTCTGCTGGCTTATATGCTCCGCTTGGTCCTTTTAAAAACTAGCAAATTACATCCACAGATGCACAGGGCATTCGTGAATAACTATACACACAATTGAAGTAACTAAGAACTTTTTTATTTATGATTTTGCATGATACTTCAGGAGCTCAATCTGGCCCCAACACACAATTTTCAAGCTTGTTTAGTTATTAAAAATAGATGACAGTTTGGTTACCTAGCAAATAGCTATTCAAATGTTTATAAAGTAAACTAGGATTGATAACATTTGAAATCTTATGGACTACAGTTTTGATGTCGTGTCTTTGCCTAACCACTAATATTGTCTTTTTCTTGGAATAATTGTTACAACACATGCTCTGATTTTAAATCACTTTTGTTTATAATGCACTGATACACATTGAGTTCATTTAACGTCTCACTAATTATTTTGCTAGCACGGTTTCGTTTACCTTTCAGCTAATCTACCTTTTGCTGGCTTATACAGTTTTACTACATAACGCTCATATTCTTTCTGTATTTAACAAATCATTTTTATATTATTCTATTCACATTACGTCTGACATTAAGAAGTTCAATTCCGTCAATTACACATTAAACTGCATTAGCCCTTCCGAACATTTATCATATCTGAGACTATGGTAACCCATCGAAAACCTGCTTTGTTTCATGCTTGCTGCTATCTCTCAAATGATTAGTTTCTGCTCCTCACATGTAGTGAACCATTACAGTATATCGGCGACAAAGTAAAACAAGGCAAGCTTCTTATCGATACAGCGGCACAGTGTTGGGATGAAGTAATTTTGAATGAAACAAATACATTTGCTATTTCAGAGAATTAACATTGCAAAAAAATATCAGCAACTACTCGACTACTAGAAGTACGAGCTAGCTTCATTTCCGATTTATCTGTTTACTGAGGCGCGAAGCCGGATATCTCGGCGCCGCCATCTCGGCGCGAGGCCAGCTCGGCGCCGAATTCAAATTCGCAAACTACAGTGTGCACTACGTAAGACAATTATTATAAACAAATAATAAATAAAGTGATCGCCAAAAAGGTGGCATAAAATAAAAAAAAATTATTTAGAATTTCTTGGAAAATCAACCACTGACGACCAGAGGTGGTCGCAAAGTGATTACAAATGGGCCAAACAAAAGTTGTCACGTGACTTACGTTATCAGTAACATTTTAAATTTTTTTAAAATAATTACGAAACATATATTTGCTAGTCAAGATAGAGACAAATTTTACGAAAAAAAGTTTTCTGGCCTTGAGATTGTTCAGTCAGCTAAAACTAACAAACAATAAAAAATCTCATTGAAATCTTGCTTAATTTCCGAAAAATAGCACTTTTTGGACTTACACATTTTCGAAAAACGTCATTTCCTAACTAAGTAAAGTGCCTTTTATGTGACAAAAATGTCTTTAATGTTTATTTCCCAAATCAAAGAATTGAATTTTTAACAAAGGTTTTTTATTATGAAATAAAAATATTTGTTTTTCCATAGGAATCTTTGTTAAAAGTAAAATTCCAAGGCATACTTGATTTTTCAAAACTGAAATGCTGTTAGAAATTCGTCTTTAACCAAGCAGAGCTGAACCCCAAAAAATGAAAATTTAAATCGAGAATTTTTTACCTTTTACAAGAGTCGTTTCACCTATCCGGGGACACACTGTATATACAGGGTGGTTTTTAAGTTGATTCTTTCCTTTTACCAGAATATAAAGCTAAAGAAGTAAGATTTTTTTTCATTTACCACTTTTGCGAAATATCAAAGCTAACGGAGTTACAAGGTGTTAAAGTTTCAAATTAAGAACTAAAATTACTTAACGTAAATTAAACTAAACTTAATCTAACTTAAATGATATGTTCAAAATTATCAGCATTCTCTTCTACACAGCGTTCCGCGTATAAAAGCGATGCGGCAGTGGCATTTTGACGACACTCCCAGTAAATAATAAGCATTTCACTTATTCATTATTTTCATAAACATGAGCCATTATGGTAGCAATAACATTAAGAAAATTACAATGGAAAACTAGTTGACAGGCCATTGCTTGACAACAGAGATAAACAAAAATAAAATTGTCCAGCCCCCTTTGCGCCAAAGTTTAGTTTCTAATTAGAAACTTTAACACCCTGTACTTCCGTTAGTTTGGATATTTCGGAAAAGTGGTAAATAAAAAAAATGCTTATTTTTAGCTTTCTTTCCTGGTAAACCGAAAGAATCAACTTAAAAATCACCCTGTATATAAATATATATGAAAAAAGTTTACATTTTACTTTATACAGGATGACAGCTTGTCCAAAAACCTATTTAGCCGGTATTATCTCAATGAGATTTTTTATTGTGTGTTAGGTTTAGCTGACTGAACAATCTCAACGCCAGAAAACTTTTTTTCGTAAAGTGTGTCTCTAGCTTGACTAGTAAATGCATGTTTCGTAATTATTTTTAAAAAATGTAAAATTTTACTGATAACGAAAGTCACGTGACAACTTTTCTTTGGCCCATTTGTAATCACTTTGCCACCTCTGGGTGTCAGTGTTTGATTTTCCAAGAAACTCTAACACCCGTATGCATAGGCGTTCGCCAGCGGCTCGCCGGCGACTCGCCGGAGTTTCGTTATGAATAGTATGTTGGCGGCACTGTACGTCTATATTAAATTCTAGGTTATCAGGTTAGGTTTTTCGTAATTTTTGACACAAACTGACGCAAAACCTAACCTGATAACCTCGAATTTGACATGCATACGGTTGTAATTTTTTTTCAGTTGATGCCATATGTTTGGCGATCACTTTATTGATCATTTGTTTATAATAATTTTCTTACGTAGTGCACACTGTAGTTTGCGAATTTGAATTCGGCACCGAGATGGCCTTGCGCCGAGTTGGCTGGAGCCAAGATGGCTCCCCGCCGAGTTGTCCCGGCGCCGAGCTGGTCCCGCGCAGAGATGGCGGCGCCAAAGTGGCGGCGCCGAGATGTCATAAATCCATTGAGGCGGGCCAACGAAAGACGATTGCTTCAACATTGTATTATATGAAGAATCACGAGATAGTTTGCATCTTACTGATAGAATACATTCATCGGCGGTGAATATCGTGTAATATGGCATCTAATTCAGACATACTAGTCGATCATAAATTACATGAATTATGTGAAACATTATTTTGAAACGCTTTTTCTAGTGGTGTTTGATGATTATACTACCAACGCTACTAGGATCAAGGAGTCTGAACAGCATCGACATTCTTCGAAGTACATGAGTGCTAATATTCTTTCTAATGACTCTATGGGCCGGTTGCAGAAAGCAATGTTAAGTCTGGTGTTAGGTAACGTCGCGTCAGAGTGAACAAAATCGCATCAAATTTTGTTTACTAATGTATTAGTTACCATAAGCATTTGAGATTTGATTCGTTTTTGTTCACTTTGACGTCGCGTTAGCTAACACCAGACTTAACATTGCTTTCTGCAACCGGCCCTATGGCTGCTACTAAATACTTAGCACAAGAAAAGTTATTGTTCAATGAAAACGAAATCTTTCGATTTCAATGTTGATGAAGAAATTTAAAGATGTGTTCATCATTAAACAGGCTCCAGACGACGCTGACACCCTCATTGTCATAACAGCAATATAAATAGCATCTTCGAATCAAGGTGTAATCTTTAAAGAAGACATAGATTTTCTTCCTCTGTTTACGGCTTTACCCTGATTGGAAAGTAGTATCTACTTCGGCAAGCCCGGGAAAGAAAACAATGCACGCAGAGTGTACTGTTCACAAATCTTCAATCACGGGAAGAGCTTAAAGAAAGATCTTAAAGTTTGTTTACACAGTTGTAATGCCGCATCATGCCTTTTCCACAAAGGAAAACTGAAATACTTTTAACTGTTGGATTGAAATGATTTGCAGAAAGCCGTAAACATATTTAATAACGACGAAGTAGCTCGAGCCGGAGAACGTTGTTTTCTCTCTATTAAGTACATGCAAACGAGATATATTTAAATCTCTTCGCGAGATCAATTGGAAAAAGTAAGCCAAATTTAGCTCTATTGCAACTCAGTAACGTAGCAGCACAACATCATTCTTTTTGTGAATACCATCACAGTTAAAAGTAGGGGGGATTTGGAATGATACGTGCACTTTGGATTTCGGAAAAAGTGAACGACTTTGTCGCCCCTGTACTAATAGTCCAGACCCCTGCTCACGTTGATAACTTGGAATTGCAAAAGGGTTGCACTTCATCTTGTGGATGCAGAAATTCAGAATTTAAATGCTCTGCAATATGTAGACACTGCTATGGAACCTATTGCCTAAATTCAAATACGATTATTAAAATGAAAAAAAAAAAAACAATTTATTAGGCAGAGATCTCGATGAAAACAGCTATTCGCCATGTGATAAAGTGGCTGATGAGAATACCACCTTTTTTATATCCCTTGTTTTTTATTTATTTATGGTTTTCAGAAATTTTCCGAGCAACGAATGGTGTCGTAAGAGAAAGATCTGACGAAATATCTGCCGTCCAACCCCTCCAGTATACCTATTACAGTGTTAGATAAATAAAGACCATCAGGTGGAGAGCATTTTGGAGCATTCAGGTTACATCAATGCCTGAAATCCATCTTTTTAGAAGAGGTAGTGGGCAAGACAAACGAAAAACATAGTTTCTGCCCGTTCGACTTGCTTTCTCTAATATTGACGCATGCTAGGAAGAGATATTCTGCAAATGGTCATGCGGTGATGAGCTTATAACAGCAACGGTGGGCTGTTGGTCTTACACAAACGTCTGGTGCCGTAAACAATGCTGATATCATTCTAAATCTGACTGTCTTTACCTGGACCAATATCCAGAATTGAGCTCAGTTGAAAAGCCAGGTACATCTCTATATTTATCAATGTAATCTTGAGCAGGATTTTTTTTATGATTAGCTTGGAACTACACCACAACGTTTAGGGATAAGGAACAATGTATACAACTTTTTTTGTAGAGAATTTTATGTTTTATTTCTTAATAGACATAATTCCGATATCGCCAATGGTTATGGAGATATTAGCAATATTGAATGTAAAACTTTTAGTATTTTTAACAGTACACCTAAATAAACATCTCCATGAAGTTTCAAAACTTCATCACCGGTTTCCATCTAACTATCCTTATTTGACTGGACTATATTGCGAAGCCTTGATGGAGGACATCGGTTTAAAATCGAGTCAGCGATTTACCAATACCTACCGGTAGCGGATAATTTGAATGAGACAGAGCGCCACTAATAAAAAATTTCAGATTTAAAGGTGTATCCCTCATCTTCCGATAATTTCGAAGAAACTCTTTCTCGAAATGACACTCGAACTCGCGACCTATGACTCGGCAGTCTATTGTGCATTATTAATTTTTTTTTTTTGGTATGCGAACGTATTATATTAGAATTTCTGTTTCTGGACGAGAAAAATTGCTTGGATTGGAATTGTTATTGTTGGTGGCGTCACTCCTTTGGATGGGAGTCTTATCGCATTGAGCTATATTATTTGAATCCATATTATTATTATGGGTTGCCGGTATTTTAAAGTAATGGTTTAACGAACAGTGTAATAAATTCCAAGAATCATTAGATTTTCGAGGTTGGTGGCTGGTTATAACTACTGATTATTGCTGTGTAACTGTGATAACTGTTAAAAAGAAATCTTCTGATGCATGTACTTTTACAAAACATGTATATTACACGATAAACATGAAATTTATTGTAAACTGCACATCAACTTCATTTTTTAATAAACTGTTGAAATTGTAGTTTTATAACCACAACAAAGCTATTTAAGTCATGAGGTTATTGTTTGTATCATTTCTGAAAGATTAATGTAATAAATAGCGTTGCGTTCTTTAAATTTTGAATATTAAACAGAATATATTGCCTCTTCTTCTATTTTTCTCTACACTAAGATACTACGTTTAGTTACCAAGTTTAGCTTGAAAGAGCTAAAAATTATATTTTACGATTTTGCCACCACAAACCCAGTCTTGCGTAAAACAGAAATTGCGAGCTATTAAAACAGATAACACAAACGTATCTGCACTGTCCACCCAGACTGCTGTTTTGTGGCAGGAAATTGTTTCAGTAGCTTATCTGTACAGTTACACAAATTTTATGGGTGAAAATGCTGAAAGTTAATATTTTTATAAAAATTATTTAAATGAAGGGTTTATATTTCTGTATTAATTACGCGTTTACCAGATTTTGCTTTTAGCATTATAGTTTAAACGAATGCTTATTGTAGCAGTTAAGCAAATAATTAGCTTATTTACTCTTGATTAATCAAATATCACTCTAAGTAATTGAGTAACTAGGTGAATATACACTATTTGAGCGTAGCATACTCTCTCCAAATGTTGGAGTAAGTTAACGTACGTCAAATATTAAAAAGTTTCTTATATGACAAGAGAGCAGAAAATGATCAACCCCCATTCGCCTGTGTCAGTTCAACCCCGTAGTGCAATGTGATATAATTAATATTACTTAAAAACAGCATAAAGGTATTGCTCTAATTGTAGATAATATACAGGATCGTGAAAAGCTAGCGAATTAAACCTAGCATTACTGTGCCCTTCCTGAGCCTGCATAAAGTGATTTCATAGAAATCGTTTTTGAATACTCCATTCTCTCATCGGTAAAATAAAATGTATCGTATCGAAAACTCTTTCATAATTAATAAATAACATATTATAAAGGTAGTTTGTTTGTATTGATATTTTCTATTACCGTTCTTATGGTTAAAAATTGGTTGCTAGTTGAATCGACCCTTTTTGTTAGCCGAGTTATAATTATTTTTTATCGAAGCCGACATGAAAGTGTCTACTTGTATGACTCATTTACGGCAGAATAGCAGTTCTTTCCATGACTAGTGATTTTTAGTTTCACAACCTGTTACCCTAGTAATGAATGCAAATATAATTGTTGTAAACAAAAGTTGATTGTCCGTTTAAGTTTTTAAAATGCGGTTTAGGAAAAAAGGGCATACATCACGCGGCGTGAAATTATTTATGCTCGACTCGTAGGCTTAGAAGAAGTGCTCGTACGCTAGCGCGTTCTGGCATTCTTCAATAAACTTCATCGTCTTGTAAAAGACCACTTTCCTAACTTGTAATGTAATAAACCACTGCTAATAGTTTGCAAATTTGAGGACACAGTAATTTGGCAGTAATTCTGTTTTATATTTTAATATTGTACTGCTTTCCATAAAAATCGCAACACCTATAAGCTATTTTATGATGATAAAATAATGATTAATACTTGATCAAAATCTACCTAAACTGGCGAAAGATAATAATTTTTTTGCCTACTGTTAGCTTTTGGGAATTTAAAAGAATGCCAACAGTACATCGTGAAAATTATAGGCAGTTAAATGACTTTGGACGTAGTCAGATTATTAGCATGCAAGAAATAAGACTTTTACTTGGTGATTGGAATCGCGATTTAGCAAGGGCATTTCCAAGTGGCCCGTTGGTAAAACGTTTACGTTTGCAGTCGGCAGGTAGTGGGTAGTTTCTCACCAGGACAGTGGTAACATCGAACGCTCTCCGGCCAGAATACCTTTGGTGGTCGTGACCCCTGCAAAGAGCTTTCTTTCTATTAATTCAACGGGATTGGCTAGCAACTTTTCTTTCCTGCGGCCGAAGAAGGCTTATAAAACCGTACTTTGTGCGGAAATAACAGACTATCAGACTCTAAGTACTAAGAGAAAGAAAAAGAAGTTTAATGTTTGTCCAGGTAAGAAAAGAAAGATTCGTCAACGTCAATGTGGATCTGGACGTAGCCAGAGGACAACAAAACGGGAAGAACATCATCTAAGACTTATGGCGACCAGAGGCAGGTTTTTCTTAATCCGGATGGTACAACTGGATGGAAGCCGTAAGACGCCGAATGTTAATGTCATTTTCTTATCCTCGGATAAGATCATTTGCACTGAGTTAATATCGTTGATTTTTGTCTGCACCTTACCCAACGTCACCGTGACCTGACGTTGGATTGATGCGGTGAAAGAGTGAATTGAGTACAGCAGTGGCATCAAGTAGTATTCAGTGATAAGTTCAGATTTTTTTTTTGGGTCACGATAGGCGTAGGAGCAAAAATCGATAAATCGATGTACAAAAATAATCGTATCTTTTAGAACAATAAAGCAATATGGATCATTGTTCCACTAAAAATATCTCCATTCTTTTCTACACATTTCATACGCTGGAAGTATGGCTGTATGTGCAATAATACGTCGATGCTGAAGTTTATACCTCTCTTACCCGGTATGCTTTGCTTAAACAATTTCTGTAGCATTTGTTAAAAATAGTTTCGTGATTAATTTGACATCATCGGAATCAAGAAAGAATAAGCTTTCCATTGGTTTAAAAATTATTGAAAAATATTGAAAACTAAGCTTGTGAATGCGATGTACGCATAAAATTCCGCAAGATCATTGCAGATAGTGTACATTTTTGTAACTATATCTTCGTGTGCACACCCTATGATCGAATTTATGGTCCTTGATTCTTGACTAAGACGAGAATGGAATGAACACGTAAACAGAATGGCAGGCACGAGATTATAGTACAGTAAAATAAAATTGTCGTTTTACCTTTAAAAAATTGGCCGAGGCTATTCCTCTTGCCCAGTAGTTTAGGGTCATTAGACAAGTCTAAAACCAAAAAGTAGTGCCTCCACCCCTGCCAAACAATCGCCATCTTAAAAACAATTACATTTTTCTCACGAACCATTGGTCGCACAGAAAAAGTTATTGAACAAAAAATGTTGCAAATAAAATTCTACACATTTTTGGTGCGTGTCGCGATACCGAGAAGTTGGTATTGCGAATGGTAGAGAGCGACAAAGTTATCAAAAATCGGTTTCCGCCATTCTAGCCCTGTGGGGGTGTTTTTATCCGAAAATTGCGAATATGAAAGTTGTAGGGCTTAAAAAAATGTGCACAAATCTCTTTAAATAATGTGATTGATTTAAAGAGTCTGAGTGACAACCCTTCATAGTCCGCGGGGTGTGGAAAATGTATATTCCGGAACAGCAAAGTAACCATTTTACTTTTGCGAGGTAAAGTCGTCACTTCCTCCAAGTAGTTTCAGTGTGAATAGGTTTTCAGAACCTACAGAAATTCCACACACTTTTAGCCATTGCCGCGATACCGAGAAATTGGTATAGGTAAAAAAAAACGAAAATTATGAGTATCGTATATTGAAAGTAATTTATTTTTCTCCATGCCCATCTAGTAAGTTACACTTACTTTCACATATCCATTGCAGGTAATTTGATTTTACTGTTTGTTTACTGGTTTTCATGACATTAGGGAAGTAAGTACCTACTCCCCAAGGGAAGTAAGTGAATTGCGTGTTATTACAGTAATTTTAGTTTTGTAAGTGATCTGAACGGGTTTGAACTTAACTGATCCTAACCTATTTGAAATTTAAAAACTTGTTAAGACAAGTAGGGTTAGGGTATAACCGTAAATTAAAAATATCAATATAATGAAGGAGAACGATCCAGACGTGTGTGTCACGACATTGCGGATGCGATGTACCCCATTTGCGTTTGCATGCAATTTGCCGTCGCCTCGATTTCGCGACCGGGGTCTAGCCCCGAGCACCTCTCGGAGAGGAGCGGAGCCCCGAAAGCCCCCTTGGTGAAGGGCGCAGCCCCGAGGGCCCCCTTGGAGAGAAGCGAAGCCTCAAGGGCCTCCTTGGAGAGGGGCGCAGCCCCGAGGGCCCTTGGAGAGGGGCGGATCGCCGAGGGCCCCTTTGGAGAGGGGCTGAGCCCCGGGGGCCCCTTGGAGAGGGGTGGAGCCCCGAGGGCTCCCTTGGGGAGGGGCGAAGTCACGAGGCCCCCCTTCTTCGGTCAGGTGGACGGCAGAGGGAGGCAGGGGCGGAGTGTGTAACAGAACGAAATGGCCCAACGTAATAAGCCTAAAAATGGTGGTAAATTGATTAGGATAGACCGCGCAATAGCGCGAGCAGCCCCGTTTATATATATATATATAATAATGAAACAAACAAAAATTTATAAACATGTGTATACTGTAATATTTTATATTTTATTCAAAATTTTTGTTGGGCATGGAGAAAAATATTATAAGCATGCTCGGGAAGTAACTATCTATAACCAGTCTCGAACTTTGCCAGCCCTCGCTCGCTTGGGCTAGAAAACTCGTTATCAACTGGTAAAAGCTACTTACTTCCCTTGATGCTTAAATAACTATTTGCATAAACCCTAAGATATATTGTAGTTTACTTACAGACATGTTTTCTTCTTTTTTTGGAGTTGTTCCTTCGTTTAGGTTCGGAGCCATTGGTGACCATGGTAGGAGTGTTGCTTGAACTTTTATTGAAAAAAGAGCCCACAACCTGTGAAGGTAATTTCTCGTCGGTGTCATAATTTTCAAACTCGCTGTCTGATTCAGTATTGGTTGAGTTGCAGCAGCTTTGTCAGCCACAATTTTTGCACATTGCGGAACAATTGAGGCCACCTTTTCTGCAACCACAAGCTGTCCCACAATTTTTCGTACAACCACAGGATACGAGGTTCTGAGGCTTGCAGGTGCGCGATCTTTGAGAGTCTTCGCAGGCTTCAAACCTTGGGAAGATCTTTTCCATCCCCAATTCGTCGGTTTGAGAATGTAACCCATCCATTGCTAGACATCATTTGGCCCAGTTAAGATATTTCAAGTATCTTTATTTTGTACCCACAAAATAAAATCATGTCGGTCAATATTCTTACATCATAATTGTAGTAGTTTTTAGCAATATTTTAAACAGCTTCAGCAATGACAAATTACAAAAAAATAGTCGGGAAACACTAACTTAATAATAATAATAATAATAATAATAATAATAATAATAATAATAATAATAATAATAATAATGTTTATTGTCCTATAATACAAAACAAATACATTGTTAACTAACTACTACCAACCAGGTATATTAATTAAGGGACAAATGGAAGGGTTCAGCAACATGTAAGGTTACTGATCTACCACCCTCCCAAGCAGACTACTTGCTCATATTAACTAAGTGCGCAAATACTTAATAGCTGATGCAACGCGAAAGCTTACATAATACATATACCAAATTAGCCCATCAAACACCTCCCTCCATCAGTTTATTTTTGTACAATGATTTAAATTTATTTAATGACTGATCTTTCCATTCTAACGGTAACTTATTGAAGAATTTGCAGACGTTATATGAAAAACTTCTTTGGTAGATTGAAGTACGATGAGTAGGCATGGTTAATAGACCCTTATGCCTTAGATTAAGATTATGAATGTCTGTTCTATATTTCACTTTACGGCAAAGATATGGTGGAACCCCTGTGATAATTACTTTATAGTACAGAACAGCACAGTGAATATTTCTCCGCTGTTCCATATTAAGCCACTTTGCTTCTTTTAATTTGTGAGTGATTCTCTCATACTTTCTCACGCCGTAAATTAAGCGTAAACAATTATTTTGCACAAGTTGTACGAATTCATTTCATTTCGTCCATATGATCAAAATATCATTTCGTTCACCTTAGCATGTTTTGGTTGAAGTGAAACAAGCTGTTTGTTGTTTAATAACATATAGACAGTCGGGTGTCTGTATTCTTTTTGCAAAAATTGTACTTGTCAATTTGTTGAAATTTGGTCATTCCTGCAGCAAAATGTACAAACAATTGCAATTATCGTGTATGAAATATTGCGAAACTATAAAACAATAGAATCCATAGCAAAAAATCCAAATTTAGGACGAACTCCAAATATTACACCAGCAAATTTAAGAGTTTTACTGATCTGGGCCAAATGATAAGATTATGGGCTCGTATATTCCTTTCCCATAATTTTTTTTACCTATACTAATTTCTCGGTATCGCGGCAATGACCAAAAATGTGTCGAATTTCTGTAGGTTCTGAAAGTCTATTCACATTGAAACTACTTGAGTGACGTGACGAGTTTACCTCGCAAAAAAGCAATGGTTATTTGGCTGCGCCGGAATATACCTTTCCCATGCCGCGCGGACTTTCAAGGGCTGTCACTCGGACACTGTTTAAATCAATCACATTATTAAAAGAGATTCATGCACATTTTTTCAAGCACTTCAACTGTCACATTTGCAATTTTCGGAAAAAACCACCCCTACAGAGCTAGAATGGCGGAAACCGATTTTTGGTAACTTTGTCGCCCTTTACCGTTCGCAATACCAACTTGTAGAATTTTATTTGCAACACTTTTTGTTGAATAACTTTTTCTGTGCGAGAAAAAAACAAATTTAATTGTTTTCAAGATGGCAGCTGTTTGGCAGGGGGTGGGGCTACTATTGTTTGGTTTTACACTTTTCTAATGACCCTAAACCATTAGGCAAGAAGAATAGCCGCGGCCAATTTTTTTAAGGTGACGGTGTTTTTCCGACGGTTTTACTGTACTATTAGCCAATATAGCACGAAATGGAAAACCACAGAGGAGCAGAGCACCAGGAAGACAGCTCAAGAGGCGGCGCGACAGCTAGCATTCAATATCACAAGAACAGCAATAATCAAAATAATCAACAAAGAATCCAGAGTATAGCAATAAACAGGAGATTCGGCTTACTCAAGTAGAAGAAGGAGAAGAAGAAGAAACTCTCTGTCCAGTAGTGTCATCTAAATGGGCTTTTTTGCGTATCTATTGAAACCACCGCCACAGTCTTTCAAGCTGAAATTGTCACTATAATGCAATGCGTCCAGGAAAATGTAAAACGCGGGTATTCTTAACAACGCATAAGCATACTTTCTGACAGTCAAGCGATCTAAAAGCGCTTGAATCACATCGTGTCGGCTCTGAGCTAACTGGAGAATGCCTAAGTCACTTGACACTTTTATCTGAAAAAAAAATACTGTTCAACTCATTTGGGTGCCAGGGCACACAGGAATAGAGGGCAAAGAAGCGGCAGATGCCCTTACAAAAACTGGCGCATCTACCAGATTTATAGGCCCAGAACCTGTATTTGATATACCCAAAGAAAGCATCCGAACAGCGATAGACAAATGGACCGCTAGGCAACATGCTTCTCGCTGGGATGCTACACAGGGACAAACACTGGGGAAGGAAGTCATTAGAATGTCTTCTCGTAGACTAACAACTAATGTCCTCCATCTATGACGAGCTCAGATTAGACGACCAGTAGGACTAGTCACCGGACACTGCCACCTGAGAAATCCCAAAAATATGTATATACAGAGGGGATATTCTCTGTAGGATAAGTCAGAAAGATGAGAAGATAGCAGAGGGGATATTCTCTGTAGGATAAGCCAGAGAGATGAGAAGACAGCCTCACATATAATCTTCGACTGTCCAGCGTTATTCCGCAAAAGACGGCAACTTTTCTCTCACTCACACACGAGCACCTAGTAAAGACCATCCTACAACTGGTTGAAGCTGCAGAACTATTCCAATAGTACCAAGGGGGCACAAACGACCACAGAGTTGAAGTGCAAAATGGGCTCATTACTAAGCCGATCAAATTCCTGCATAAAATCAATCAATCGATCAATCAGGTAAACATAAATTGATACATTTCAATTCTCAGTCACTCCACGGTTCGATGCTCCAGTAATAATGCATATGATTTATTTCATAGCTAAAATTTTGCTTGATATTCAATAATATTAATTAATATTTTGCAAATTGCTAAAATAGGAAATTTGTTGAAAACAACTTATTTGTTGTTATTCATGCATAACACACCGTCTAACATTATCTTGGAGAATTGCTGACGAGAAAATAAAAATAGTTTTATTTGCCCCATCTAAGGATTTAATTATAAATATATCTTCAGCCTTTTGCAGAATTTTTAATCTAGCCTAATATAATTCGATATGGGATGCGAGCGGTTTCAGTTCGGATTTATACGAAGCAGAAAGACAGCATGTTTTTTATTTATGATACGATATCAAGACGCTTTTTATTATTATAGCATAACCGATTAACATTATCTTGGAAAATTGAAAGGAAGGAAGTAAAAACCGATTTATGTGATCGTCTAAGAATCTATTTATAAAATTAATATATTTCAGTCTTATAGCGGATTTTTAATCTAGCATTATTTGAAATGGAAAGCGGACAGTTTTAGGTCGGATTTATAATGTTTTACAAACCAGATCAACTCCAGTGTAGTTTGCTTGTGTACTCTGGGAATAAAATATGAACTGTAAATGATTTATTTTAAGATGTAATTTTAAACAAGTCTGCAAAATCATGTTGACCATGTTCTAGCAGGTATACGTCCTGAAATAACTGTACAAAGTAAAAAAAAAAACAATAATAGAACAACCACGTGCGAGTGGTGGTCTTCTCACTACCATTCATATACGAGGGTACCTACCTACAAACCCCGTAACGTGTTTTCCACGCTAAGGAACAAAATACTTACATAGCAATCTGTAAGTTTTAACTACAAAGGGTAAACATTACGTATATAGCTGTAGTGTATTGTATTATTTTTTTTCCTTTTCGGATTCAACAACAGGCTTTCCAGGTGGATCACCATGTATTCGGCGATGAATGAAAATACTTTATTCATATTTTTTCCCTTCCAGTTTTCATTACAAACACTATAATATTACTTATATAGCTGTACATGTACTCCATTATTTTGTTTTCACTTTTTTAGTTAATAAATTTGTTTTCTTTTCAGTTTTAACTACAAACCTTCCAGGTGGAGTATCGTGACTGCCACAATAAAAAATGAAGATTTTTGTATAAATTATTAATTGCTAGATGTTCTAACATTGAAAATGTTTAACGAATTTGAAGTGTGGCGGTAATACGGGGATCCAGTAGCGATTTGTGTGACGCTTGGAAAGTGAGCAGTTTTCTCGAATTTTGTAAGTTGTACGCATTGCAGGTGAATGTTCTTGGTGTCATTTTAAAGACCTCGTCAAGGGCGAACTTTCTGGAGAGGTTATGGAAATGTAAGATTCGAAAGACCGAAAATACGGGGGTAAAAACACTTTTTTGGTGACGAAAGCGTTCGCTGCAGTTAGCAGCATACTTCTAGAAACATCCAAATGTTATTTGGGGGTAGTTGGAAAGAGCATGAATCAATGCTAATCGTAATAGCTGGTTTTTTATGGTCTGCGATGCACGGGGTCGAAGTTACAGGAGTGTAAAGGTGAGGTGCGTTTGTAGTAAATTGAATGTTCACATAAACGTGGAAAAAGAAAAAATGTCGAATTTTGTCTTTGGCAGTATGTGAATGAATCTGTTTGTTTTGAAGAATGTTGCGATCCAAATGAATTTGGGGGTTGCAAAATGAGGAAGACTTTATAATTATCAGAAAAACCTTAAAATCAATATTTATGTGAAATTCGTTATTTGGAGATTCTCTACTGGTCGGCTGTATTTTTTAAGAGAATTCGAAATGAGGTTATTTTGTGGTGCAGGTGGATTTGGGGGTTGCAAAATGGGAAAAACGTTATAATTATCAGGAAAATCGTAAAATCAATATTTGCGTGAAATTAGCTGTTTGGAGATTTTCTACTGGTGGTTTGTTTTTTTAAGGGAATTCGCGATACGGTTGTGAGGGTTTGTTGCCTTATTTCTCAATTTTTAAATAAGGAAAATGTGCAATTTGGTTTGATTCTAGCCCTTTGTGAAATTATAATTTCCAAGTAAATATTAAATAGCGTGATACTAACGGAATGTCGGATTGTAGTTTGCTCTAACATGAATGATATTTCGTGGGGATAGGCTTATTACCGCACTGCACTTGGCAGACGGTAGTAGAATGGTAGACGGCCACTGGCAAGGTTGGGATGTTAGTGTCAGCTGCTTGTACTAAAACTTAATGCGGGATTGTAGTAGAAAAAATTGGTGGGGCCTTAAAAATATAAATACATATACATATGTATATCTATGGAAAATGCAAGTTACTTAGTTTAGACAATGTAAAAGCTCCCCAAACAACAAATCCTTTTAAAATGTATTTATTGAACAATTAACGCAAAACTAAATATACATACTCACTAAACAACTCAAAAATCTATTCTAATCTCTTTTTCAAACCCCATTGCTCCTAATAAAAGCAGTAACATCTTTGCTCCAGTGCTATTAAAGCAGGTTTCATGAGTAAACAGAATAAACTATTAACAATAATATATGGAGCTGCAGAGCGTATGGCTTGTAATTCTCAGAACTCCTTCAAAACAGATAAAAAATGTAATAAAGAATTACTCATATAAATAATACATCTTCTAAAGCTCAATTTAAAAAAATAAATGTAATATCGAATTCAACATCTTTATCTAAATGCAAATTAGCATTAAAGTGTACAAGATGCAGAAAAGGATCAATATTGTAGTACGAATTATTGATTAATGATTTGTTATGCAGTAGAACTTCGCAGTAACGTTTCACGTGGCGTATAATAAACAATAATAATAAAGGATTTTCCACTAGAAAAGTGAGTAAATCGGATATAAACAAGTTTAGTTTGAGGTTAAAAGCAAATCAAATAAGGTGGAAAGTTGCATGCAGCATGACAGATAAGGAAAATTTCAACAGATAAAGGGGAGACGCTCAAAATGTTCAAATAGGCAACACATTATACGTTATAGAATTAATTGCAAGCAGTATACCCGGGGGCAAATTGAACTGCTGTGAAATACACAAATAAGGGAAGAATTGCAACGTTGATACACACAATTACACCAGCATTTATTTAAAACGAAGAGCGACGTGAAATTACAAAATAAACGAATATGGAGGAAGTAAAGGAAATGTTCCAGGAAATAAAAGCAAAATTAGATGCAATGGACAACAAAATCGAAAATGTAATTAAAGAACTGGATGGAGTAAAACAAGAAAATATATACCTAAAAGGGAAAATTGCACAGCAAGATAAAAGAATTGAAATTTTAGAAAAGAATTCAAGAGCCAACAACTTAATAATGAAAGGAGTTGAAGAGAAAGAAAATGAAAAAATGGAGGAAACTAAGGATAAAGTGAAAGACATTATAGAAGCAATGGGGGTGAAGATCGAAATAGAAAATGAATTAGACGAAATAAGAAGAATCGGTAAATACAACGAAGAGAAGGAAAGACCAATAATAATTAAATTAACGAGACACACGAAAAAAATGGAAATCCTGAATAAGACGAAAACGCTAAAAGGATCAAACATATGGATAGATGAGGACTTCACCAAGGAAATACAGAATGAGCGAAAAAGACTAGTGCCGCTGTTAAAAGAGGCTAGGCAAAAAGGTCAGAATGCACAGATAAAATACAATAAACTAATTATAAATGGAAGAGCGTACGGAACCGAAGAAATACCGAAAGTAACAGCGGACCTAGGCACACAAGAAAGCAGAGAAAAGAAACGAACCGTGAGTGACAGATCCCCTGATCAAAATCGGCTGGAAGAACAACTACGGAAGATAACGAGAACGACAAAAAACGAAAGGATTTAGAGAAGGGAAGGAAAAATGACAACAAAGGCTATGGAACAGGACATGAGAAAAAATCAAGCAAAAAAAAGAACTGAATCGAACCAAAAACAAAAAATACAATACAAATGAGAAAAAAGGAAAAATATGGAGAATAGGAACCTGGAACATTAGAAGTATATACGGCAAAGAGAACGAGCTAATTGAAGAATTTGAAAAGTTTCATTTAGATATATTAGGTATTACAGAAACGAAAAAGAAAGGAATAGGCGAAATAGAAGTAGAAGGGGGACATACGATGTTATACAGCGGAGTGAATCAGAACCAAAGAGCAAAAGGGGGAGTAGGATGTATTATAAGAAAAGATAAAGCTAAATACATAAAAAAATGGACGGGAATATCAGAGAGAGTATTAAAGATCGAAATGGACACAGAGAGTGAGGAAGAAACAGTAATTATTGTAACATATGGACCAAACGAAGATGAGAGTACGAAAAAGAAAGATGAATTTTGGGAACAACTCGTGGAAGTAATGGAAGAGTATAGAGGAAGAGTGATTATAATTGGAGATCTGAACGGTAGGATAGGCAAACGAGATGATGAAACGGGTGAAGCTTTAGGAAGACTCGGAGAGGATATAAGAAACAACAATGGTAAGCGGCTCATCGATTTCTGTATTACCAATGACCTAAAAATAACTAACACATTCTTCGATCACAAGGAGATCCATAAATTTACAAGAGTAGTGGAAAGCAGAAATGAGAAATCTATCATAGATTATATAATCATCAATAGTAAATACAAGAAAGAAGTGAAAGATACGAGAGTTAAAAGAGGAGCAGAAATTTATTCTGATCATTACCTGTTAACATCGAAAATAGAAATAAAGGAAGGAAGGAGTAGAAATGAAAACCCTAGAAACACGAAAAGCTATACAGCAGTCAAGATTAGGTCGTATAAATTACATGAAGCAGAAATAGCCAAGGAGTACAAGAAAAGGACAGAAGAAAAAATGGAACAGATATGCAATAAGAGAAATGAAATATATTCAGAAGAACTATGGAAAGAGATAAAGGAAATATTATACGAGACAGCTAAAGAAGTTTGCGGAAGTATAAAAATAAACAAGGACAAAAAACAAACAAGATGGTGGAGCCGAGAAATTAAAGAAGAGGTGAAAACTAAAAAAGTTAAATGGAAAAAGTACCTGCAATCTAGAACAAATGAGAAATACATTGAATACAAAGAACAGAGAAGTAAAGTGAAAGAAATGGTGAATCAGGCAAAACAAAAAGCATGGGAAGAATTCGGGGAGAAACTAGAAAAAGACAGACACGGAAATCAAAAGTTGTTCTACAATGCACTCAAAGCTATGAGGAGAGGAAAGAAAGTTACAGTCAAGTATATGAAACATAAAAATGGCAAAATAATACACGACGGAGAAGAGGTGATAAAAAGATGGAAGGAATACTTCGAGGAGATGCTAAATGCAGGACAAATAGGGCAAGCCGAAGAAAAAGGTGAAGATGAAGAAGTAAACCAAAATCAATCTCAGGAAGTACAAGAAATAACAATGAAAGAAATTAATGAAGTGATCAGCACAGTGAAGAGAGGCAAAACAGCGGGACACGACAACATAACTGCAGAAATGGTGAAATACACCGGCGAGAAAGGACGAGAAATGTTAAGAAAACTATTCAACGAAGTAATGAGAACTGGAAAAATTCCGGAGGACTGGGAACTAGGAGTAATCATACCCTTATATAAAAAAGGAAATAGCAAGGAATGCTCCAATTATAGAGGAATTACTATACTCAGCACAGTAGCGAAAATGTACGAGCAAATACTTGAAAGGAGACTAAAAGAAATTATAGAACCGCAATTAGAGGAATCACAAAGCGCATTTAGGAAAGGAAGGGGAGTGCAGGATAATATTTTCACAATCAAACAACTTATAGAAAAAAGTAGAAGCAGCATGATATACGTCGCGTTTTTAGATCTCGAAAAAGCGTTTGACTGTGTAAGTAGAAAACAAATATGGAATAGCCTAAAAGCAAGAGGGGTAAATACTCAACTATGTACAGCCATAAAAAGCTTATACCAGGTCACAAGGTGCTATGTAAGAACAGGAAACTGTGTATCCGAGGAGTTTAGAACAAAAGAAGGACTTAGGCAAGGGGGAGTGTTAAGCCCAACCTTGTTTAACATCAAAATGGACGATGTGCTAAAAGAAGTAAAGGAAAAGGTAAAGAAATATAAAGTGGGATACAGAAATATGACACTCACGGAAATATCGGAAAGCGCCTATGCTGACGATCTCGTAATATACGCCAAAAACCAGAGAGAATTACAATACAACATAGAGGTCTGGAAAACAGCACTACAAAAAAGAAATTTACGAATAAATATAGATAAGACCAAGATAATGACAATAGGCAAAGAAGACGAAAGGACAGCAATAAAAATAGGTGACAGAGAAATAGAGCAAGTGGAATCCTTTAAATATCTAGGAATGAAGATACATAAGACAGGAAAGAACGACGCGGAAGTAAATGAAAGAATAGAGAGTGCACTAAGAGTATTCTATAGTATGAGCAACGCTTTTATACGGAAAAAAGAAGTCTCCAAAAACACAAAAATGACGGTGTAGAAAACCATCTTTAGACCTATATTAACATATGGCAGTGAGAGCTGGGTACTTACCAAGAGATTGAGCAGTAAACTGCAAACAACAGAAATGAAATATCTTAGAGCTGTACTAGGTATTACAAAAAGAGACAGAATTAAAAACACGGATGTGAGAGAACAACTGCAAGTAGAGCCGTTAACAACAACCATTAAAAGAAATCAGCTTAGATGGTTTGGGCACTTAGCAAGAATGAAAGGAAGTCAACAAACAAAAGTAATATGGGAAACAAAAACTATGCAGAAGCGACAAAGGGGTAGACCGACTAGAATGTGGGATAACGCAGTTGCAGAAAGCCTGAAGGAACAGAATTCGAACTGGAGAGAAGCAAAGGAAAAGGCGAAGAACAAGAAGGAATGGACAAAATTTATATACAAAAACAGTTAATTGAAATGTAATTTAGTTTGAACAATGTGAGAGAACAACTGCAAGTAGAGCCGTTAACAACAACCATTAAAAGAAATCAGCTTAGATGGTTTGGGCACTTAGCAAGAATGAAAGGAAGTCAACAAACAAAAGTAATATGGGAAACAAAAACTATGCAGAAGCGACAAAGGGGTAGACCGACTAGAATGTGGGATAACGCAGTTGCAGAAAGCCTGAAGGAACAGAATTCGAACTGGAGAGAAGCAAAGGAAAAGGCGAAGAACAAGAAGGAATGGACAAAATTTATATACAAAAACAGTTAATTGAAATGTAATTTAGTTTGAACAATGTTTTAGTTGTGAAATGGAACTTAGATGAAATGTAAGTTAGTTAGAAATGTAACTTTATTTAAGAGGTATACCTTGACACCTAAAGGTAAACAAGGTTATTTGATTAATAAATAAATAAATAAATAAAGATGTAACATTTTTTTAAACTTTTCTTTATTTCCATCCCTCCGTAATTTTTCAGATTTTGCAAATTTTATGCCAGACATCAAAATTAAGCAAAACTTATTTTCAATGTTTTAACGGAGGTTGGTAAATTGCAACTTCTGTAAATCGTTTTTTTATCTTACAGTATCAGAAAGCAGTTTTTCATGACTAGCCAAGAAACAAAGTTTTGTTGGCTAGCCAAGAAAATAGGCAGCTTTATATAGACACAGTTAGCCTTGCAATGATATGGCACTGTAAGTTATGTCAAATTCGAGGTTGGCAGGTTAGGTTTTTCCATCAGTCTGTATCAAAACTGAAGGAAAACCTAACCTGATAACCTCGAATTTGACATAGACTTACAGTGCCACATATTATTCATACGTTTGGATTTCCACAGCAGACCCTTAAGTATTTATGTGTTTGTATTACTTATTAAATAAAACTACGTTTATCTTGAGCATATTTAGCTTTCTGATGGTGTCGAATAAAAAATAATATGTAAACCATGGCGGTAAAGTGGTTTTCCAGGTCTCAAGAAGTAGCCATATCTTCTTTTGTCCTGGAAAATAGCCACTTTACCGCCTAGGTATACAATATACTATCAGAAAGCTAAATTTTCTCGGCTCTATGGAAACGAGAAAGAGCAGTTTTTCTTAGCTATCCAAGAAACAAAAGTTTTGTTGGCTAGTTAAGAAAACAAGCAGATTTATCTAGACATAGTTAGCTTTAGACTGATATGGCTCTGTAAGTCTATGTCAAATTTGAGGTTAGCAGGTTAGGTTTTGCGTTAATCTGTGTCATAACTGATGGGAAACCTAACCTAATAACCTCGAATTTGACATAGATTTACAGTGCCACCAACATATTATTCATACATTTGAATTTCCCCTATATATTTATGTGTTTGTATTACTTATTAAATAAAACTACGTTTATCTTGAACATATTTACCTTTCTGACAGTGTAGGATAAAAAATAATATGTAAACTATGCCTCAAGAAGTGGCCATATCTTCTTTCGTCCTGAAAAATAGCCACTTTACCGACTAGGTATACAATATACTATTATTTAAAATAATGTAACTTGAGTTAAATCCGTACCTTTTTTGATGAATTGGGGTCATAGCTGCTTCCTAATACCTTGCACACATTTGGTAGGATTGTAGTATATATCTTATTTCTTAAATAAAAAATAAATATTTATTTTAGATCAAAAAATTTAATGTATTGCTAGGAAGGAATTTGGAGCGATCGATTAATAGTAAGTATTAAATCTTGCCCAACATAAATTTTTTTATCGATAAATCAGATTCTTTCTTAATTGCTGCCAACAGATGACATTGCGCTCTGTCAAATGTTAGAGTCCCTGTATATAGGTTACTATGAGTTGGGCAAACAACGGGATATATTTTGATTGGTTTGGATCACTTTTTGCAAAGCATGTGTGATAAAAGTACCGTTTTTGCATATTTTGTAACAGGTTATGACTGATAGTTTCACACATGCAAATCTAAATCTTAACTAAATTGGCCGTATATACCTAATAGTCAGTTCTAGAGATCCTAAGAATGATCAATACTCTGAAAGCTCTTCCATCAAAGGCAAGCAATGTTGGTTCACATAACCTCTTTGTTTGACATATGTCAAATATCTAATTTGGATCAAAAATGTATGTAACAACAGGCTGTTTGCCCAACTCTTAGTAAACTATATACAGGATCTCTATCAAATGTTAGAGTAGTAGTAATAGTAGCAGTAGTATTTTTGGGGAGACTCATGTCTAGCAAGTAGGCCTTTATAGGGCTTTTTGCCAACCCCATGAACAAGGTCTATCCATTCCAGGTCTAGAGGTACCAGGTGCCTTAGTCATACCTTAGTCCTACTTAGAATTTTGCTGAGACTAAGGAGTTCCAACCTTAGGAAGGGATCTTTTACATGCTACACATCGTAGTAACATGGGACCCACGGCTTTACATTACTTCCGAATAATGGCATTCTGTAGAGGTTTTCATCTGAATTCTTTATTTTTAACCTCACCGGGATCGGAAATCGAACTCTCGACCCTTAGATCAGTAGCCAGAATGATTACCACTGAGCTATGGAGCTCGGCAATATTAGAGTGACTGTATACTTCAAATATGTATAATGAGGCAGCCGATCGTAAGCGAAAATAAACCAACATACACGAAGTACTAATTTACACCAGCACTGCATCATCTCCCATCATGCGTTGATCACGTGACATGGAAGCTGTCTAGTTTGTATTCCTATGCGCGAAGAAAAAAAAACTAGATCTGGAAGATATACTACGTAATCTTTAATAATGAGTTTTTTGCGATTTACTAGAGTCGACCTATACCCCCTTGCCGTAACCATCTAAAATTTCTCCCCGTCAAAATGGCTTAGGGTACACAGCACGTAGGACGAGCAACGAAGACCACTACTACCAATTTGAGTTGATTATTGAAAAAACATATTTAGATCTAATAACTGTTGCTGATTTGCAATTTGCAACACTGCGCATTGGACAAAGAAAATTGCTAAGAAACTAAAAACAGCTTATCTAGTTACTTAACTCTTCGAAGTGCCGCTTAACCACAAATAGCGCTTATTTGTTTCAACAATTAAATTATAGTACATCGACCGACGATCTCGCCGCTGTCGCGAACGAAACAGGACAGCTTCCAAGCGGACCACTTCTAAAGCATACAATTCCAACATGCAAACAGTTAAAAAAACACTCTTATTAAATAGCCCTTCCCCTCGTTAAGCATCGACCTAAGCCTCTTTTTCCAAACACGTTTGTTACAATTTCATTTCTCTATAATTCACTACCCTTACCTTCTCAATCGCACAGGCCACCTTCCAGAAAATTACCTCGCTAGATCAGCGTTTTCCCATAAGAATAAAATGGCGACTATCGTAGAACCCCCATATTATATCTACTAATACACTTATTACTTTATTATTTTCTGTTTGACCTATCTTGACCTACTTCAGCAGGTGCCAAAAACCGTTGGTAACCATATGAAGAAATTAACCACAATCTTGAACGAATCGTATAAGTGTAGCGACGTCTCGTATCTCGAACCATTTCCTGATATTCCAAAGCCAGGCGAATTTCCCTCTGCCTATGCCGCGTTTTCCCGCTATTTTCAGTTCCATGATAAATTGTAGAAACCGATATTTATCGCTTCGAAAGATATGTCCGAAATACGCGGCATTTTTACGTTGTACTGTTGACGATCTTTGCTCATCCTCCTAAGAACTTCTTCATTTGTAATTGTAGCCGTCCACGGTATGTTCAATATTCTCCAGTACAACCACGTCTCAAAAGTCTCCAGCTTATTGATAGATGACTTTTTTAGTGTCCAACCTTCAACCCCGTATAATAGTACTGAAAACACGCAGCATTTGAAAATTTCCCATAGAGTTTCCAATGAAGGGTCTCTACTACACAACACATTTTGTAGTTTTTGGAAGGTTCTTCTCGCCATCTCTATCCTTGATTTGCTGTCAACTTTCAGGTCCCACTTTTTGTTGAGCCAACACCAGGGATAGCTGAATCGTTGAACTCACTCAATTTGTTTTCTATTAACGGCGACAACAGTATCATCGGCAACCTCCTCCTTGCTGATAATCAGCAGTTTTTTTATTGGCGGTGTTAGTTTTGAGACACTACTCAGTGCTTACATTGTTCACTAGATCAAGACCTGCAAGTCTTCTGCCTTGTCGGATAGTATCACGGAGTCATCTACGTATCTTATGTTGTTCACTGACCTTTCGTTTACTTTGGTTTCGCAATCGGCCAATATATACTCTGAGTACAGTTTGAACAAGATCGGCGAGAGGATGTAACCTATTACAGCCTTCAAGATTTCCTCTTCTGTCGTCACATTCTGATTCACTTTTACCTGCTCATTTTGGATCCAGCAAATATTTCTGGTAATCCGGATGTCTTTACCATCTATGTTAGTTAGTCTAAGCATTTCGACTAGTTGTTCATGTGTTATGATAATCCATCGATTCGTCGGCTAATTTAAAATTTAAAAAATACCTTTATGACTACTTGGATACAATTGCCGGCCAAAACTAGCACAAATGGAGACGGTGTGCAGTTCTTTAAGTACTCGAATTAATTAAGAGTCAAAAGGGCGCCAACGAATCACTACCAAGTAATGACAAGTGTATCCAGGCATTCAAAGATAATTCGTAAACACAAGTAGCATATAATATTCCGAAATAGAAGTGCAACTCAAGTACAGGTAGCACTAACAACATCCAAACACAAGATTGGTATCCCAGTATAATTGTCATCAATTCAATAAACATTCATCATAAATTTCAGGTAATTAACAGTACAGATTTAAGCATCAGGTAGATATGCAGCTAGTGCTAGTTTCGATAGCAAAACGGGCGAAGCCTTTTGCACAGAAACACCACTCACAACGCTTTGTAGCTTTATTTAGATAAAAGGTGCATAAAAATAATTATAGACTTCCCTGGTTGCTCTTCTTCTGCACGTTATGTATATGAAAGAGGGGGGGGGGGGGCAGATAAGCGAAACAAAGCCCTTTCCAAGCATCCACAGGCTGGAAACTGTCAGGTGTCACAATCGCTGGCTCAAGGACTACGCGCTCAATGGAAAATGGTCAAGTTTGTGCGGGGGCTGGCAAACCTTCGCAATCGGGGCTCCGAACTGACCATTCAGATGGTTTGGGCAACATGAAACATAACGTAAATCTCTTCTAATCGGCTTGAAACGGAGAAAGAATCAATATCTCACGAAACACTGCAAGTGCTACTGCTCCGCAACATCAGGCGAGGGCCTGAAACCAATTATAAAACATACATGCCCACAAAATCGGAGCACAGACATCGTAAATAATAGATGCCCAAACGAAGCGTAACATATTTTAACATTATTTAAAGCTTTTGAAAAATCTAAGCGCTTCTCATTTTCTAAACCCATTATCAAAATCAAACTGAGTATCTCCGATGTTATCGCCTATTTTTGTCCACATTCGTGTATGAATGATTCTTAGGAATACTTTGAATGCGTGGATCATAAGAGTTATGATTTGCGATTTCTTTGGGAAATTTATAAAATTGGAATTTATTCATACTGACAATATATAACCAGTATCGTTGATTTTGTTGAACAGCCTAAGCAAAAAGTTGATGGTGTCTTCATTCAGGGCTGTAAGTAATTCCAATTTTGGCATCCTTGATCACCTTCTGAAACTTCTTTCTCAGAATGTTTGGCCCTTCTAAATCACCCCCATGCGATTGATAAGGGGTCGATCATCTGCAAACAGTTGTTCCGTATAACCCTACCATACTAGCAACTGCTTTTAATGTTCCACTACCATTGTATTAGTTTTGTTATACAGTTTTCCAAAAACTCTTTTCCTGTAGGTATGGGCCAACCTTTAATTTCTTTATGCAAATGGAAAAATCATATTTGCTCCAGCAGTTCTCAATTTCAAGGAGTTTCCCTTTTAACTACTCTTTTTTGTCTCTTTGATATTGTTTTCTTGGCGTTCGTCCATTAGGCCAAGAATTTCATTCATTTCTGCGTATGTTGATGTTGACACAATTCCAGCGTTTACCCAACTATAGTTTTCATAGATTCCAAGAAAGTATACCAAGATTTTCCAGCTCGCGTCTTCTTTTAGTTGACGATTCAGTTCTTCGGTAAATTATCGCTATTCTAGCGTTTTTCAGTTTATTCAGGTCCACCTTCTTTGATGGTCGTTTGGCTCGTAGGACTCTGCCCCTCGATACGTTTTAATATTTTTACAGCATTGAAGAAACGCGTCTTATCTATGATGTAGTTTATCTGATTTCTGACGACATGTCCTTCTCTGTCTTGAGGTGTACGAGGAATGCTCTGCTAATAGTCAGTAGCAGGCCATAGAAGCTCAATTGACTAGAAACAATTTATTGCAACAATCGAATGTCGCATTGGTTGACATTCGTTACCCAAAATTGTCAAACGTTCCGATTGCCTTGTCAAACGTAGTTAATTTTGTAAGTTAAGTAGTTGTGCATTTTTAATTCAGTTAAAATGAGCATTCCGCGAACTGCCTGTAGAGCTATGATTTTCTATGACTATAAAAGACAGTTGAGATATCAGCAAAGCCATGAAAATTTGACAGCAGCTTTTGATGATGCTGTCCTTTCATTATCCGCTGTTAGTCATTGGTTCCGCAAATTTCGACGAGGGCGAGAACTACTAGAAGACGAAGCAAGACCTGGAAGACCTGCAGAAGTTGCCTGTTCAGAAAATGTTGATCGTGTGGCAAGCTTGATTCAGTCCAATCGAAATATTACTTATAGGGAGATTCAGGAGGAAGTGGATCCCCGGCGGTGAATACCATTTTGCATAAACATCTTGGGATAAGAAAGCTAGCAAGCCGTTGGATACGGCATTTACTGTCAGAAAGTCAAAAACAGGATCGAGTAGACTGGTGTAAATGTATGTTGCAAAAATTTGACGCAGGAGCTTCCAAGCAAGTGCAACAGGTGACGAATCTTGGGTATACAGTTACGACCCTGAAACTAAACTTTCCTACAAAAGTAATTCGTGGTAAAGCGTCATAAGAGAATGATTGCTGTTTTTTCCGCCGAAATGGTCCTGTTGCTGTTATTCCACTTGAAGATCGCAGAACTGTTAATTCTGAATGGTACTGCGCAGTGGCTTTACCACAGATGTTTGGAAAATTACAGACAGGTCACCAAAGGACCGGTTTGGGTAACATCTTAGTCCATCATGACTACGCATCCTCCCACATTGCTGCCGTTGCTGAACATTGGAGTTTTTTTTAAGATTTGGGAGTTCAATTGGTAACTCATCCTCCTTATAGCTTAGATCTGGCGCCGTGCGACTTTTGTTTTGTTTCCAACTGTTAAAAAAATGATGCGAGGTAAAAGATTTTCTAGCGCAGATGCAGCAGTTACAGAATTTCAAAGAATTTTTAAGGACCTTTCAGAAAATGGATTTTCCAAATGTTGTAAAAAGTGGTTTCAAAGAATGCACAAGTGTATTAGTCTGAATGGAGAATATTTGGAAAAACAGTAAATATTTTTTGTTAAAAAAATGCAACAGTCTTTTAATAACTAACAACTCTCAGCGTAACCCTCGTATAAGCGCCTCGATGGGTGTTGAAACCAAGTATTGCATATCATCAGTTTCTGTTTCTGGCAGAACTGCAGCATTTCATTTCTGCGTTCGTTTCTCTGCATCAACCCGAAGTCAACGACGATGTTCTCAAATCTATCTCTTCCAGTCTTGACATTCATGTCACCCATTACCACCGTGATGTCCTGGCTATGAAGTTGATAGTAGAATTCCTATTATTCCGTCTACTGATTTATCGGCTGTTGGGGAATACACCTGTACAATGTTGATATTAAAGGGTTGGGCCCTTATCTGTAGCAGCATACATCTTTCACAATAGAGTGTGAAATTCTTTACAGATGTGTTCATTTTGTCAGTAACCAATATTGCTATTTCGTGTCTATTGTTAGTATTTTGTTCAGGATAACCTAAATAGTACATCTTAGCACCTTCTGTTTTGCATATTTCGTTTCCAAACCATAGCCAAACAAGGTTTTTACATTCCATGTCGCTATACCTTAGAGTCGTTTTGATTTATTAACCAGTCTCATAGTTTCCACAGGAGGCCCAGTCACCACCTCTCCTAGTTCTCCTAAGGGCTCCTAGTTTTTTTCACACGAAAGTAGAAGTATAGTATATAGAAAATAGCGGCGAGAACAGGAAGTAACAAAAGTCGGTCAAGATAGAGCAGATTAAAGAGAAGGGGTCTGACCTAAGACCAGTTGAAAATAGAGTGCAGTCCCAGCTATGGTCCCTCGGGATTGTCAGTTTCCATACTCACTGGGTGAAGGTGTGAGTTCTTGAGACTAGAGTCGTTTGCATTTCATGAAATGTATAAAGTGCATGATTCTCTGAAAAATGCTGTTAAATTTGGTATCGTAAAATTACCAGTTGCATATAGAAGAATTATGGGGTGTAATCTAAATTACCTCTTGCATTCAGTTAACTGAAAGTAATGAATAATTCGCATTGTGTTCCTCCAATTTCATATTCGATTTTTGATTCACACTGATCTTTAGCAATGTATTTGCTCAACCACTTTCTAAAAGTTTATACTGCTAATATTTTAGAGAGATTTCGCCAGGTTTCTAAAATTTGATCATTCCGCTTGGAGCAGATGTCTGTTTTGGATGTAGATCTCCCTTTAATTCTAATTAAATAACTTGTTGCGGAAAAAGTAAACTTGGAGTTTTCCTCATTTCCCTATGAAAATCGAGAAAGGAGACCTCCGCTAATGAAGGCACAGCGGTTAAATTTGCAACTATTATCATGATACGCTTAAGTTGAACGTTCAACATGTGCGTGGCCATTCCCGGTCGAATTAGTCGCTAATAGTGCCCAACCGCTGGTACATCTGATTAGCGACAAATCCGGGTCAGTTACCAGAGCACTGGACAAAATTAAACCGAGAATTAAAACGTGTTAATCAAATATCTCGCTTAACACCGTGTAATTTTCTAATATCCCGCGGTCATTGAATTTTAAATGCTCGTTTCGAGCAGATAAAGAGATGTTGGCAAAATTACGAATTATGTAGGTCGAGGAAGGCAGAGCGAATTGTTGGAAAATTTTGCGAAAAAGAGAAATATCCTCATTGGAAAGTTACAGAAGTTGTTTTATTAAAACTCGGCAAATTTAATCAGCGCCTTCGACGAACAGCAAGTGCTCGAGTAAGTACAGCACTTCCGAGTTTTGAAGGCGGATGGCTCGAGTTTCAGATGTGGATAATGCGATGCAATAGAAGTCACTCTCTTACTTTAAACTGAGGCAATGAATATAATTAGGGGAATTAATTACAGCCAGTAAATATTTGCTCTTTCGGCTTTTTCGGCATTCTTCCTCTAACATTTGCCAGAAAATTATACTTAAAACAAATTTTGCATGTCAAAAATGAAAGCTAACCCTCAGATTAATAACGAAACCGTTGATTTAATCTTCCGAGGGAAAATTTGGGAACCAATAAATATTACAATACTAAAACCCATATTTTTCGGCATTTTGGTAAGTACTGCAAATAGATAATTGCTTTTAAATGAATTTATGAAAAATATTAAATTCAGGAATAAAAGTGTAGATAGGAAATGATTACCTTTTCAAGAATATTCCTACTAGCGAAGGGTGTACAGACAAGCATTTTGTAATTAGGAAAGCACGCGTCTTAGGCTACAGTACTTTCTTGGAATCTGACGACTTCAAAGAATTTTAAAAAAAGACTAACTAAAATTCGTAAATTAGCGAATGCAATTTTATATTCGTGTTTGCTTTCTCATACTAGCAGAATTGTCTAATAAAATGTTCATTTATTTTGTAAATTAAATAGGTTTTGTGTCAGGGGTTTATGTTAAGTATTTATGAGATAAAAGAGTAAATTCAGTTTCTGGTCAATTGGCCATGTGGGAGACTTGCAGTTGCCTAATACCTGATTTCTTTCTCTTTTAACGATGATATGCCTAAAATTAAGAAAATAATTGCATAAAAACGGATTTACTTAAAACGGGCAGCATGTGGAAAACATAAATTCATATTAAATATTGTGAAAAGATAAACAGGCAGTTAATAGTTAATTGGATTACAACTTGGAAGATGAATAATACAAAAACTGTCAGAATAATCCTCCCGCTGACGCGATCGGATTATTTAACCTGTCAAACTGACACTCTTTTATTATTGTGCAACAAGTTATCGACATATAACCCGATAATATCGAAGTACTTCTAGTATTACTTCTGATTATACCACTCCCTCAAACATCAACCCATGACAAACGACAAAATGCATAGTTACACATGTACTAACTTTTGATAATGTACTGCGATGGTATTAAGCCTTACAAACTCAACTCTGATAGCATTGCCAAACTAATGGACATTTCACTAAAGCTCAGGGTGAGGTACTTTATATAACTGCAAGGCTAAACTTTGAATTTAATAGATTGAATGCATTGGTAAAGAAAGGCCAATCAATAGCAGTTTAATTAATTAAAGAACGGTTTAAGCAAAGCTCAATTCTCACAGGGAACTAAGTTGAATGTAAGATACATTTTAAAATATGAGGTTGTGCAAAGTAATAGCCGAACTATTAATTACAAAATGGTTTGCAAAGGCAATAAGTTGAAGCGAATAATTCAAGTAACGTTAAACAGTAAAATATTTGTCAGGGTTTTAAAATAAAGTTAGGAGAAGCTAGATAAGCTAATGAACGTTGCTACGAGCAACTAAGAAGGCTGAAATTAAGGCATTTCATGGAAAATTGTAAGAATCAACAAGCCAGGGTTAATAAAATCAAGAATAGCACACAGCAGATGAACTTAAAATTTGTGTGGAAAAGAAGACATATGAAATCAAGCGATGCCTTGGTGAAGGAAGTACTTTCATAAATTTAATCAGTGCAGTGACTTATGTGAACAGTTTAAAGCAAATTAACAAACGTGCAGTGACGCAAAGATTTGATTAACTAATTATAAATGTGGACCATAACATTAAAATAAGTATTTGTAAATAAGTTGTAGATTTTAGGCAAATTCATATTCAAGTAAGCGTTGTGAACTTGATTCACATCCGTTTTTATTTAAGATTAAAACTAGCAATTGTTTATAGCGGATAATTTGGAGAACAATTGAATAAAAATCAGAATTGACATGTTGTAAATGTACTCCTAAATAAAGTTAATTTTTATATCCTAAACAAATTATTTTTACAATAAAAATTATACCGGCCAAATCAGTGCAATTTTGTGGTCGTGTGGTGTTAGCTTCATCAAAATCCAACACATCAAGTTGTAAAGTTCTCCGAAGCACGAGCACCATAATTTCACATCGGAACCAGCCGTTGAATCTCTGCGAGGAGGCCTGCAAGCCGAGACAGCCCAGAGGGGAAGGTACCAGTGCCTCAAGCAGCCAGTGGAGGACGTGCCCGAGGAGTTGCAGCAGCATCAGACCCATAGCAGCCCGACAACGAGATCATTCTCGCCTCCGAACCCGAGATAAGTTCGGCAACAACACAGATACTGTCTACCCCTAAAATAAGCTTAGTGAGCACCGGGAAGTTTATGCATGTGCACCAAGAGCCTTGCCCAAGGCAATACAAGCCATATCCATTGCCGTAGAGTGAATCCAAACCGCAAATTAGCCCAACTCCATAATTTGGGGTTATGTGGCAGTTATATTCTGAAACGACGCCAACTAAAAACAATTGGTGCGTGGATCTGGGCCCTCTTTTTAACAAATGCTAGAAAAACAATTGATGTAAATTCCGCGAAACAGCCTAATTCAAATATTTACCGGTCGAACTGTGATAAATGTTCACTTTTAAATTCACGACCGCAATTGTCAGTGGAAACCATTTTGATTTAACGTATTACTTAATTTCGAGTATTTGCTTGTGCGCAGTAGTACGAAGGCGGAGTACAGATCCGTATTCAGTTAAATTAAGAATCATACATTCAGCCCAACTGAACCTAACCGAGAGAAAGGGTAATTGCTTACCGAAATTTTTGAGCTAGCCATAATAATTGTTAATACTTGTAGATAAATAAAATATCAACAGGGCATATAACCATTAATTTTAACGAGTCATTAAATTACAACTCCTTTTAATCGTCTTAGAAATAAAAGATTTGCGAGATGGTTCTTAGTCTTTATTTAATTAATCATATTAAATTAAAAAGTCATTAACCATAGCAGTACATAGCAACTGATAATCACATACCTTCCTGATTAATAGGTGGTAATCACTAACGTTCACAAACATCACGTTACCTGCTGTCAGTACAATTGCCATAACAACCACAATAACTGTATTATTAATATTAATATTTAAAATACACTATTCAAACGTTGATTATTGACTCGTGATATAATCTAGCCGAATACAACTCGCGTCTTCTTGATTATCAAATCATTTCTGTTTCCACTCGATATATTGTTTTAGGCAATCACGCTCGTCCTTCGGACTCGCGTGATTGTCAAACAATATATCTCGTGTAAACAGAAATGATTATTTGATAATCAAGAACCCACTAGTTGCATTATATATGAAAATTCCAATGGCGTACATACAACATCTAATGAAAAAGGTTAAGTGAGCAACTGTAGTAATTATCTAACGGGTGTTCATAAACAGTCGTCATCCCAGTTGCTTTGAAAAACAAAATGTTATGTCTTTGATTAATTCGTGCAACACAATGAAACGTCATTGAGTACTGTCATAGCGCATTTTTTCTCAATTTTAATAGACATACGTTTCTGAAGTCAAAACCTACTGGGATGACGACTGTTTATGAACACCCGTTATATGATTTTTACAATGACTTTTAAAACTTGAAAATTAGTACATAGTACAGTAAAATTGTCGTTTTACCTTTAAAAAATTGGCCGCGGCGATTAGACAAGTGTAAAACCAAAAATCCGTGCCCCCACTCCCTGCCGAACAGCCGCCATCTTGAAAACAATTAAATTTGTTTTATCTCGCGATCCATCGGTAGCACAGAAAAAGTTATTGAATAAAAAATATTGGAAATAAAATTCTCCACATTTTTGGTGCGTGCTGCAATACCGAGAAGTTGGTATTGCGAACGGTAGAGGGCGACAAATTTACAAAAAATCGGTTTGCGCCATTCTAGCTCTGTGGGGGTGGTTTTTCCCGAAAATTGCAACTGTGAAAGTTGTAGTGCTTGAAAAAATATGCAGCAATCTCTTTTAATAATGTGATTAATTTAAATAGTCTCCCAGTCACAGCTCTTCAAAGTCCACGTGGCGTGGAAATGTATATTGTGGCGCCGTAAAGTAACCATTTATCTTTTGCGAGGTAAAATCGTCACGTCACTCAAGTAGTTTCAACGTGAATAGGTTTTCAGAATCTACAGATCTACAGAAATTTTACACATTTTTGGTCCTTGCCGCGATATCGATAAATTGAAATAGGTAAAAAAATTAAAATTATGGGAAAGGAATATACGAGCTCAGAATCATATCATTTGGCCTAGATCAGTAAAGCTCTTAAATTTGCTGGTGTAGTATTTGGAGTTCGTCCCAAATTTGGCCTTTCTGCTATGGATTCTGTTCGAAATATTTCATACACTATAATACGATAATTGCAATTGTTTGTAAATTTTGCCACAGGAACGACCAAAATTCAACAAATTGACAATAGTTTTACCGAGTGCCATTTTTGCAAAAAGAATACAAACACTGGACTGTCAATATGTTATTAAATAACAAAAAGCTTGTTTCACTTCAACCAAAACATGCTAAGGTGAACGAAATAATATTTTGATCATATGGGCCAAATGAAATTAATCGGTAATTTAAATTTAAATTGGTGTTTCTCGACTAGTTGTTGTAATTTGTTATTGCTGAAGCTGTTATAATATTGCTACAAACTCCTACAATTATGATGTAAAAATATTAACCAAAAAGATGTTCTTTTGTGGGTACAAAATAAAGATACCTGAAAAATCTTAACTTGGCGAATTGAGGATGGAAAAGATCTTCCCAAGGACTGGAGCCTGTGAAAACTGTCAAAGATTCCGCACCTGCAAGCCTCTTGAACCTCGTATCTTGTGGATGTACGAAAAATTGTGGGCCAGCTTGTGGTTGCAGAAACGCTGGCCTCAATTGTTCCGCAATGTACAAAAATTGCGGCGGACAAACCTGCTACAACTCAACCAATACTGAATAAAAAATTATGACACCAACGAGGAATTACCTTCACAAGTTGTGGGCTCTTTTTTCAATAACAATTCAAGCAACACTCCTACCATGGTCGACAATGACGCGGTTGTGTCCGAGGTTCCGAATCAAGAAGAACAGCTCAACAAAAAAATAGAAAACGTGTCTGAGTAAACTACACTATATTTTAGGGTTTATGCAAAAATAAATGACTTTCAATATAGGATATATTCCTTTTCCATAATTTTCATTTTTTTACTTATACCAATTTCTCGATATCGCGGCAAGGACCAAAAATGTGTAGAATTGCTGTAGCTTCTGAAAGTCTATTCACATTGAAACTACTTGAGCGACGTGACGATTTTACCTCTCAAAAGAGAAATGGTTACTTTGCTGCGTCGCCCGGACTTTGAAGGGCTGTCACTCAGAGACCATTTAAATTGATCACAATATTAAAAGAGATTATTGCACAGTTTTTCAAGCACTATAAACTTTCACATTTGCAATTTTCGTAAAAAACTACCCCCACAGAGCTAGAATGGCGGAAACCGATTTTTTGTAATTTTGTCGCCCTCTACCGTTCGCAATATCAACTTCTTGGTATCGCGGCACTGACCAAAAATGTGTAGAATTTTATTTGCAACATTTTTTGTGGCATAACTTTTTCTGTGCAACTAATGGATCGCGAGATAAAACAAATTTAATTGTTTTCAAGATTACGGCTGTTTGGCAGAGAGTGGGGGCACGGGTTTTTGGTTTTACACTTGCCTAATGACCCTAAACCACTGGGCAAGAGAAATCGCCGGGGCCAATTTTTTTAAGATGACGGGGTATTTTCCGACAATTTTAGTGTACTATTTAGTTTTGGAGGAGTTATTTTCTCCAAGATTTTCCATTATTAAATTTACAACTTTTCAGTAACTTGACTTTTATAGTTCCAAGCCTGACATTATTCCATTATACATATTAAATTAAATTTAATATAATTAAATACAGCTACGAGTATAACAGTGGAAGTAGATAAGCAAAGGGGCAGTAAAGAATGTGCAAATTATAGAGCAATTTCCTTATGCGTTGCAGCTAAAATCTATAAGGGTGTGCTATAAAAGAAGTTAAGAACAGTAATTAATCCACTTCTTGATGATATACAAAGCGAATTTCGAGCCGGATACGGGGTAAGAAACCATGCATCTACGTTACAACAAATGGCAGAAAAAATCTTGGCCAAAGACAGAAACGAATGTATGTGCTTTATGAGCCTGCGGAAGGCATTTGACCCTGTCAATAGAGAAATAATATGAAAAAGCCTTAAAAAGGAAAGCGTCGACGAGGAACTTCTGGAAGCAATAAAAAGTATCTACGTAGTAACGAAGGATTGAGTAAGCCAGGGAAACGCATTATCAGTAATTGTCACAACAATGGCAAGAGTAGAGGCAGGATCGAGTGATCAGTTCGTTGCTGTTTATCCGTGTTGTGGACGAAGTAAGTAATAAGAGAATCAAATCAGGGGATGTACAAATCTAGTATTGGCTACAGGAATCTACAGCCTGTCAATGTGAAAGTCTGTGCATTCGTGTATGATATAGTTTTATGCGCCGACTCAGAAGAACATCTGAAAAACAACATAAACGTCTGGAACGAATTGTTAGTGAACTACAATTTAGACTTCAATGAGGAAACTTCAAAAATGTGTGTAATAGCAAACAGTGGGTTGAAAATAAAAATGAAAATTGGAAACATATGTGTAGAACATGTTAATCACTTCAAATTACTGGGCTGTATTATAAAGCGCGCCTCTTTTGAACAGAACGTTGTTATTGTTGAAACATTTTTACTCTTTTGTGACATTATCCTGTATCGGTTGAGTCTTATTTTCGGAAAATGTAAAGCCTAACCTATGTGAAAGTTATTACTTCTTTTTATTTCAAAATTAACATAGAAATAAACAAAATATTATTTTTTAAGGTGCTCACCCTGTATACAGGGTGTTCCTAAGTAAGAGTCGCAACGGAACACTGTAAATTTATTGAGCAAAAATATGATGATTTAACTCAACTTACCTATATACAAAGTTGCTTAGTTTAGCCGAAGGAGGGCTTTAAAATCGATTAACTTTTTTAAATTTTTCAAATAAGTCGAAAAATCTTTGATAGATTTTATTCATTTTTTGGCCATGCGTTTGTACTAGTAAACCACAGCTTTTTGAAGAATAAACCCTAATTTCGAAAATTACAGGGTGTTTAAAAACTTCGTCACAATAAATTATCCATCCATATTTTTTTAACCCCCTGTATAATCACTACCAATTTTTCTTTCTGAATAGTTACTTTAATTTAGTAGCTATTTTCTCTCTTACAAAATTTTAGTCGAGTAAACGGTTTAGCCACAAAAATATTTTCTGAATCCCTATAAGCCTGAATCAGTAATTTATTGTAACTTAACGCTAGGTTTGTAGGGATCTAAAAAATATTTTTGTGGCTAAACCGTTTACCCGACTAAAATTTTGTAAGAAAGGAAATAGCTTCTGAATTAAAGTAACTATTCAAAAAAAAATTGGTAGTGATTATACAGGGGGTTAAAAAAGTTAAAAAAGTTAATCGTTTTTAAAGCCGTCTAGCGGCTAAACTAAGCAACTTTGTATATATGTAAGTTGAGTTAAATCATTATATTTTTGGTCAAGGGATCAACAGTGTTTCGTTGCGACACTTATTTAGGACGCCCTGTATATTTGTATGAAATTGTACCGGTTTCACGCGAGGTAGATATATAATATGAATGCAAAATATCGTCTTCCTCTTTTTGAGCTATACTGCCAACAGACAGACAGACAGACAGACAGACAGACAGGCAGACAGACGGAATTAAGAAAAACTCTTTTTCGTCATCTAGAGATCTTGAAACGTGAAAGTTGGAAGAAATCTCGGAAGGTGATTGTTTCGTGATTACAATACTTCCTTCGTCTTTCAGACAAGGAAAGTAAAAATGTGCAACTGTAGGAGCACCTCCAACCTCAAAACTTTTGGTTAGAAGAGGATCGGATTATGTTATGTTACCTATTATAATAAAAGTTGCTCCACTACTGTGTTAATATTGCTTAACAACCAATCATAAGATCGAATATATTTTCAATTGCATCCCCTGCGTATTCTTGGTTTATGGAAACCACTGCAATTATTTCTAGGTAGAGGGCCTTTAGAAGAACAGTAACCTTTGAGCAAATGTTGCTATATTGAGCTAGTACAGATAAATTATTGTTTTGTTTTGCAATTAAATTAAAATATTACCTACTGTCTTTTAGATATACTGCACAACTGCTTCAACTATTCTCTGGCTTCATATAGTAATTCTAAGAATCATTGCACCACTCAGAAATGAATTAAATATTTCATTAAATGCAGCGAGGACTTCGTCAAGCTAACTTTATCATTGTAATTATACCGGAGCGTGTTCTCCAAATGAAATTGTATGACTAATTAGATTTCGTACTGTTAATATAAAGTGCATGTTTTCCTCATTAAACACCTTTAAAATAAATTGTTCGCAGAAATTGTTGAAATTAAATTTGGAGAGAATTAATACGTCGCCTTCAGTGAAAATTCAAGAAAGTAATGACTTATACTTAAGAAAGCAATATTCCCTTAGAGTTTAATATTCTGGCACTTCAAGCAATCTCCTATAAATATTTGGCACGCCGTAGAGCAAAAATGGACAAGGAACGGAGCGGCGCGTAAATATTAAATTTGTTGACACAAACCACAAAACGGCGACAAATTGATTACGTTGTTGGATGAGGTAATTTCCGTAGCTGTTTTTGGTCGAGCTTCCAGAGTGGTCCCCAGTAGTGAAAAATTCTGTGGGGTCATAAGGGTGGTAATATAATTTCCCTTAGTCACACCTAGCAATGACATTATCGCCAGAAGCCATTTCGTAATTAAAACGACATATTACAGGTTCACTAATTACGTTCGTGGCTTTTAGTGAACAATTCGCTGTCGACGTCGACATCACGACGAGTATTCTGCATATTCTCATTACATTTCTTTGTTATTTCTTTTATGATTCTCTCACATTTTCTACTCGGATGAGCGCCACCTGGTTAATTAAAACATTTTGACACAATATGGAAGATGATTTGTTGTTGCATCCCCCTGTGTACAATGTAACTACATGTACCTAACGCACAAAAGCTAATATTGTTACTAGTCTTTTTCCATTAAATTAAGTCGGCTAACCCATTTTATCTCGGAAGCGCTTTTATCTCAGATAATATTTGACATCTACCCGAAACGAACGTGTTTTATATCGATCGATCCCACCCTGTAAGTTTTCATAATCGTTAATTCGGAGGGTATAATATCAATTTTAAAAAACAATTTTCCAGCAAATTGCATCTTTCCACCCATCCTATTGAAGATATTCTCAATTAGGCTTACCCTACTCGCTTTATCACGAGCCGAGGGTGCGAAATATTTTATTAAGTCGCTTTTAGCTGGGTTCGGAGTGCAATATGCATGGGATCAAAAGTGGTGGCGAACCTGAGTAATGGAAGGTAGATTAGTATCGACAGGCCGATAATTAGAGTTTTCTGCAAGGTTACGTAACCACTCTGGCCACTTACTCAAGTATGACGTTTATAAAGGAGCTGTAGCGTAGTGCAAGTGCAGTTAAAACAGTTTATGAATTTTATAGAAATTTACAAATAATTAATTGTTAAGTAAAGTAAAGTGTAAAAGTAAATCCAAGATAATAATTTAGTAATGTTTAAGTTTTAATATTTCTAGTAAAATTTTAGTAAGGTTAATCAAGCGAATTTAAATTAACAGGCACAATTTACTGGCTTACAACATTGTAAAAAGCAATATTTCAAATAAGTTAAATGTTGACTATTGTAATTGCTAAGAAAATATTTTTTAGGTTTACCATTTAATTTTGTAACGAAATTTTAACCAGTAACTTTTTAATTTGTTATCTTTTCTAAATTTTAGGATTTAGCATCTACATAGTACGTTTAACTACTTTTCACATATTATAAGTATAACAGAGAAAAGAATTAGGAGATGGCAGGTATTTTATGTTTTACTAAAAGTGGATAAAAAATAGGTACTTAATTATGGTGCAAGTGTGTTGAATTACAAATAAGTCAGGCAACTCAATAAATATTAAAATAACATATATTTTGTATTGACAGCTGTGAAAATTCTAAGTCAAAGTGACATGGAGCGAGTTGTAGTAGGCAGGGTGCCTTGTTGTCAAGTTGACGTATTTATCCTTTTTCAAATACGTCAAATTGACATGAATATAATATAAAAACAGAAAACAAGTGTAGCAGACTGGATGGTCAGTTGGGCGTGCAATAAGCTATTACCTATAAATTTCGTAGGAATAAAATCTACTTTCCATTTCAAAATCGCAGGTATGGAATTTCCAGAGTCAAAATTAAAGCGACCTAAAAGATAAATACATAGTTTACTATCAAGGAAGAATGCTTATATTGTTAAAATAAAAATTGATATTCGAGAATAATAGTATATTATACATCAAGGTAGCGAAGCGCAGTATTATAACCTGAGCGCATATGAGATACTGAGCGCGCAGCGCGAAGTATCTAAAGCGCGAATGTTATAAGACGATTCGCTACCGTGGTGTATATACTATTTTTCGCACTACCAAACGGCTTAATACCTAAATTCCCAACAAATTTCGAAAATATTTTAACTGTCAACCTGACAATAAAGCTCTTAGCAATTTATTAGTTACCACGGTGAAAATTGTTTATTTTACTTTCTCTCCCGTGGTGGAGAAAATCAACTTTACGACCTAAAGATAGACCAATAACGGTGCGTTCTGAGACCAGTAGTGCAAAAAATAGTTATTATGGTGTCTTATATTACGAGGAGCGTTCTCATAAAAATTATACTTTAATATTTGTTCATAAACAAACACAAAGGCTCTAATGTATATCATGATATTTTTCTACCTAGTCTCTTTCTCTTTGAATACACTGGTGCCATATTACTGATAACTTGTTTATTCCACGGAAAAAAATCCTTTGGCTGCTAACAGTTTCGATGACTTCTTCATTAGAAAGATTTTTTTCCGCTTAGAAACTCTTTTAATAGTCCAAACAAATAAAAATCTGATGGAGCAAGATCCGAACTATATGGTAGATGGGACTGCACAGTCCATTTCAATTTTTGAATTGTATTCAGCGTGTGAGCAGCGAAATGAGGTCGAGCATTATCCTGTAAGAAGCAGACAGAGAACTCGAGTTTTGCAACGATACCCTTACTGATATTTAACACAAAAGCAATGTCCTTTACTGTAATTTGGCGATTGTTTCAAATAAGTGCATTTTACTCTGTCAGCATTTTCTTCTGTTGTCGCTGTTTTTGGACGCCGAGAAGGAAGTTCATTCTTGACGCGTAAAAAGTGCAACGTCTGTTTGTAAATACGGAACTGGCGCTTGATTGCATGTGTCGTTTACATTTAATTGTTGTCACGACACAGAAACTTGACACATATCTTATCTTGCGCAAGTTGTGCAGTTTTTGTGGACTAATTGCGTGAACTTTTGTGTTTACTTGATTACAGTTTATTTCACACTTAAAACCCATGATCAAACATAGTTTGAACACTGCTCTTTCTGACTAATGGAACTTGACACGGGATAACGAGGCTTAACGAGTTCGAAAGGATTCGAAAAGATTACGTAAACCGCCTCAGGCGGATCAACTCATGATCCAGTGCACTATAATCATAAGGCGAGATTCACCTTGGTATATTAGATAATCTCTCTGGTCTTCCATCTAACTATGACTTAAAGGAAATTCAATGACGTTATGTTCGAACACCTGGCTGGTCAGTCTACCACACCACGGTTACTTATTAATTTCAACTGAAAATGTATGAATTGAAAATTCTGAAACAGCAACCATATAATGCAGAAGTACAAAAACAAACAATATAAACAGCAACTATTCGTTTGTTTATTGCATTGCTTTTCATGGGTTGCTATTACATTTTTTTAATTTCTTGTTTATTATCTTGTTTAATAATAAAGTAACGCTATACATATTATATATTGCTGAAATCAACATGAAAAGCTTTATATAGGTTGGGAAATATTGAATATTGCACCTATACAGAGAAATATACTCATGATTGTTCCAAAAACCTAAATCGGGTAGATCGCATCTAGATAAAGCGAATAAAAAGCAAAATAGATTTCATGGATAAAGCAACCCAATGTACTAGCCACGCTATATCAGTATCTAGCTGCTCTTATCTAAGAAGTATGTGAATCTACGTACCATCTGACCCATCAAGTCCATTCTTTCTGATACTTAGCTATATTACGGAATTCATTTTTGAGAAGCTATGAGCTCGAGTAGGATGGCAAAGACCTTGTAATGCTATTGATAGACTTTATTCAAGCAAACTAACTCAAATAATTCGTATATTGGTATCGAAGTATCAAAATGTAAACTTCACGGAATACGTCAAGAACCGGAAAAACGATGACCATAGGATATGGAAAAAGATTCAAAACACTCCAAATTGCTATATCACATACGAAAAAGTAAGAGCCATTTTGCAAGATCTAATATAGAAGAAAATCAGACATTTGCGGAATACTTATTTACTGCTTCTCAATACTTGAACCTACCTCAAAATATTGAGCTGTGTGTGTACAAATATAGTCTTCAGGCTTTTCAAAGACAATATATATTAATATATGTCAATCATATATCATGGAGCAAACAAAATACATTGTCGTGTTTTTAGACTTTTAACAAAGTTTGGGCGTACTGGAATCCTCCGTCAGTTAAAAATTATATCATCTAAGTATTATCACCTATTCTGTAGGTTTTACCTATTACGCAGATCTTCTTCTACATGTCAGCTACCGTTCCATTATTTCCTCTGTCTGCCTACATCTCTTTTACCAGCTGGAGATCGGTCTTATTCACTACTTTTCCGAAGACTGGAATTTCCGTCGTTTCTAACATTTGTTTCGTTTTTGACATCCGGGACCTCGTTTCGGCAGAGTATGACTTAATTGACTTCACCCTCTTATAGATTCTAGTTTTGGTTTCTACATCCAGGTATTGGTTTTCCCAAATTGCGAAATTTAGTCATACATCACGATAGTCTACTAGTTCTTTAAGTCTATTCATTGACTTTGACATGTGCATTGCCATAGATGTTTATCCTGGTATATAAGTAATTTTTATTTACATATTCTATAATTGCATTGTGTATTGATCCTTTGCACCGGATTCCTTTATTTGCAATCAGTATTAACTTCGCTGAAATTTGCATGTTGTATGCATGACTCGCCCATTGTTCTGCATTTACGTAGAAGTAGTGGAAAATCGTCTTCATTTTCGACAATTAATATTGCATCGTCGACTTAACAAACCATTTTAATATCTTTACCTTGCATGAAAAAATATTTCATGGTTTTAGTTTATTATTTGCCATAATTAAGCTGAAAAACAGATTACTGGGTGAATACCCTTGTATAGTGCATTTCTGCATTGGAATTTGTTGGGATAATTGTCCATTTAGTTCATTTTTATTAAATTGTTCTTTTACATGTCTTCCATTGTTTGAATTATAAAGGTAGGCGGTTGTAGTTCTAAGAGAATGTCGAGTATTAAGGTCACTAAATCACGTTAGCTTCGCTAACTGTACTAATAATATCATAGTTTAAATACATATGTTGTACTTGCGCGTATACAACTTAAAACCAGTAAACAAAGATCTAAACTTCAAACGTAAAAGAATTACTACTAAAAGCTGTAGGTTGTGAACTGGCAATTGTTAAAGAAACTAAGCGGTGTTACACTACAGCTTCTATTTTCCTTGTGTAGTGTAACTCTTTTTCCAATATTATCATTGATGTACATATTTGCTTTAACACATGAAAAATAAACTGTAACTGAAAACGTCGTGTCACCTTGACATTTTAATTTTCCCGCATTTTCTTTGGTACAAATATGGTGGATTTGACCTCCATTGAAGGATTTTTTAATCTACTAAGCACGTAAAAACTGGTTTATTGAATTTCAGCACCTTTTCGCTTACTTTTTAAACACAAATAGAGAATCCAATCAAAATCTTTCATTTTCGAAGTTTGTTCATCAATAAAGTTTATTATAACACTCATATTTGTGGTGATTATTCGTGTTAGAAGCTTTAGAGATGCAATTAATAATTTGATGCTTCTACAATTATTTGATATCTTGCGATGGCTTTTCTTGAATAGTGATATTAAAATATCCTGTTCACTATTTGTCAGGTATAATTCTATTTTCGAGAATCTGTAGCATTAATTTGGTTATTTCTGTGTGTGTGTTTTTCGCCATTTTCTAACAATTCGTTACAATGATATCATCTTCTTCTGGAGACTATCTATTTTCTTTACACATATGTTTTTTTATTAATATGTAACAATGAACTTATATAATCTGGTGCTCCACGGGAAAGTGTCTTAGGATATTTTATTAAATTAAATACAACGCTGACTTGCCAGAAGGTCAGATCACAATTAATATGTCACATTAATAATTGCTGATAGTAAATCGGAACATGCACTCGTATTAGCTCAGAGGAAGGCGTAGGTAACTTACATTAAAAACTAAACGGTCGAAATTATAGGGGCGCCAAATGGTGTCAGGCCCATGTTCCCTAGCTCATTTGAGCGAACAAACCATTAAATTGCTCAGGGTAACAATGCAACATAAACAATAAGAAGCCACAGTTCGATAAATCGTATAATATTTCAGATAGATCATGGATTAATAACAGGGAGAATAAAACGATTTGTAATTACTATCACTAATGGAAAATAACAATACTACCACAAAAATAAATATACCACATATGTAAATATCACAATCTTAATCAATCAAAACCTGAACAGGGTGCATTCGAAAACGCAGCCTTTGCTGAGGGCGTGTAAAGCTAATTTCCAAAATAATTTACTTTAAACTGTAAGTTGCCCAAAAGATGTAATTTACTAAAATCCCGAATACTGAGTGAACGACACAACGGTACTGCGTTCCACCTTTAATGTGTTAAATTAGCACCTCGCCTGTACTCACACATTCAGATATCTGTATGTCGTAGGGATATACCAAATAATCTGCTGGGGTAACTTTCCCTCCAGCGAACTTAATTACTAAGGCGATAGTTATGGAACAAACGTACGTGAATTCACCCTTCACTCAGCTAATTTATTAGCATGCAGAGCTACGTTAATTATAACTGACCTAACTCAGCTTGAAACTGACTTCCATTTAACACACCTGAATTACAGTCCACTACAACAGCGGTGAAGCCGCTAACTTTAAAGTTTAAGATACTTTATAAATTACTAAATTAAGATAACAAACGGCAAGGCCGTTAGGAATTCAATAGCATGTAAATTATTAGATCACAAAACAAAATAGCCGTTAAGTTCAAACCCCATTCAGCACAAGGTAAAAGTCGTGTTAGTTCCCAGCAGCTACTGCCAATACAGGAGGTTTCCTAGGGTCGGCTTAATAGTTGCAGGGCCCAGCGGGAACAAACGGAGACTAAGTTGCATATCACTCGGCACCGCTGTAGGTCTCCGCCTTAATTGGGCACCCTTTTCCCGGTAGCTTGTAGGCAAAGTATATACACCAAATTAGCAATTTAAATAAACGAGGATAAAACGACTTACCAGAAAATCCTGCCTAAACCCACACCAAAAATGTGTTCAACCAATAAATTACACTGGCCGACAAAAATTTACCTTTATTCTTTCATAACAGATTCTAAAAGTATTTTTGGTGCTGAATTCAAATATCATTTGAGTTTTTCCCCATCGGGCAGGGGTTTTGTGTGATGTTCCTTTGAATATTTTATAATATTCTAAAAAATCCGTAACTAGCTATCTAACTCAAAATTATAACTACTCATTCTGAGTTACCTAGACAGTGGTAGATAGTGAGTTTCGGGAATATTTTGCATCTGGAACGTCTCTCTCCTTGGTCCAACAATAGTCAGCCAGCATATTGGAACTCCACTTGCCTTGCTACCTCTTCTCCATTGTAGAAATTTGCTGATGAAAACGCTCACCGTGTTCATCGCTGACAGCTCCAAGACTTTCGGGGAAGAATTCTAAGTGAGAGTCCAAGAAGTGCATTTTTAAAGACATGTTGTATCCTATAGCTTTATAAGAATGCAGAAGATCAGCCACTATGTCACGATAGTTTTCTGCTTTATGGTTTCCAAGAAAATTGCAACATAAACTTTTGAATGATTGCCAGGCTGCTTTCTCCAGTGGATTTAACAGTCTTTCCAAATGTTCGTCGGCCATTAATGACCGAATTTGTGATCCTATAAAAATTTCAAACAAAAAGGAAGGAAATATTTCACTAGTGAACAAACTCACAGTCAGCTAAATACTGACACATCACAATGCCAGATTAATAGGCATGAGCATGTTCAAACATGAATGGACCTGCACAGTCTTGTTTTATGGTGCTTCAGGATGATATTACAAATAATTTCCTTAAATACAGCTTGTGTAAAATCTCTACATATGAGGTAAAGGTTCCTATGACAGGTCAAAGAAGACGCTAAAATCAGATTTTGAAAAGTAGCTTTCACAGAAAAACTATGCCTGATGGAAAAATTCTGACTACATATCTGAATTCAGGATGAAAAAATGCACTAGATTCACTATTCAGATTTCTTGTGAAAAAAAACCTTGTCGATCAGTATTATTTTACCTGGTGGCGGGTGGAAAATGTGGCCAAATCGATTTTGCTGCATAGGCCTGATCCGCGGTTAATTTCCGCAATGCCTTAATCCAATTCTGACATGTTCACAGAGCTCGATGAACAAAGATTTTTGTACCGGAAAATTGAACAATGTTTCTGCTTTGTGACATATTTTTAAAAGCGGAGGTGTCGCCAAACTGTATCGCCATCTAGCGACAATTAATGCTCTCGGCGGAAAGAATTGCAGATTGCATAGGAAACTGTATTTAAGCAGGACTCTGCAGCTCGCCGGAACCTTACATTCGACATGCCAGTCGAATTATTTAGTTGCCTATGGCAATGACAATACATTGGTCTCAAATAATGTAGGCTTTTGCTAACGATACATATACTAAAGCGACAAAATCTGCTATATAAACAAAATAAAAGGTAATAAGGCAAACGTATAAACCATCACTTTGGTATAAAGTACCACACAATTTATGGTAATCCAAAACCGAATAATAGAGTGGTTCTTAACTTGAAGCAATAAATCAATAAAAATCGGTTCGTAACTTTTACTGCGCGAGTAGTGTGTATCCACCGGTTACTATTGACGACATACCCATAACTATTAAGACGAAAATCAAGTATTTACAACTGCACCTGGCTTAAAGCTTTACACGACAAAGCACACTATTCCAAACGTTACAAAATCATATTTTATTCTATTTATCTATGACAAAGTTCAGGAAAGTGCTTGAAATTACCGCGGAAAGAATTCATAGCATAGCAAAAGATTCGTGAAAGAACCTGTAATGTGACTTTTCCCGTGCCCTATACTCTACTGTACTACGAATGTATGTTGCGCTTTGTATGGTAGTTAGCCCAATCGTAAGAGTACAAGACCCGTTCTTACCTCAGTACAGCTAAGGATAATATCAAAATTGCTCTTGCCGGTCTGCTAGTGATCACCTATAATGCTATAATTGTACATGCAAACCCTACTAGAACATGAAAAGATATATATATTCCGCAAAAGAAACTTACATGCATGGAATACATAAAAAAATACACAATGTTAATATGTAAATGTTATATGCGCTATGACCAGGAGCACGGAATAGTCCATGAGCTTAATGCTGCATCTACAGGCAATGTTCAAATTGCACACTCAAATTTACTGAATACGACCCTGACCCAAGTAGCTTGAAATCAGCTGAAGTGATGTGTCAACAAGATGATGCAGCGCTTTCGCTGGCGCGCTAAACCAGCAAGTACGTGCACGTGGCCTTCGGGCGGGTCCGGGCTCTTTGCAGTTATTGCGCACTGCGTTGCAATAGCAGTTAATTACTTATTACGGCTTTGGGTTTTCTCAATCTTCCTGGGCCGTACATTCACTCGTGAAATGTAATTGGAGTAACTAAACTTGCCCTTATTTCGTAGCAAGTAGGCCAAGAGGTCAGTTCCGTGTGTTAACAAGGTCAACTGGCTTCCTTGAAGATAGAATGGCAGCCGGAATAGCAGCCTATGGCTATTAACTGCTGTGTCTCGGAGATGCTTCCCCAAGCTGGCACTTATAATACTTCGCGTACCGTCCTTTTGGGTTTCGAGCGACACGCACCTCCCCGCGCTTCTAAGCCATGGCATAACTTGCTTTATTCTATTAATAACCGCACTCAACGACTAAATCAGATGGTTTGCGCGCACAAACTCACGCACGAGACTCGTAAGTTTTAAATGCATAATACTCCATAATATAATTGTTAAATGTTAAATACCAAGGTAATTATTAAATGTCAAGGTGACACGAACTTGGCCGTGACAAACCGTACAAGTATCACTAATAAACTAGTTACTAGTTAATAGATATTTACGTAACTTTACGTGAGCAACCAGATAAAAAGATTATATAAAAATTAACATTATCGATGCTTGGTTTTTCCTATCAGTCTGACGTTAATAGTTATGCAACTATTTCAACTGGTAAAAGAGGTCATGACATGATTAGTCCAAACGTTTTAAGTACAAAATTTAAGTTTTTGAAAAAAAAACAGGTTAAGGTTTTTCTAAAAGAGTTTAAGAGCCACAGATAAGTTTGAATAAATGTAATAAATAAAAGCCAAAGGATGCTGTCTTTATTAGAGTTTCTATTAAGGCCATGTAAACGTTATCTTTTTTAAAAAGTACCAGTGAATTGAACCAATGCTGAGAGGTCTAATATGGTATTAATCCTATCATTGGTAAAATTCATATTAAGGTATTTTCAAAAAGATGACGTTAACATGCCCTTAATAGAAACATTCATAAAAACAGGCTTCTTTGGTTTTTAATTATTAGATTTATTCAAATTTAATTGTGGCTATCGGACTGTTTTTATATAGCTTTTTTTCGAAAACTGAAGGTTATTGTATAAGGCAGTATTGGAGTAATCATGTTATTTTATCGTGATCTGCTGCCATTTAAAATATTTGCATAACTATTAAAGTCACTCTGTATACACTTAACACACATTATACTTAATATAGTCTGTAGTCTTTGTGGAGTAACTGTAGTCTTTGTGGAGTAACTATAAGTAAACTATTAAACAAAAAAGACGTGAATTGAATTTCTAAAAAATCATCTCATAATTTTTTCTTGGAATTGTACGGCCTAGCGCAGCTATATTGAAATCATTCATTGCTTCGAAGATTAGAGTTGTTTAAAAAACTGATTTTTTCAAGATTTAAGCAATGAATTAAACCGTTGTTTTACTTATGCCTGTGTAGTCTACTAATAGTATTACTCAATCGATAGACGCAAACATTAAATGAGAAATGTTGTCGTCGACTTCGATAATGCTTCTGTCAATATTAAACAGGCCATATTAGATCATCGTAACGATCACATATGACCTATTTACTAAATTTGGATTGCTCCCGATAGATAACATTGTTGAGGTTAGTTGAAAACTACAGTGTTAAATAATTTTATAGAACAGAAGGTCGAGTTTATAGATAGAAATTATTAGAAATGATGTTCTTCTATACTAAAAATGTTATTGTTTATGAAGGAATTAACAAAACGCAAACTTAATCGACTTAAAACGGCAGAAATAGTAACCTCAATTAAAACCCGTATAACAGGCCTGATTATAGTGAGCCATTACTATAAAACTATACTATAAACAAAAATAAAACTTAATCGGAGTTGTCCAATGTCATCGAAATATTGTTTTACTAGAATTAAGAGTGGCATTTACAAGACGAAGGGCAGCGTAGCCGAGCGATTGCAAAACTGCGAGCCAAATACAGTCACTCTTAATCGGAATAATGGATATTAGTCTTTTTTCTGTAACCAAGAATAGTACAAGATAGTAAAAGTCTTAAATGATTGATTGTATTTGAAATTTGTCATTTAGAAAGCATTTGGACAACTGCATTCATAGTCGACCAAGTAGAACCTACTTTTAGTTCATAGGAAGTAAAGGTACTTTATTCCACTACCAACATGATATTGTTCATTTTCATCACAGATGCAAAATATGAAAAGCTACTCATAACTCTTGAGAGATTTTTCAAAATAATTCTCCGTCAATCTCATGGTAACCATGCAACTACAAAAAACGTCTTAGCATATACTCAGGCAATCCTTGATGTTAGTTACATATTCTTATTTTAAATACATTTTGATATGTCATACTATTTTTACTAGTAAATAAAATAGTGTAAGCACCACTGGAGATATTCATATCTTCCTTAATACATAAATATCTATTTAATCCTAGGAACAAAAAGTATTGCTTAGCAGCATATACTTTTGAGTCAGTAAGAGAAACGGCAACTTCAATAATATATTTTTGTATTAGAAATAATGACTGAAGATGGTTGCTGAAAATAGTTATTTTCGTACCCAGGAACTAAACTCCTACTTTTTTATCATGAATGTAGAATTTAATTGTAAATGTTATGCTGCAGATTTCTGTTACCCGTCTGCAACCCACTAACTTAAAAACCGCATAACAATGGATTCTATCACTACATACTTCTCGTATTTTAATAACTATTTCGACATCCTTCATATAATTGTTATAGTTTGTGATTGTTACAGAATTACAAAAAATATTGTAAGTGTGCAATACACTGCAGAAGTGAATGGTTATTTGCAAATATTTTTCATAAATAACTATTAAAATTTTTATTTAAACTTTTGTAGGTCATCTTCAAAGGTAATATTATTTTTCTATGACAAATTTCTTGATGTTTATTGACACTGTTAAGAATAATTGCATTATTATTAATTAATACATGTTTGCAATTGAATGTAAAGAAACTACATCAGAATAACCATCATTCACCTTTTTGTAAGCCCTGTCAACTTTAATAAACTTTAATCAGCAATTACCTAATATTTACATAAATCAATATTTTTAAAGCTAGTAATTAGTGACTATATCTACACAAAGGTTGATTCTTATCAGTACAAGCCCTACCCGTGTTTCCCAGAATATATAAATAAACATGAATTTAGACGTCCACGCCCACATTGTGAACATATTGCCTACTAATAAATTTGTCAATTTTACAAAATAAGAATCTTTGAAATGTATCAGATTGAAGTCGTAGCGAATTAGAAAAATTGGTTCTATTTTTTTGGATCTCAGCAAAGTATTTTTCTGTTTAACTGCTTATTAACATATCACTAGGAGACGATATTATAAAGCTACTAGAAAATTGTTAGTATTAATATGTAAAATAAAAGACAAGCCACAACTATGAGCGAGTATAAAGTTGCATTCTCATTTAAAAGTGTTATGGAACTTGGCTAATTTTAAGCTTTTAAAAATTAGTTACCTACCACATATACGACTTATTCTGCTTTTACTTCTATTCAAACGATAATTGTCTGTTACTTAACCATGTCTTAAGCACTTATTCTATCGGTCCATCTTTTCCTCGATCTGCCTACATTTGTTTTATCGGCTGGAGATTGGCCTCTTACTAATTTTATTATTCTAGGGTAGTTGATTCTGTTGAGGTGCTGGTTTCATTAATTTCTTCTAATGTTTATCCATTCGCTAATAGGTTCAATATCGTACATTTCTTTAATCTCCGTATTTCCTAATCTGTCTAGCCGAGTCTGATTCACTATTTTTCTTACTGCCTTTTCCGTCGTTTCTAGCATTTGTTTCGGTTTTGACGTATCGGGTCTCGCTTTGGCACCATATGACACATTATTGGCCTTACAACGCTTGGATAGATTCTATTTTTGGTCTCTTATATCTAGGTACTTGTTTTTCCAAATTGAATAATTAAGACATCTTGATATTTTAGAGGCTTTTTTGTTCTCTGATTTCGGTTTGTGTTTCCATAGCTGTCTATTCTGGTACCTAAGTAATTTATATTCGTCACCGTATTGTTCCCTTTGCTATCACCATGTAATTAGTTTTATTTGCTAAAATTTCCATGCTGTGTAATTCAGCCGTTGTCCGGCACTTATGTAGAAGTCGTTGAAAATGGTCTTTATTCTCGAAAATTAATATTGCTCTTCGGTATAACAAACCATTTTAATATCTTCACCTAAGATGCTATATCCTTTCATGTTTTAGTGCTAAGTTAAAAAGCGGAGGACTGAGTGAATCTCCTTGTCTATTGCCTTTCTGCACTGGAATGTACTGAGATACCTAGTTGTCCGTTTACTGGATTTTTTCTTGAATTGTTCTTATATAATTATGTCGTCTATAGTTTCAATTACAATAATGGGTACTTGTCGTTCTAATAAAATGTCAAGTATGTCTCGAAGCTGAACTCTATCCAAGGCTTTTTTGTAATTCTACTAGTCGCATGAAAGCTGGTTTATTGAATTCTAGCGTCCTTTCACTTAATTTTTACTAGAAATATAGCGTCTAAACAAGATCTTCCACCCCTGAAGTATTGCTGTTCATCATTAAAATCTATCATACCAGTAATCTCTGTGGTGATTATTCTTGTTAGAAGCTTTAGAAATGTGTTTAATAAGTTGATACCCCTATAATTATCTGGTTTCTTGCAATCGCGTTTCTTTAATAGTGATAGTTACATTCCTGTTCTATACTCGTCAGGTATATTTCTATTTTCGAAAATCGTTGGTTTTAACTTGGTTATTCTTTGTATTACTGTTTTTCCGAAACGACGAAGGGCTTCAGACAGTTTTTCGGCTTATTAAATTTATATTCGAAGATGATGGTATTTCAAATATAGCTTTCAAGTTTTCCAATCTTCTGGTCTAATGTTGGGACTGACAAAATATGTGAAAGTAACCAGATATAATAATTACAGCTTCTGTCGATGCTACTATTGGAATTTATGGATCAAAAAAACTGTAATGTTTTGCTAATAGTTGCAGTTCATAATTTTCTGAGACGCTATTAGGCAACTACAAATATTTATTTACATAGTGATCACAAAAGTAGTCTTTTTTAAACCAAAAATCGTGAAGAAAGTATCACTTTTTTGTAACGAAAAATTGTTAAAAAATACAGTTTTTTAACTATTTTATTGAAATTAAGTTGTAAATCCCGAAGCCATTTTCGAGTAAATTTCGAGTTACACGAGATCACTATGCAAAAAAACTACGTGTACAACACGTTTTGAAAGCCCCTTTTTTCATTCATTTGCTTGTTTAACTCGGGCTTCGCCCTCGTTAATCAAACTGCAAATGCACGAAGAAAAGTATTACTTTCAAAAATAGTTGTACAAATAACTAAATCCAAACTTTTATGCGAAGGGATTGAAAACCAAGTAAAAATAAATAGGTGTGTGAACAGGCAAAGCATTTCAAGAACACGAAAAAGGAGAAACCCTATACAAAAGATGTGACGTTCAATCTTATTGAATGTGACTTAGCTTGTTTTGTCGTTGCGGTATCAACTCAAAGATTCAAAAATATCTATTGGAAAACATCCAAATAAACACGATCCTAGTGTAGTTATAACTGACGGCTTCTGTACGTAAAATGGAATTATGACTGGACATTAGCCTTGCAATTTAAGTATACCAAAGATCAATAAAACTGGGTACTAAATATTCACCACAATATAAAATTGACCAGTTCTATAAAATTAAAAGTACATTGGAGTTGGTAAACGCCTTCTGTCTGTAGTCTGGACAAAGAATCTTTGTTGGAGGGGATCAATTGCTCGACCTTTCTTATTGTACCATAGCGGACTCCGATGTTTTTCTTATCTAAGACCTTTCTTATTCGGTCGGTTACTCGGGCGATGAAAGGAAGGCAGACGTAATTAATAGGTTTAGGTTCAGGTTCTTTCGGTTTTATGGTGTATTGGCATACTTATACCTGATGTCTCGTCGACTGTAGCCATTAATGGATTGATTATGTTGAAGACACCTTTAGGGAATTCAACGAGGAGTTTCCCGCGGCAGCTATACAATATACGATATTGAGCGATGCTTTGTCAACAATCGTCCATAACTTTCACGAAACTGGAAGTGTAAACCGGAAGCAAGGCAGTGGTCGGTCAAAAATACGTACTGCAGAAGTAGTTATTAATGCGAGACAAATTGTACAAAAACAACCACACGTATCTGTTCGCCACTTAGGACAGCAATTAAGTATACAATATCTCATAGGATATTAAGAAGCAATTTGCATTATTTTCCTTACCTGGTGTAACAAGAACTGCTGCCAAACGATCGCCCCGCTTAGATTACAATTCTGTAACTGCTTTCTTAATAATATAGGAAATGATGATGATGAGTTTGAGAAAACCTTCTTTACTGATGAGGCATACTTCTATTTATCTGGCTATATTAACTCACAATATATGAGGATGTGGAGCGCTGAAAATTCCTATTTTCATGTTGAAGGACCCCTTCTCCCACAAAAAATTGGTGTTTGGGCAGCAATTAGTAGAAGAGGAGTTTTAGGTCCTAGGTAATTAACTGCAGAAAAACGATTAAATTTTATTTTAATAATTTAAATTTTAGGTTCGCTAAATGCACAACGATATCGTATTGAACTTTTGTTGCCGTTTTTTGAATAGTTACACCACGATGAATTACATAAGGGTTACTTTCAGCAAGATGGGGCAAGATTTCACACAACACAGGAACCTTTAAATTTACTTGGAGAGTCTTACGAAAACAGAATTATTAGTCAGAAAATGCCTACAGTGTGGCCCCCGAGGTCTTGTGACTTAACTACCTGCGATTTTTTCTGTTGCCATATTTAAAAAACTTCGCTGGATAATGGTCAGCAACTTCAACAAAGAATTAGTGGCAAACTTGAAGAAATCAATAATAATGCCGTAATATTAAATAGTGCGTTTGAAGGTTTTAGACGAAGAGTTAGATTGTGCATCATCATCATATTTCACTTCTAACTTTTTTTACATTGTTATGTTCTCTATTTATTGTGGGTTTAATAAATCAAATCGAATAATTACTGTGAGATTTAAAAAGCCCTTTAACCTTAAAAGATCTTGCCAAAAAATAATAGAAGAGTGATGAATAAAATTTAAAAATTAATAATAACTTAATAAGAATAAAATATTAATCATAACAGTGAATAAAACAAGTTTTTCAACTCATTTAATTTTTCCAGAAAATTAATAGCCTGTCTTGGAAATTACTTGGAAACATAAAGAGATATAGAGATAAATTTGTAGTCTTTAACAACTGTGCATACTTTGCATGTTGTTGTTAGTTCTTAGTGCAGAAAAGATAAAAATTGGATAGTGAAGAATATAACGACATTTTTGTTTATGTTTTTTGCCATTGTAATGCTTTAGCAAGTTATCAATCTGTGCAACAGCAACAGTGATTAAATAGTTTTTATATGGCCTACAGTTAGTTTTTTGTGAAACTTGAAATTTTATCTTTCTAAAGTTTGAAAAACAGAGGCGGATCGGAAAAAGGCAATCTAATACTTTTTATTTGAAATTTAACACTGTAGTACATGAATTTTTATTTTTCGCCTCCTGGTCTAAATCACCAAGAAAAAGTTAATATTGGAATTTTTTAATAAAAAGTGATACATACATTGCAACACATTGTTTGACATCAAGACATACTTTGAAGTCCATGTCTTATGAAGGAAATTTTAAGAACCAAAGCGTAGCTCAGTAGTGTACGGTCTTGAGAATATTTTCTTCCTGAAACGACTTTCCTTGTAAGTTGATTTTGAAATTTTGAAAAAAATAGCTATCAGAGAAGATCGAGAAAATAAATTCTTATCTACATATTGATTAACAAGGTGTGGGATCAAGGTCTACGTAGTAAAATTTACCCAAATATAATTTCATACTTATATCCAACCTAAGCAGTAGACATTTAACAATCAATACTATAAACTGATAAAAAATTAAAATTTTTGTAAAACAAAAAATATCACTGCTTCATTCGGAAAATAATAAACGTTAAAAAACTTCAAAATGCTTTCAATAATATTGTCAAGCTTTTGGCAAGAATGCAATTTCAGGTTGTAATGATAACAGTTATGAAACAACGTTTAAATTCTAAGGCATTCTTCGAGGAGAAATTCTTTCGATCATCCGTTATCATACGTCGAAGAGCCTTGAAGATAAATCGTATGTGTAGAGTAAGATGAAAGCGTTTGCAACATCGCTTTCCAGAAGGCTGCATATTAGTTTAAATAAGATAAAAGGTGATGTTAAATTTCAAAAACATAAGTTTAAACGCAACGGCTTTTACTTAAAAATGGATTCTTGGATCTGAAGTAATACTACATTCACGATTATATTTACTAAAACAAAGCTCTAACTGGATAAGTAGCTCCTGCTTGGATATACAAAATTCAATTGGCGGAACTATCTGTCTTTCCAATTTAGTAGTCTGCTAAACATATAAAAATAAATTTCCAACGTTAATTAATTGATAATGTTAAGGCTCCACGTTGTGTTACCTATGAGTATATGCTTATAGTTATATTTTAGTCAATATAAATTGCCCTATTTATTTAATTTGGATATTCAAAATGATTTTCCGGCTAGCTCCTGAAAATGCACTTGACTGAAACTCAGAATGGATTCCTTTTATCTAGATTGCTTATTCTGAAATTTGATGTTCCCATTTTGATTATGACAATTCAAAAACTTCTGTCAAACGGTACAACAAACCAACTTTGAAAATTCAATCACAAATACTTAATCCTTACATTTGTTATATGACAATCTCAAATAGTAAGTACTTCTTTAATAATTAATTCGCCTTTAATCTATATTTTATATCAGTTCTTATTTAATACCTAGACTCATTTACCTTTTAATTGAACTTATCACTCTCCTCTGCAGAAACTAACCCGTTCTACTCTGCTACCGATCGCAATCGCTCCACTCAAAACCACGGGGAAGACCTGCAATGACAACCAAACTGCCAAACTGCCCAGAATCAGGATCCGTATTAACCAAGGAAGAACTAGTTTGCTTCAGGAATCAGTCCACACAGTTCCCTCACAGCATGGATCCAAACAGACCTCAGTAGTAGTTGTTTCTCTTCAATATTCAATCAAAACCACTCTCCTGAAGTACGCCACAGCTCAGCACCAAGAATCTCTACCAAGGACAAAACCAGACCTCACTTGACCAGCCCCATAAACATGCTCACTCTGCCAACGACTTCCCTGCGACTCTCCTTCCGTTTAAATAGCTCCTTGTAATCCAACTCAATCGACGCACAATGTCAAATGTAATTCCACGATAAACTTAATCCAGTATTTCTTTCTTTAGTTAAATATTCTCACCATATTCTTTGTCTTCCTCCATTTAGTGTGATCATCTTCTTATTTTTAACATTTCCTTTTATTTCACCAAGCGAATTTTGTATTAACTGCAACCCTTTTATACTCCAAACATTTTTAACTTTTCTGAAAGGGTTTATTTTAATAATTTCTATTTACAAAAATCGGTTACATCATTTATTTTCAAATTTGTTATACTAATAATAAAAACAAACTCCTTAACGATATTGCTTATTTTCTTCATCCAACAATCTATAAAAGCTTTGTTTTGATTTCTACCCATTATGTGCAATAGTCTATCTCGAAAGAGTATTGGTCATCATTTTCCAATTTTATATTTAGATATTACATTAAGTTAGAATCCTTTTCTGTTTCTCAATCAGCCTCATATTATTAAATTATAAATCTTATTTTCTTTCTTCACTAAATGCAAATTAATATTTTGAATACCCAATTCATATCCAAATTGATCTTTCTAATTTTTAATTCTGTAATCTTTTAATCCTATTTAAACTGATTTCTATACCCCTGTATCCATATCATAACATAATATTATGACTAATGTTCTCATAGAACACGAAAACTTACAATTTGAGAAAGAATAAAAAATCTTATTTGAACCACCTAGAAGTGCACGTGTCGTTAAAATGTACTACATTCGTGACGGTTTTGAACTTGCGTCTATGCCCAGCTATTGTAATCAACGACTGCAACATGTGAAGTTACTTTGTTAATACATTAGGTGGTATATACTATTTATTCACGATATTTGTTGCTTGCCCTTTAGTTGGAAGACAAATATAGATATATTCAGCTTTACTCTGCCAGTATATTCTCAGCGAGCACAAAAGAGGTAGTTAGTAATTTTCCAAAAAGAAACAACTGTAGTTTCTTTAGAATGCATTGTTCGAAATAATCGAATCTACCTTTTTAGACGTTTTCGTAGTCGAGATGAAATAAAATGTACATACAATAGCAGACAATTCTCTATTTATCGTTGCAGTTATTTAGATATAGAGATGCGGAAGCGTGGAGCGAGTAGTAAACTCCAGCTTCGAAGCTTCTGAATGCTGCACGTCAGTCCGGAGGTACCTACATTAACTTAATAGTCTGTTTGTTCCCGCTACATTAACTTATTAGTCTGTTGTGTCCCGTGCACGGTCGAAATAACGTCTCCTGTAGTTACGGCACTGCAGTTTGCCATAGGTTCTTAAATCGGGTAATCCGTTCTCGCGACATAATTTGCATGGGTTTCGGTAAGCACGCACGAATTATATCATTAGATAGCGGCTAGTCTTCCCAATATGTTTCGAGCACTGAGCCAACCGACTTGCAATTCATTTGGCTCACTTCGGACGGATGTACGCGTGCCAAATTATCATTAATGAGTGTTGATGTATTCTCTTGAGGATTAATCCAGCGCTCGGCCGATTCTTATCATGTCCAGTTCCTATCAGCACGTCTGCCACTCACGCGGTAGAGCATCAGGTATCAAGAGTTGTTATTTAAAAAACTTGTGGAAAAGCGGCTCTTCCGCAATGGCAGCGTAATCTGTATTTCATAATTGTAGCGTTTTTTTAAATTCATTGTATGCGGAAGTATTGTGATCGTTTTCACGGAATATTATTTTAATAGTGTATTTAAACAGCTTTTCCATTCATAAAGATTGTTAACAGAGATATAAATGCATTCAAGTTCTACTTTTCTTATTTTTGTCCGAACAACTATTGTCACTTACGATATACTCCTCCTATACAGTAGCAATTTTTTACAACGACTACGCATTAATGTGTGACCGCTGCGAATGATCTTATAGGGGTCTGTTGTATGTTTTTCTGATTTCAGTCAATTTACGTAGAGACCCTGTATATAGTTTACTAAGAGTTAGGCAAACATACATACATAGTTGATCCAAATTAGATATTTGACATATGTCTAACAAACAGGTTATTGGGAACCAACTTTGCTAACTTGCCTTGATGAGAGAGTTTCAAAGTATTGATCATCCTTAGGATCTCTTGAATGGACTATTATGAATATACGGCCAATTTAGTAAGATTTAGATATGCATGTGAGAAACTATCGGTCGTAATCTGTTACAAAATACGTAAAAACCGGCATTTTTATCACACATGCCTTGGCAAAAAGTGATCAAACCAATCAAAATTATCCGGTTGTTTGTTGCGAATAATAATACATTTGCGTATGATGATATGGACATCATGTAGCATTTAGAATTTCTGTTCTCCTTTATAATAATAGTATATTAATTTATTTAGAGTAAAAGTGATACTTTGTGTGGTGACACCGTGCGCGTTTTACTGACGAGCGTAGCGAGTCAGACAATCCTCGTGAGGCACATAAAGTCACTTTTACCTCGAATATCATATGCTATTTTATATGCAAACGCCCGAATAATATAAATAAGTATATATTTTAAAAATTACGAGTATCGGGAATTGTCGCCGACGTCAGTTCCCGACGATCAAGAAGAAAGCTAATCAAGCCTTGAAGTAATTGTACTCCGCAGGTATAAAAGTAATGTATGTATCTTCTCAATCAAGTAACATAAGTTGCCACTTTTATGACGTTTGAAAATAAATACAGATTTACTTTACCATTATAATCATTAAAAAATTGATTGAGTGGTTTAACGAGTTGCGAAATGCCAAAATGTTATAATTTTACTAATCGTCGCTAATTGGCCAAATTGAACAACGCGTTGTCGCTCTAATGCGGCGTATTGTGATTTTGTAAATAGTTTATCATCATGATAATCCAACTTGCATTGGCAAATTGATTATATCTGGCGTGACACATTTTCAGTTATATAAATTCGTAATAAATAAATTTAATATATGGAACCCTTTTGTAACGTTTCGAAGCAGTGCATTATATTTATAACGATATATTACAGATCAAACATTAAAAATACTAACAAAAGGAACGTTTCCAGAAAAACTGATATCTGTTGTTAACGTATTTAGACACAAAGTAAATTGATTTTCACTTCATTAGTTTAAATATATTAACTTTACTCGTTGTGTTTAACGTTTGTATTAGAAAAAGAAACATCAGCTGTATTAATATCTCAAATTATTCTGTCTCGCAAAGTAAATCTGCAGCTACCGGTCCAGGAAAAACACACATCCAGCTTTATCAAAGAGCCCCAAAGAGTTTAAAAATAATGGTTTAGTGAGGCTTATAAATCTTTCGATCTTTGGGATCTCATTTTAAAATAGAAGAACGAAATGCGGCAACCGTAAATTCTGTATGACTTTGAATATTGTATTTTGTTACACAACTGAATAGGGTAGAGAGCATATTATTGCAGCAAGATCCTTTACAAAAAGCTAAAAATATTTTGCAGAAAAATTTCGAAATTATTTGGAAAAGAAAAATAGAGAGATAGCCGCATAAAATTAGAAGAGACAACTAATCTAAGAATATCATTTAAGGTTATAACACAATTTAAAATTGTACATTGTTGTATCTAAAAGGATCTAACAATTAAATTGAAAAACCTTTAAATTAAACTCGTGCTACCCTTTTTACAAGTTGTTTCAAAAAGCTTTGGCGGAATCTCTTTTTACTTTTAACATTAGTGAATTGAAAATTTAAGATTATATTAGTGGTAGTGACATACTTTATTACTAGTGAAATACATTTGAATATTTAAATTTGTTTTAATGCGAGGAGTTTTAAAAATGTAGAACATGTTAAAGTAGTCACCATAAAGACGGCGGTAGGAATTTTCAAACTGTAGCACTTTGCCTAAAAGATTGGGTTAGATGGCTGCTTAAATCTGGTATTTAACAATGTTTAATAAAAAGTAACAAAGCTTCATACGCTAATTAAAAATGGAGTAAAAGCGGCTCGTCAAAACACGTCGTCGAAAACTGCCGGAGAGAAACCGTTCTCCAGAACTTGTTCATCGAAAAGAGTCGTCTGATAAAAAAGCCAGAAGAAAAATTGGGAAATTAAAAGATAAATAATTATTCTTCTTGAAGTGGCCATTTCACAACACAGCAGTTCCACCTAAAATTTAAAATATACTTAGAAATCACGGTTTCGCAAATCTACATCAAGCACGCGAAGGGTTAGCTTCTTATTAAAACATATTAAAACTTGAATATTCAAAATAATAACGGACATATTAATAGAGCTTCCAGTTGCTTAACAATAAACTAAATTATAACTCCCTTAGTAGAAACGCTTAGGATTACTACTTATTCTGGGATTGTTGCGTGGGATTATGCAGATATTTCTAGCTAGAATTCTAAAACGTGTGTTACATAATGTGATTGTTGGCCTGATCATAACATCATCATTGCAAGAGAATCGCAATAAAATGCAGACTAAATTTTGTGAACCTACCTTTTATGGACCAGAACTAGAAGTTCTTGCTTTGAGTCACCCCCACTGCTTTTTAAATAAGGTAATATTTAAAGGTCAGATATAACAAAAATAGTGCTACACGAATCACTCGGCAGCGCTATGAAAATGTCCCAGCACAGGGAAACCTGTAAAACACTAGCGAAGAGTTCATTCACTGAATTTATAATACGGTGCTGAATCACTACACATCAGTAATGATGTCATAATTAAAGAATGAGAATATTTAAAGCATAAATAAGTGAAACCAAGTGTAATAGATCTTTGCGAATTGCCGTTGCATTACTCAGAAGTTAGGGCAATAAACCTTGCAAAAGAATAAATGCCATAATTACTTAAAAGATGTAGTGGTGTTACTTCCTAATATCAGAATAGAATGTACGTATTCTTTTACATATTATTAGAGAAATATTATAAGTAAAGACTACTTTTCGATCTAAATAGAGGAATGAAAAAGTTTTTCGATACAGACGCGTAAGGAATGAAGGCAGAAGATTACTTAAGATCAACTTATCCATAAAGGATTTTATCAAGAGCAAAACAAAAGAGCACTCTAACTCAACGTGTAACATATAAACCTTAAAAAAGAATAAATGACTAAATAAGTATTTACTTAAAGATGTAGTGTTACTTTCCTAGATCACATTAGAATATACGTATACTATTGGAGAAAGATTACAAGTAAGACTACTTTTTCGGCACAAATAAAAAATTGACTGTTATTTTCCTACACAGACGTAAAAAATAAAGGCAGACGGATTATCACGACAATAACGACACCCTTTTACTGGGGCAAGGGATAGAAGATCAAGGTAACTCAACGTGTCAACCCCGAGGTAGAAGAAAATCTTTTACCTATCGGAAGAAGAAAGGCAAAATTTATAGTCAAGAATCGTCCTCTCAATACAGAAGGAAGAGCTTAACCATCTCGATTGAGGTTGTAGGGGTGTTTGTAAATCCAATGGCTTAGTGAATCTTTCTGATAAAGAAGAATAGGGATTTGCAGACAATAAAAGTTTCCCCAAAAAGAACTCGTATAGCTGATATCCTGTTGGTGTTCGACGATGGCAGTTGATGATACGAGACCTGACCTGAAATACCGGAGATACTGCAATTCATGCATCCTTTCATGACATGGTGTCAAATATATCTGGGGGCGAGATCTTACATTAAAGATGTTTTGCTTTCGAAAATAACTTTCTATGCAATCGGTGATTTGGTGTATATAGAGAAGAAATATTAAATAAATATGACGATTGATGGTGGAATATGATTCAATTTAGAGTAGATGTTATTGGAATGAAATATAGAAAGAGCACGGTGCACAAGAAAATTGATGCTATTGATGATGGCATATAGATAGCTGCCACTGTGAGTTGGTTTGCGATACGCAAAATGTCCAAGTTTTCTATTCGGTTGGCGAGAAATATCAAAGAAAGGAAAAGAAGCGTAGCATTCTATCTACATGGTAAAGTTATGTAATATCTGATTGTTGACTATTGAGATGGCTAAAGTAGTTTAACCGGTTTCAGGATATTAAGCCTTTGTTTATATATACAAAACTAGGCTGGTAACTAAGTCATTAGTGTATTTGTACGGTAATATTCCGTTATCGTACATAACCAGTACCATACTACAACAGGTAAACTATTGAACAAACCACGGGATGTTATGAATCATAACAGCCTTAGATATCTTAAATTCATCGCTCTATGAGTTCGGATTTCAAAACAACATAGATACGTTAATAGCTATTACTATGTGTCCAAATGATAAATGTATCTTGAGAATATCGGAACGAGGACCTTGAGTTTTAATTCTGAGAATTCAAAGTCGAAAGGTTCGCGGTATTGAAAGGTTCGCTGTATTGAAAGGTTCCGTGAAGATATTGGTGACGAAAGGTGTCTTCCGAGAAGAGCACCGTTAATTGTATCCTAACGGCAGATGGTGACCCGAACCGATACCGACCCAATGGACTGCGCTCTAACCCACTGCGCCACGCGGTGGTCTGACGAAATGTGATGAATTGCGATGATGTAATGGAGATTCATTAGTAAAGTTTCCGGTAGATATTGATTAAGTATTGTTACGTTTTTACGTTCGGGCTATTTAAAAATTATACGACGCTTCTGGTTTTAAATGTTTATTTACTGTGTTTAATTACTTAAACATACAAGAATTATGAAGGCAGAATTACTTAAACTAACGAACTACAGACACTATTGCTAACAAGGACACAATTATTTATTTGGCTATTTACGACTTAAACACTAACGATTTATATGGTATTTATCTGTTATTTATTTCACACACGGCTAATTTATATGGGAGCTCTACCCGTTTTGCTGCCGAATTCGAAACTGAACTCTCGATTCCTGCTGACACGTATTTATATATCACGAATGAGTCATTCTTGACCAATCGAGGCTTTACTCGCTTTTCTGGCACATGCATGACGCATATTCGCTAGTGTTTGACCTCGAGCGCGTTCCCGAAAGCTCCGGCACAATGACTCATTCCTCCCAAGGCTGTCTGCCGGCGGCGGTGGCTTGCAGCTGCCTAGTGCAAGGTCGTTACAGTATTAAGTTAACGAGTAAGCTCTAACTTGTGAGTTGTAAGTACTATGGTAGACTCGGTTTCGATCTTATTTTACGGGTGGTCCTTTGCAGTATAAACCACTGCAATATTTGTATAGTTATGCTGTTCTCTTTTTAGCGTCTTAGTTCGTATAGGCTATTTGAGCCATGCGTGGGAGCTGCCCTTAGATCAGCCTGTAATTTTTACCCGAACTTCGTACCCGTAGAGTAGGATCGATTTGAGTTTACTGACAATGGATGTGAGGGAAACCTCCGTTGAATATTATTGGGAAGATCTGATGACGTTATAAGAACAGTTACCTCCAAAACTGTACTAATATGCCAGGTAGAAAAATCTTCCTAACACCGCAAGTAAGAGAAATAGAACAATTGGTTACCTAATAAAGGATTCATTAGCAGACTAACCATCTATCTGCGTCAAAGCGATTTACCCAGACCAAGAAATAACAATTGATAATATAGATAACGATTATAGTTATAGAGAACGTGGAACTTAGCATTAAGTACGAAAGAAGGAATAAGAAAATATATTGAGCCGTTAAAGAGGTATAAAGCTGCTAGGCTGAATCATATATCTGGGGAGCTAATAAAAGTGGAAGAAGAAACAGCCACAAAAATACTTTATTAAATAAAATATGGAATAAAAAACCAATTCGACAAGAATGGAACGAACGACTAATAAAACTGGCAAAGAAACGATAAAAGACTAGGTATGCGGAAACTGGAGATCAATAACTATGCGCAATTCAACCAGCGAACTGTTATGTGAAATAATATTGCAAATATGTTTGTTTTGTTTTACAAACATATTTGCATATACCACATGAAATAATAAAAATAATAGAAGCACTACATAAAGAAGCAAGCACCTACATACTAGCGAACAACCATTTAACAGAGGAAATACTAACACCAACAGGAATTCGACTGGGAGATTTCCTATGCCTTCTCCTATTCAAAATGGTAATGGATGAAATAGTCAAGGGTGTTATAAATGCAGGAAGAGGATACAAAATGGACAAGGGCGAAATACAAATCTTATGCTACGCAGACGATGCAGACAAAAACAACGCTACGAGCAACCGAAATGAAAATACTTCGTACCATAATGGGACACACACTGAGAGACAGAATCAGGAGTAAAGAAATAGAAAGACAGTGCAACACGCCAGATATTGTCAGATGGGTTAGACAATCGAGAAGGGAATAAAAGCAACATGTAACAAAAATGCCAACTAGTAGAATAAGAAAAAGTAGAAAGAATGCTGGACATCAGCATCCCAAGACGCATAGATTGGAAATAACTGCTCAAAGATCTAAAAAAGAAGAAAAGAAAATATTTCAAGTAATGAAACAAGAAGTCGACAGATATTTGAGACCTAATCGAGCAGGATTTAGATCTCGCCGTTCATGTAGCGACCATATCTCCACACTTAGAAGAACCAAGAACACGTTTGCTTTGCAGACTTTGGAAAATCAATCGACAAGACAATGAGGTTGCAGATGTGAAACATTTTCGAAGAGTTTGCAATCCCGGATAAGATCATACGGAATTAAATTTAGGCTTAGACCGCTTCGTCATTGTAGATAAACAGCCAGAATTTGTTGGCTTAACGTGCCTAACACATTGTGAACTGAAGCAAGGGTTTGCGTAACGGTTATGTTCTTTGGTGGCTCGTAAACTGTTACAAACCACCCATGATTTGGTCCGTGTTATTAGAGTACCTTGTGAACAAGGCGTTTTTACTGTTTGTGCCATATAGCCCCATATAGCCTAACGTTTCACAAGACATTACAGCTTGCATTATCAGAGTGAAAGTTGCTCTTAGAGCTGGAGAACGCGATGGATGTATTTATAGTCAACTGTGTCAGCCGTACAGAACGGTGTAAAGTTGATTGGTCGTTCAAATCCAATGCATTTTGAGGCAGCGGGGCGTGACCGGCTAACGATCGGTTGTTGTAATGCTTTAGACTATGAATGACAGGAGTCCAAGTTTTACTATGTTTTTCTATTTTAATAGCTTCACGTATCATTCTTGGGAAGTAGTGTGGTACTCTGGCAAGTACTCTTGCTTGTTCGAATTCTAAGGTGTGTCGATTTGTAAAAGTATGGTTTATTAACGCTGATTTTGTAATTCGTTTGTGTTTACAATCGTATTTATGTTCTTGAAGTCAGAGATCAATGGAATGACCAGTCTGTCCAATGTAACTCGAGCTGCAAGAACAAGGAATGTGATATACGCAGCTGTTTTTAAACTTGATATATTCTCTTTTACTGACCTGAAACCGTTACCCATGGTTTCATTGGTCGTAAACACATTTTTGATATTGCATCATTTTAGGACACGTGCTATCTTATCAGTTGAGCTTTTACTCAACCCTTTGCTTGAGTTCAGAAGCAGTTAGACACATTAAGCCAACAAATGCTGGGTGTATATCTACAAAGACGACGCGGCCAAAGCCGAAATTTGATTCTAATAATATTGACAATAATATTGATAATTTGATAATTTAATTGACAATTCGAGTAACCGCAAAAGCCTCAAATGTAATATAAGATCATACAGGTTACTAAATTACTATATAAGCACCATGGTCTAGAATTTTACATAACAGAATAACAACAGATAAGTTTATGGTAAAAACAGAAATGTGGAAATACTATATTTTTTTATCGCCATTATTATTCTTAATCGTCATTGAGTGGTTAATGAAGAAAACAATGAAAAATAAAAATGGTTTAATACAGTTTTTAGAATAATTAGAAGTAGCAGACGATTTATGCCTTTTAATAGTTGAACAAATAGAACATGCACAAAATAAAATTAAATCACTTCAAAAAATAACGGTTGAACTGCTAGGTCTTAAAATTAACTTTAATAAGACAAAAATGTTACTGTCGACCAATTTATTAATTTAATCAGTTTAATTTTGAAAGAAGATGGTTTGTAAAAGAATATAAAAATATAGATCCACAGGACATATAGCTTTTAACATGTTAAGAATCATATAGATATTGAACCATATGACTACTCAAACTAAGTTGTGGATATTTAATGCTATTCAGGGTGGAGCTTATAGTGGACTGTATGATTTATAATTTGGACAATTATAGGATATGTCTTAGGGGTGCAGGATTTAACAAGGGGTGCAACCCAACGGACTTGTGCAGTCTCACACAAGATGATTTAGTAGACTTTGATCCGTTGGAGCAGAGATTCGTGAATACAGAAACAAATGTCAAACTGTATTGATTTATTGACTAGAAATTTCCTATTTATATACATAAAACTATGACGTAAATTACAAGGTTCACTTTATTTGCCCTAGTTCGACTCGCATTTGCACTTGCGTGTTTAATTTCATAACGAACAGTGATAGCAAGTCTGCATAATTACAGTTTGTTCACCGGGGCATTCGAGCAATGCTGACAGAAATGCTGACAGATTTTTTATGCATTTCCGCATGTAATAGTTAGCTTACGAAATGTATGCATATTTAATTTAAAAGTTAACATTGTGTTTTGCTTCCTAAACAAATGCAAATGTGAAAAGTGTACTACCCTATGGTTTTAAATTTTTATCACCAAGTGCCTGCCGAGAATTGTGAACGCCTATTGGCCCAATATACGTATATCGAATGCAAATTTATGGACATTTACCAAACAGGAACTAATTGAAAATAAAGCATACCTTACGGCCATTAAGGAAACAGAATTGTGACAAGTAAAAAGAAGCTATAATTATAAAATCAAAGAAAAAAAAACAAAGAAAACCGAAAAACACAGACAAAGAAATAGAAGCTTAACAAAACGTAGAACGAAATAAAAGTTACTGTCCTAAGACAAATTCAGATGAAAATTAGGAAATACAAACTATGTACTTAATTACATCAGTCATGGACATGACATCACTAGACCCCCTTTGCTTCACAGGAAAGCATAGGTCGAAGATTTTTTTCAACGATGTGTGCATGAGATAATATTTTCCGATAAGGAACTGTTCTTCCGACCACATAGAATAAGATATTCTGCAGAAGTAATTTAGGTTCATTGAACTATCTGTATTATAGCATCAAGAATAGTCCATTGCGTTAACGCGAGTATAACAAGTATTTGAATGTACTAATATTTATTCATCTTCTTCTTATCTGGACGTATAGCGTTTAGTGGGCTTTGGCCTGCTTCAGGAGCTTTTTCCGTTAGTCCTTATAAAACACTTTCCTTCTCCATTCTTTTGTAGTAGTAGTAGTAGTGTCCATTATTTCCTAGTGAGACATGGGGACTCGGGAGTCTATGTATTGGTTCCATTCCTCTCCGTTCACCGCACTACTGTGCTTCTCAAATTTTTTTAATGTCCTCGCTTCCTTATTCCCTGGGGGTTTCATTCAAGATCTTTTTTGCATAGTATATCATGTGTCTTTTTATGTGTGGTATTTCCCATCCAACCAAATCTTATTATCTTAATTTCCTGGTTTATATTATCTTGGATTGTTTCTCCAATGCGGAGAAAAGTAGTCACTTATATTACCATGAGTAGTCAAAGTTATGACGACTATTTTCGCGGTGGTGTCACGAATGTCCTTTGCGCTTTGGTACGATTAGGACGAGTGCAATGGACATGAATAGTGATACCACCGCAAAAATAATCTACTTCACTTTGACTAAGAATGGTATTCGAGGGACTATTTAATGAACCAAACTACTTTCTCAAATTAGTTTTCAGTAAATCTAGCAACAAACTACGCAATTTCTATAGTAACAAAACATTAATATTGACTTTTTCTAATAAAAATCACATTTGTTTGAAATAACCACTTGAATACCTTCTAGGAAGATATATCCACTGATATTTTTTTGATTGGTCAAGAAACGTCAGAATTCTGGATTTTCATTGGTCACTTTTTGACAGATGACATGAGAATTGAATAGTCACGAAACAATAATAGTTGCATTGAAAACATTCACTTTAGTTTTAATTGTGATATTACCATCATTCCAGATGCTTAACAGCTGTATAAGCAGACCTCTTGCTTTATTAATTCTGACTACTACATACATCACAACCCTATTTATGTTTATGGTTAACTGATATGGTACTTCTACGTTATGCACACATTTTTTTAATTTAGATGGCTAATGGCGCATCGGCATCTAGGCTATTAGAGCCTTATAGAGATAGTGTTACCTTAATAGTATATTTTTATATGAGCGATTATGACAGCCGTTATTCACGAAGATGACATTTGCGCCGCAAGCCGAAGGCGCGTGGCGCAAGTCATCTGAGTGAATAATGGCCATAATCGCGAATGTAATATGATATTTTATCTAATTTTATGCAATAGGAGTTTTGTGTTCATATTTCCCAATTATGAAATTTGTGACAGCTGTTAACTTCAAAAGTCATTTAATAATACGAATGGATTTTGTGATTGGCTACAACCTATTGAACAATGAATAAATTGTGATAATTTTAAGTTCACTTGTATTGTAATTTTTTAACACTTCTCTGCACACATTGCTTTCGTTTAGTTTATATTTATCCTTGAACTTACCTTTTCTGCTTCCTGCTTTACACCGTTTATCTTTTCTTTTATATGTTTGGCATTATGTGAGAGTAAGCATATGCCATCCATAAAGTCTACACTCTCCATTGCTTTTTCTATGGTCTATTGTTTTATTAGGACTTGATCTACACTAAATTTCAAATAATAATGCAGTACATGGCGCTGTGAACGCAAACACAGTTTTACACTAGAAAAATATAAATTTGTTGGATTGCTCCTGATTTACAATAATTTCATTCTATATAATTCAAATAAACGTTGAAGGTCAGCATTTTTTACTCACTGTTGATCTGTTTTCCTTTAATATTTTTAGAATTCATACCAAATGTTAAATTGACAATTTTGGAAAAATATCATCAAAAACATGTTCAGATGGTTGTAATGATGACTTTGTTTAGATCAATTACGGCAAAAGTTATGATTACTGCTTAGTTCCAAGTATTAGTTACGTGCTATTTGAAATTTGGTATAGTACAACTTGAATCAACAAAGGAGACAATATTCATTCTAGCCGCACTCCAGTTTTGATTCACACCTGGGTGATAACTTTCTATTATGTAACACTCGACACGTGTAGTCATTGTAACCTAAACGTTGAAGTTTATTCCATATAAGGTTTTTAGGGTGTAAAATCGCCTTTAGCGCTAGATAATTTTGGTTTTGGAGCGTGAATTTGGTGTATGGGCGTCTCAAGGCTCTTTACCTTGTCCATTCATGCCGGCGCTTATTGTTTATCGCATCATGTATGAGTTTAAGATGGTATATTAGCCCACATCGGTAGCCGGACATTAGCAGGTGTAGCAACGTTTTGGGAGCTTGCCTTTTACGCCATTTCGGATAATCATTGCGGCGAGTTTGAGATGGAATATGGAATTGTCTTGGTCAACATGGGGTGAGTTTTTGCATCTACTCTTCATGCCACAGTTTAGGCGGATTGATTTGTAGTTGTAGTGTCGGGTCAAAAGCTTATGTTCAGTTCCCGATTGAGTACCTTCGGTGTGACCGTTTCAGAGCTCTCTATGTACCGCAGACTTCATTATGTTAATGTGACGTTCATCCAGTATTCATTTTGTTATGCTGTTTATGATTAGAGCTACGTTTCTATCCTGGCAGGAATAAGAATACTTCGAGGCAGCTGTGAGGAAGGATTTCATCTCTGCGAGTTGATCATTATTTAAATATGTTTTTGACTTTTTGTGTGCAATACTGACGTATGCCCGAATGGTGGTCTTGAGGCCCCTCGTGCATGTTGCTAGCGGATTCGATAGAATTCCTTCAGAATTCGTTGAACGTTACAGTTGCTTTAATGTGTATAATTTTTGAACGTTAGCCTTTTCATGCACTATTGTTTGTTGATTAGACGTAAGCCTATAAGGCTGATCTGTGACATCTATGCTAGTACCATTATTTTAGTTTGTTGGCCGGACCCGGAATAGTTTAGGAATTTTACATAAGAACATCTGTACTGGCTATTTTATACCATGCTATTTAGTGGCTATTTTCATAGAAAATTACAGTTAAATATTACACCTTGTTAGTATTTAGCCGTTGCTTTGTTTTGTTACTGGACTCGTAATATATTTGAAATAAGAGTCAAATATATTACGATAGGCTTCTGCTTTAGAATTTATGAGTTCTCGTTTCTATCTGAGCAGCACAATTGCTTTAAAAAGACTCGTTGGCACATCAGTACTTAGTTGTAGTTTAGTAATCTTGTAAAGAACTGCACGTCGCGTCGTCTTCACTGTTTTGTTAGCCGGTCTCTCAAATATGCCATGTAGTCTTGTGGTAATTTAGAAGTAGAGTATAAAAGTCGAAATCTTGGTATCAAGTTACATTTTCTATTTAAAGAATAAAATGCATTTTCATAGTCCATGAAGAGAAGGTATAGCGGTGACTGAACTCTACTGGGTGCTCTATTATGGATAATCTGCGATATGTATGCATGAACGACCCCCTTTAAATCCGCTCTGCTCATTATGCAAACTTCCATCTACTACACAGTCAGCACTCTGTTCAAAATAATCTTGTAGAGTATCTTATTGACAATGTTTAATAAAAGTATGTCCCTGCAAAGTCTTTTTTCTTCGGAAATTTAAAGATTAATCTATATCTTCAATCCTGAAGAACATTTTAATCTCTCCAAACTTTATTTTTCCTGACGCTGCTGTATCTAACTTTAGTATATTCGCTATAGTTTGGTCTATTTCTGGTGCTCCTTTTTTCGTTGATTGTTTGATGGCGCGTAGTCTTTCCTTCTTCGTCGGTGTATCAACACTTATTTGAATTTGTGGTCTCTCTTAGTCTTCCATTACCTGCACCGTTTCTGTACATCTCTCTTTCTCTCTTTCATTGTCGTTTTAAAATATTTTCTTCGCCTTAATAATTGCTAATCAAGTGTGCTGAAAATGTTTCCTTCCGTGTCTTTCATGATCGTATTCGTTTTTATTTTTATTTTCTCACATTTGTCAACAGTTCCTTTAAATCGCTGTTGTTTGCCACATTCTAAGCCGTCTACGCTATCTTTTCTATGCCGGGTGGCAATGAAACTAGCGTCATGCTTATATTGTCTTCATTTATGAACCGATTTGGATAAAATGTCAAGATTTCCGATTTCGATTTCAGCGGAAGTGCCATTAACTTTGAGTTTTTAAATGGATTAGCCTATATCTTTCCCGTTTTATGTTTTTCTAATTTTTTTATTTACTATAGATGTCCGTGATTAAAAAATCTTATAATTGACTCTAGTAACTCATGACAGTATTTCCTTGATTAGATCAATAACAAACCCTTCATGAAAAGATGCAATTTGCAAGGGCTAGTTTTCCATTAGATAAAAAATTCATTACCAATTTAGTGATATGTCTCATACGTTACTATATTTATAAGGTGTGTTTCAAAACAAAGACTTTTTCAAAGTTTTGTGCCTTCCCAAATTTTCTGCTTTTGTACACGAAAGTAAAGTTAAATTTTCACGATACACTGTTCTGATATAGTATTAAGCTGTTAGGTTTACATTCATGTGTTGGTAGTTGAGCGTATCGTTATTGAAAAACACAAGTGGGTCATCTCTCCCGCACTTTCGGGGTAGGTGGCTCTGTATTTTAAGGGATAGTTGGCCCATCATGAAAATATTTATTCATAATCATCAGATTTTTTTCTCAGATTTATGCCGACCGCATATAAAAGAACATTGTAGAGGATTATCGACCCACGAAGTAATTTTAAATGCTATTGAAGCAGTTCAAAGCGGCACAGTGGGTGTGAATGCTGCCTCCAGAAACTCTGACCTTTCAGCTCCTACGCTGAGGAGAAGAATAAAGAATAATGACTTGTCTAAGAAAACATTAGGACCGACTTCATTTATGGAGGTAGAAAATGCGGAGGAGCTTAAGACTCATATAACAAAATTGCAAAAGTACGGCTTTGCAACAACACGCGAAACAGTAAGGTCACTGGCGTTTCATTTGGCCGAACGTTAGGGCATAAACCATAAATTCAATAAAAACAAAGAATTAGCCGGATATGACTGGTTAAACATGTTTTTAAAACGCCACCAAGACCTTAGAATTCGAAAATCTGAAGATGTTCTCTTATTTTGCTGCCAAGGCATGAGTAAAGTAGAAGTTGAGTCGTACTTCCAGCTTCTAGAGAGAACGTTACGTCAAAATGATTTAATAAACAAACCATCAAACATTTTCAATATGGACAAGACAGGCCTGTAATTGAATAATAAACCTGGATTAGTTATTGCAGAAAAAGGTTCTAAAAATGTTGCAGCCGTTACTTCATCTGAAAAAGGCGAAACCATTACAGTTATATCTTGTTGTAACGGTGAGGACTCGTTCTTGCCGCCTGCATATATTTTTAAGGGAAGGAACAAGAAATCCGAGTTTGCAGACGGAATGCCTCCCGGTTCCGTTGTATATATGAATAAAAAGTCGGCTTACATTAGCACAGAATTATTCTGGTTGAAGACCCATTTTACACCTAGAAAACCAAGCGAAAAGGTACTTTTGATTTTGGATGGGCACTTAACTCACTACCACTCTATCGAAATGCACGAATATGCAGATGAGTGTGCAATAATATTATTGTGCCATCCCAGTCACACCACGCAATTTTTGCAACCCCTAGGCAGAGCGTTTTTCAAATTTAAAGTCAAGTTTTGCTAAAGCTTGTAACTTGTATATCAAGACAAATCCTACCACAAAAATCAATAGGATGATATTCGGGAAATTATTATCAAATGCTTGGTCAAAATTCGCCACTGTGGAAAATGGGGTATCGTCTTTTAGGGCAACTGGCATCTATCCGTACAACCCTGACGCTATTCCAGATTACGCCTTCCTGAATGAAGAACATCAACCTGAGCACCATTTGCCTGATGCATTAAAAGATATGAATGAACATATTAAACCAGAACATCCCTTACCTGCTTGTCCAAAGCGATTAATGAGGTGACTCTTATTAAAGACACTCCAAGTACGGCAAGTACAGTTCACCAAACCAGGAGACGTGCAAAACAAGTAAGAGCATTTTTGACATCATCTGACGACATTGAAAAACGAAAAAGCGTTGAAGCAAGAAAACTTGAGCGGGAAAAATCTAAAGCAGCGAAAGCAGAAAAACGTACTAAACTTAAAATAATTGTGGATAGTTCATCTTCGGAAGAAGATGTTTCTGATTTTGTTTGGCATGAATCTGATTATAGCCTAGAGCAGGGGTCGGCAACCTTTTTCGGACGGCGGGCCATTTTAAAAATATTTTTTTTATGCGGGCCGCACATTCAAATGTAACTTAAATAGTGCTTTTATATCATATACGAGTATAAATATTATTAAAAATAAATATAGAAAAAATTTATTTTTTATTGACATGCTATAATAACAATGTTAGAGAACAAAAATTTTACAATTCTTAAAAGGGAAAAAAAGAATATACAATTCCAATTAAATATGTATAAATATGTAAATATAAAATATATAAATATAAAAAATATAAAATATTGTAGTGAAACGTCATACGGCTGTCAACATGAACGCACATATGAACATACAATAGCAAACTGGCGAAATGAAAGAATTAGTGATAAGCCTATCCGGAATGAATAATCGGAAAGTTTCCGATTGTTCAAAAAGTCGGAAGGTTCCTATTATTTTGGAACTTTTCGGAATTCGATTATTTTACTGTTCGGTGCACAAAATTCGGAACTTTCGGAATTCGATTATTTTACTATTCGGTACACAAAATGCCAATTTGAACTGAACGGAATACGGAATGTTGTATTGACTCACTTGACTGCTATATGCTGGTTGGCGAATGTCGACGAGTCGCGCCGTGTGCGCACGTGTATGATACGTGAATGGCACTAATGGCAGTGGTATTTCGTAGATTAATTATTAGATAGTACACAGACTTCAAATTCAAGTATTGTTTTATACTATCTATTATGTACTTTATGTGCTATTAAACTTTAAAATATCACTACCATTTTCCGAAAGTCTATTAACGTAACTACTGTAATAATTTGAAAAAATATTTTATTTCCTCATATCCCACTATGCGACTCAAACTCATAAATTGTTTTTTAGGATACTGCATTGCTAACTAGCATCTACATAGTTACAAACGAGTCCGGTAGATAAAATTTACCGGACTCGTTTGTAACAATGTAAACGCTAGTTACCAATGCAGTATCCTAAAAAATCTTATACGATACACGACCGGTAGAATTCTTATGGCCTTGCCAAACATACAGGTCTCGCCCTACGGTTCGACCTGTAAAGTGTTGGCGCGGCCATAAAAATGTTGCTACCGGTCTAATAACTTAAATAGCTATTACTGACCGTCCTACAAACCCAAACAATAGATGCCAACGCAGATAAGGGCTTACGGCGCGACGGCGAGTGCTCTCATCGTAAATTTGCACGCACTTCATCTTCCTTCCGCTTGTTGTTATTTCGCTCGTTTTCCCTTGCTTGCATTTACGGAATGTAAAATAATCGGATGATATTCCGATTTTATAAACATTCCGAAATGGAACATTCCGATTATTGAAATCATCCGATTATGCCCATCACTAGAAAGAATGCTACACTTGCTAAACGAGACGTCGTATTCGCTGGGGAGTGGGGATTAAACTTGCGCAGTAAAATAGGTTTCCCACTATGCTTCTGTTTGTCGCGTATTTTTGTCACCGGCCCCATTTCGGCACGCTTACGCTCTAAGTTTGTTGATTTTTTCTAAAGTTATATTGGTGCTTTGGCGGGCCGCGCAAAAAGTTGCAAAGGGCCGCATGCGGCCCGCGGGCCGCAGGTTGCCGACCCCTGGCCTAGAGGATGACGGCAGTGCTGAATGCGTAGTATGTGAGAGCAGTACTGTTCTACATCGAAACAAGACGATTTGGTTAAATGTGTAAACTGTAAAAAGTGAAAAGTTTTAGCCCTGAAAAAGAAATAATACATTTCCGTTTACGTCAAAATATTAAATTTTCAGTTAGGCCTTAACATCCTGAACGATGGATGTTTCCTGTATTATTTTTGCAACACTTTATTTCAACCTCAGTTTTTCGTATTCAGCCTCCTTGTATTCAGTTCTCTCTTCTAATAACTAGGTAGATACAGTCAACCATTGTTGTTGGGTTTTGTTTTTGGTTTCGGTATTCCTTCACAGTCAGATACGTATAAAGATTTGGTTACAGAACTTTCATGTGACATCTGTTGTTGGATTATAATCAATGTTGTCTCTTGCTTCAGGTGCTCCTTCATTTGCAGTGTTGCCACACCTGTTGGCGCATATCACTCTTAAAATCTGTACACCCAAACCCAATTTAGCCATTATTCATCTCTTAGAAATCTTTTTTACTTTCCTCGTCTGAAAGACGAAAGAAGTATTGTAGCCTAATCATGAAAAATCACCTTTCGAGATTTCTTCAGATCTTCACGTTTCAAGGTCCCTAGATGACGAAAATGAGGTTTTCTTAATTCCGTCTGTCTCTCTGTCTGTCTGTCGGTCTCCCTGGTGGCAGTATAGCTCAAAACCTATTTGTCGGAGGAAGACGATATTTTGCATACATATTATATATCTACCTCGCATGAAACCGGTACAATTTCAATAAATATATACAGCGTGAGCACCTTAAAAAATAAAATTCTGTTTATTTTTGGGTTAATTTTGAAATAGAAGGAAGTAATAACTTTCACATGGGTCAGGCTTTACATTTGCCTCAACCGATAGAGGATAATGTCACAAAAGAGTAAACACATTTTAACAATAACAGCGTTCTGTTCAAGAGAGGCGCGCGCCGGACTTATTTGAAAGAGGCTCGGTAGCGTAGTTGGCTTTATCGGTGCAGATCCTATCGCTCTACAGATGCGGAGGGTTCAAAACCCAGCGGCATAATTTTTTTTTATTTGAAAATGTATTTAATTTATTAGAAACGTGAAAATATTTTTACTCCTAACTTAATTTCATTTTTTAAATTATTTAGTGTCACAGTGTAGACGAGGAAAGTTCTGGGTAAAGCCTTTTACAGATTTTTTACTTATAATAACACTCCATATTGGTGATCAACCTTCTCATCATATCTTCTTGAATAAATAAAATTATATCTCTCAATTAGTATTATTTGCCCATTCCATTCGCCAACTACTGATACTATTTCAATTTTATAGTTTATCGTTTCCCGTATTAGCTGTGCCGTTTTCTTTGTCTGGTACAACGTTTTGACATTCCATTGACCTATTTAACAAAGCTGCCTTGTCCGAGTCTAAAGGATATTTAATAGTATTGAAAACAGTGGTATTCGTACAGCGTGCTGAGGTGCACCAAATAGGTCAGTTTACTTTGTTCCTACCAAAATCTCTTTAGGTTAGTTTTCAAATCAAATCTGTAGATACTGTTTGACATTTATAAGAATTCGACTTACAGTTTATAACATTGTCTACGATGTAGGCACACCATTGCTTCATTCATTGTTTACATTTACAACAGTTTTGTACTTACCCGAAAATATTCCAAGCCTTGTCTTCGTACGTTGACAAATACTGGAAAAGTCTAACACAAACAACTCCTTTCGAAAATTTTATTGAAAATAAACTTATAACATTTGATTTTTTTAATAAACAAACATTTAGATTTAATTCACATTATAATTACTGATAGGTTATGTACACATTATTTCATTTTAATTAACTGGTATCACTAATGACAAATGACTAAATAAACTCACTAATTTGGTCAGTTTGTAACGATATAATTTAACAACTTGCAAAAAACTATTTTAAGAAGAATTGTATGTCAACTTTAAAGTAGTTTATCACACAATAAATCACTTATAAATTTTATAAAAATTACATTCACTTATATTTGGGTATCGATATGAAAATAAATAAATCGCCTACACAGCAGTTAGAATTTTTACTCAAAATAGTTTCATGTCTTTCAAACACAATTAACAGGATACTATGTTTTATTCACTCTCAAACTTGGGTTAGTTATTTAATGTAATTAGAATGCAATATGCATGTATTCATTAGCGAAATTAGTTTCCTCGGCAAATCGGTTGGTTTTTGACGCCCGCTCTCTGACTGAACGTTCATTGGCTCATCTGTAACTCTGGAAACTTAACTGCTCGTCATTGTTACTGAATATGTACACGGCACGTTGAAACCAAAAAAATTAATACGCTTCCGCCTAGACTAAAACTGAAGATGATCCATCCATCTTTCTGTCACACAATGAGCAAATTACCACATCGAAATTTGTATTATGTGCCTGATTGATGATAACTGATAATTGGGAAATGCATGGAGAAACCGCAAGTTCTGAATTTGCTATTGATTTGCAGTAAGGAACGATGCCAAGCACCAGTGAACAATGGTTGCTAGTGGAAACGGCCGGAACTGTGCTATCTTTACCTTATTTGTAGCGCATCTCGGATTAAATCTATTATCGGGAACGCGTTGATAGTTTTTTGATGTGTTAATATCCACCGCCCTTCACTTAAGCTATCGTTGAACGGGAGACTGCACAAGACCATTGATAAGGACCGAATGAACAGCATTCGTGCGATCGAGTTCCAATGCACGTCCATCCGACGGAAATATCGAAATCGAAATGCTATCGAACTGGAAGCGGATATTTTTGAAATTAATATTCCTGCCAGCTTCAAATTAATGGGAGAAGCTTCAACTGTATGGGCGCGATAATTTTGAATTACGGTTTGATATATATTTCAGTATGGTTTGGTGACAGAATCACCCCTCGACATTTAGAAAACAAGCTTTTGATAATTGTTGTCAGCAAAAATGGATTGCTAAGGTTATTAAAATTTCGGATAGTATAAATAAAACGAATATGTTAAAACCGAAATCATTATCAAGGAAACATTGTTCATCAACTAGGTTGTACTGCAGATATATTTCTACTCTGAATTAATTTTACTGTAAAGCTATTGGTGCCTCACACACGTTTCATTCATATTTATGGCAATATTCCAGGAACTATTCTCGCAAATTATTGACAAAATGGAGCGGTTTGTAGATGCTATCGACGTTATCTTATAGAGAAGTCGCTGATCATCCTAAACCCCTTGACACAAATATCTTAGAATCTAGAGCACTGGTTGTGTTATACGCTTCCATGTGTCCTAAATTCCATAAATTACGTAGTTGTCACTATTGACAGCTGTGTAATTATTATATTTAGTTAATTTAGAACAATCTACATTAAACAAAAATAGGGTATTTAAATTTAATAGTTATTAAATATTTTATTTTGAGTTGTAGAAGTCTTTACATTTCAAACCTGACTATGCCAAGACGTGCAACTTCAAACCCACAGCCGCCCTCGTCCAAAAATGTTTAATATCTGTATTTACATTAATTTGGCGATTACACTTAACAAAACACAACTCAAATTATGAAAATAAAATATTATTTTTACTAGTGTTGAACGAAACTGACGAAAGCGTTTAGATGTGTTCTAACTTATTTGCCTGTAAGCCTTTTACTGGCACAATAAAAGAATAACACAAATCGGAAGCTTTGTTATGACGCCAAATATCATTTCTTACAGGCAACCTAAACATTTTTATTACGTGAGCCAGTTATCTTGAGCGTAGTGCTCTCCAGAGGGTTAATATTTTTATGGATCGCATGGGTACAGAAAGATTAGGAATCACATACCGAAAAACATAAAAATCGGGAGAAAATGGGTTAGAGCTACGGCAATCACGTTGTTTATCTTGTTAACCCCAAAAGTGACCCCTGATTTCTGTAAGTCAGTTTTTTTCAAACAGGGCAAACATATTGTAAGCTGTTTAAATTACTTCTATAGTGTTAGAGAAAGAAGGAACAACAACAACAATGATAAAAGAACTGATGAAATATGTCATATCGTCCAGAATATCCTTAAAAGTTTCTGTTTGAATATAGATTTAACTCCCGTCTTCTCTGAATCTTTACTTCTAAAAATTTGGTCAAAACTATAATATGACGTTTTAGTTGTTACGAAACTTTATTTTGATTTCTATTTCTGCATTTTAAAGGAGAATTGTAACATTTGCACAACGAGATAACATTTGAGGATGTGTAATAACACAAGTATGGTAATAATACATTATCACACGTGTATTATATAGTGTTTTATCAGGAATTTATTTAAAATAAATAAATTTGATAAATAACACTTTTATTTAAAACCATAGAAAATTTGCCCGTCAGGAATATATCAAACTTTAGGAATATGTTCCTTGCGTAATTTTAAGCAAAAAAGAGTATATCAATATAGCTACGATGAAAAATTTGACTGAGTTATAGCGTGTGGAAGTAAAATAGAAGAAATTTAATAATGCTTTTTATTAAAATAATTGAAATGTTACCTTAGAGAAATCTGCCAAACTGTAGGAACATGTTTTTTAAGTATTAGAATAATTAATGCTGCCTATTTAGCTATTACACTCATAAAATTTTCAATAGTTTTTAAATAGAAAGTTTTATTTATGAAATTGCTTGATTTATTTTCAACAAGCCGCAACCCAGTTATGTTTCCTAATCGGACCCCTGTTTGGCTTAAAAATGTTCAAGGGACATATTCCTAAAGTGTGGTGGGTTTCTCCAGAGATACCCTGTATTTACAACAAATTGGTTATGTTTCATAGGTTATAGTTAAAGTTTCAATAAATTTATATATTTTTTGCTATTATTTACTTTACTGAAAGAGTGGGGGGTTAAAAATCAACTTATTCAAAATGAGCGACATTTATCCCCGGACGTAGATTAAGATATTTAAATTTCTGTGAATAAGTAATGCACCATAAAGTTTATTCATGAACTCAATCTAGATATCTACTAGCAATACAATTATGTACGAAGGCAGTTTTTTTTTTCAACGTCTGATTGGCCATAACAAAAAGATAAGTGTATTTAAAACAATGATTTTATTACTAAAAGTTACGTACACTTATGGTTACTTTTCGACATAATCACCTTGAAGATTGAGGAATTTTTCGTACCTGTGGACAAGTTTTCCAATACTCTCTGCATAAAACGTTGCCGCCAATGAATTAAAATGAGTCTTGACATTGTCTTGAAGCTCCTCGTTATTTTGGAAGGGCTACCCTCCTAGCCACTTCTTCAGTTCAGAGAAAACATGGAATTCATTTGGCGCTAGGACGGGACTGTATGCCGGGTGATCGAAAATATCCCATATTGCTCAAGGAGCCGGGAGACGCACGCACTGTAACCCAACGGCTCCTTGAGCAATTTCAATGAGATATTTTCGATCACCCGGCATACAGTCCCGACCTAGGGCCGAGTGACTTCCATGTTTTTCCTGAACTGAAGAAGTGGCTAGGAGGCAAGCGCTTCCATAACAACGCGGAGCTTCAAGACAAAGTCAAGACTCATTTTAATTTATTGGCAGCAACATTTTATGCAGAGGGTATTGGAAAGATGGTCCACGGTCCAGGTACGAAAAATGCCTCAATCTCCAAGGTGATTATGTCGAGAAGTAACCATAAGTGTACATAACTTTTAGTAATAAAATCATTGTTTTATATACACTTGTCTTTTTGTTATGTCCTATCGGAGGTTGAAAAAAAACGGCCCTGGTATAATTTATCCTTCTTAAGTCTACACTATAAATCTGTAAGATTGGTAGATATAATTTAAACTTCGAGCTTTGTCCTGCTGTGCGAACTTTAGTTTTATCAAATAAAAAAGGAATCCGTGAAAAATTAAATAAGCCAGAATTAATTTCATTCACAGTTATAAAAAAAATATAGCTTTATTTATAATTTTGTACTTTAAGGAAGCATCTGTGCCAGCAGCAATTCCATGTCGTTAAAAGTCTAGTGTTATTTTTCAACAGTGGAACCTATGTCCGCTTCATGTTTACAGCTTGTTTTGTGTTCTAGCATTTCAACTCCCTGGAGTTATCGACGCGGCCAATATATGGAAATCTACAAAAACGAAGGACTGTGTAAATGCCGGATGATTTTACAGCCACCATATACATGCATGCAGGGTGAAAACTTCTATTCGGCGTTTGTCGGTCGTAAAAACTGTAAAACTGTTTTTGTAGAGGTCCCACTTTATCGGTACTACATGGTTAGTAAATCAAATCAACCAGCACAGACTTTCATTTCCCAGATTCAGCTTCAAGGTTTTTCATTTGGATTTTCAGTTATAAAATTCCACCAAACTTCTACTTCGGTTGCTCTGAAGCTCTAGCTTTATTTATGGAGAATTGCAAATGAAAGAAAAAGTTAACCGTCTTGGTTGTTATTGAAACATTATTACTTCTGCCTTTAAATGATTATCTGTCTGTAATAATTTGGATTCGAGATCGAGTAAGCAGTCAGCTCGAATTTAGTATGGAAATATCTTGAATCCTAATGAGCCCTCGCAGGGTAATAAATAAATTGGTCTGTCGGCCGTTCAATTTATAGGCTTGCTTGCTCATTTAATAGCGTATTAACTTTTTTAATAGGACCTACAAACTTTAATACGATTTGCTTGTTTGTGTCGTCTCGGACGCCGAATAAAAGAATCGCGGAGCGTAAAACCACGAGGGGTGTAGCGCTAGAACCGCTAACGAGAGAGGTTTGTGACAAAGCCCGTCACTTGACAAACCGCGGAGGCTTTACTGCCTTTCACAATTTTGGAGATCACACGGTTCCGAACTGGGATACAGCATCCTGTCCCTACTCCTTCTTGTTCTGCCATTATTAAACTGGCGAGACTCCTGCTTTTCCCTCAGGACGAGGTTGCCGAGACTTTGATGATAGTTCGACTTTGTACATCTTTCCAAGTTAAATTGTATTTAGAAAATTGGAAACCCTTGCATCTGCTTCCAACTTTGTGCCTTGTAATCTTTCATAAACGTGCTTGTGCTCAACCGAGCGACTGGGAGAACGTTTGTGGCATACTTAGAATTGCATCTAAAAATAGCAACATAATTTTTACAGCTTTTTGTAATTTTGTATACATTAGTATTTGCTTTAACGATAGCAATTACAAAGCTTCGTTTATTTAGGTTTATGCAAAAGGGGTTTTCTTAAGAAGTACTAAAGTTGGGTATTTTGGTTGTAGATATTAAGTACCTGCAGTTTGTCATTGGTAATTTTATTGTAAGTGTTTTCTACGACAAGTGATAGACAAGCTACTGACTTTTCCATTAGCATTAGATATAGTACTAGATACGACATTCTAGACGTTGTCATCCTTACTGTTTTAAAGATAATTACAGATTGACTGAGTTGTGTTAAAGAGTTGTTTTTAAATCATTTTTCTTAAAACTGTCATATTGTCGTTTTATTTGCTAGCATACTCGTAACTTACAAGATTTAAAAACACAAAAGTATGTTATTTTACAAATACCATTGCTACAATATTTTTCATCTAGAGTCCAGAGCGAATTTTTTAGAATATATTTTTTAACTGGAATATTGAATAATTAGTAATTGGGCGCCGTTCATCAGGACAACATTACAGCAATTTTAAACCTTTAACCTGATGTACTAGACAAAATATTTCTTTCTCTTTGTTCTTTGTGCCAATTATAACGTACTAACCTCACTTTTTTGCTTTGATAATGGAATAAAAATTATTGGTTTAGAAAAACAGAGTTTTATTTTGAAGGAAGAAATCCAATTATTAATTATTTTGTTTATCAACTAGTTGTTTGTTGTTGTTTCACAGTTCTAGATAAAATTAGTCATCGACAAAACACACAAGATGAATATCTACCGTATACTAAATAAATCATTTGAATGAGATATACAAAAACTCGACAAAGGAAGAAGCTTGAATTCCTTGTTCACCGACTGGATATGTTATTAGCGATGCACCTGCGGGAGCTGTAGGAGTACATGAAGTATACACAAATATTATTGCAATCAAAATAAGACAAAAGTAACGATCGTAACAAACACTAAAAATGCTAGAAAATAGGCACCCTATTCGAAATTCGCCATTGGCTCTAGTTCAAGATAAAAACGATACCTCTATAAGACAAAAAAATTGGAAGAGGAGTAATACAAATCTAGTCTGTCAGCAGATATAAAGGGAAAGTTACGTGTGGCGGCAGTTCTGGTGCATGAATGAACCAAGATGGATGCGATACAAGCCAAACTACAGAAAGACTTGAGCAATCCAAGAAATATAATAGAAACTTAAACCATAATATGGTCGCGCAGGAAAGTGAGAAAAGTATTAAAATATCCCCTTTACTGTTCATTAGTAAAAACTGTAGCAAGTTTATAGGAAAAGGTTATCAGCTGTGTGGCTGGATGTTAGTAGAAGATTGTATAGGATATCAATAGGAGACAGAATTATTAAAGAGTCTAAGAGGATTCAATCGTATGTCTTATAACTCGAAAGAGGTATAAGACTGGATTTTACTCTATCACTAAAGCTGCTCACCTTTTCCAGATATATTTAAAAACAGGCAAATGGTTGTAATACCTCCAACACAACGAAAGAGAAATAAATACATAAGACCTATAATGAAAGTAAATGTTGAGCGAGGCAATAACCGAACTTTTCGAATTTTGCTGGTCATGTGGTCAGATGTTAGAATCACGATCCAGAGAATAACTACCTAAGTACTGGATACTGGAAGACGATTTAAAATATACTGCACAGTTTTCATTGATGACGGAGGTGAAGAACAGAGACAATCTGAAGTAAATGAGAGAGGCGTATGTCCAAGAATGGACCGAATAAGCGCTACAAACAAAATCATCGGCATTCAACACACAATCCTAGAATATGCGGAGAGGAAACACACCCAGAACAACATGGGACAGTGGAATTAGGACAGGAATGGGCGACAGAAGCATGAGAGAAAAAGATTTACATGGTACTCAGTATTAATAGTAGTTAAACAATTTAAATAGAAGTAGAGAAAAGACTGTAGGTACCTAAAACCATTAATGAAGAAGCTGAAAATAAATGGTTTTAGAAGTACACGTGTGGATTCTACATTAGCCATACAAAATAAGTGTTGCTACAACTCATATATAAAAGAAAAATGCCAGTATTTTAACACGAATATCCTTGGTAGGTTATGAAGAACGTAGTCGGCAGATTATTTTTCATCGGTTAGATATGATGACAGTAACTTCTTATGAGTGGCATTTATATGGTACTTTTTTCCAGATTTTGGAAGATTTGTAGTGATTTCACCACCGTATTTTGTTTAAATTTTTTTTTAGATGTTAAAAAAGAGCTATTACATTAACATCCCTTTGCGAGAAGTCAATCACTAGAAAAGCAAGAACGTTTGCTATCGCAATATACCTATCTCTGTAATGATGACACAAAATAGTGTTTGATTCTGTAAACTGTTTTGGGAAGTAATAACGGATGTTTATTTGAATTTATGGTCTAGTTAGCTGTGCTCGTTACTCATTTACGTGTATCCTATTTTACCACCAAGAGAAATGAGAAATAATGAACAATAAGAATATTTTTATTCAGCGGAAACTTGAATATTAAGTCAAGTGTTCATATGTCCAGCTTCACCAAAGTAAAGCAGTGTCTTGCAAAATACTTTTCTATACGAAAGAGTAATTTACAAGAAAAGCCCAAAGAGAAATTATTAAAATGCATTTGTTGGTGATGATCAACAATTATGATTAGATGAAATTGGGCAAACAAACTTCCGAATTGTTTAAGTTTGATAGTTCTAAGTTGGAAGGCATAGAACATTACCAAGTAAAATCAATACACACTTAGCTATCCTTACATCTTAGTTTGGATGCATTTAACTTTTAATGATCCTAATTAAGTGAATTGCTGTGTTTAGACACGCGAAACACCTGCTCACCAACATTAAGCGTTTCGCTCTTGATTAATTCCTATTTGGAAATTGCATAAATATTTATTTTGGAAACGTGCCTTTGTATGTATAGATAGTACATGAATATATAATCCAAGTGGTATGAAATCGAAAGGCTGCTTTCTAGTTGGGTATTTTATTTTTTATATCAGTTTAAATGTGTTCGTGAGCAGAAATCGCGTGATTTTTCCTGTGTCCTGCGGTTGGTAGATAACCTGCTGTTGCAGATCTGTAACTGAAATGAGACCGTTCCACGTTGTTTGGGGCGTTGTGAGTTTTTCATAAGACGCAGATGATTGATGTTATGAATACTGATGTGGTTTTGATGGCGCCGTGTATCATTCAGAAAGGTACGATCTGAATCGTCTGCACAAAGCAGGTCGAGTTGCTGCCGGAATTTAAACGAACGCGTAAAAACAACAAATTGTAATTCCAAATACAATGGCAAAGGGCGTTTCAAACTTTGCACGTTAATTATGCACTTTTAAGGTTTTTGGCGCTGTCGGCAGCCTAACGAAACGATGCTGCGGAGGAAACGTGTGGGTCTGCGAAGTCAGGAACACCACTAATTAAACGGTGTTCGAGCCGGGATGCTTCCTTTATAGGTCATTCTTGATTAGCTACAACAGCAAAACACGTCGGAATTTGTGAATACTTCTCTTACCTTCTAGAACAGGGCAATATCAGTACGCCTAACAAATTGAAATTGACATTCAGGAGGAATCTTATGTAAATGTATACGCAAAACAAGCAGCATACAAGGTATTCATGGTTTCAATTAGAAGTAAATTTGTTGAGTATCATTAAATGGCTTGTATTAAAATAAATATCTAACGTTGGAAAACAGCGCCTTGGGAATGATTACAAACTCTCAGAAATTTAAAGTATGAAAATACGGATTTCTAAAATAGAAGAAGTAGATACAACTAATGCAACTAATACACAATATAGGAGATTAAAAGAAATTTGTTTTGATATTGATTACTGAAGTCCACACCTATCGTATGGAATAATCACTTGTTACTTCAATTCGTAAGGCAAGAACATCGACAGACAAGACACCATACAGATTTCGAAAACAACTTCAACTGGAGAGTCCAAGCGAAATTGCTCGCAGTGTGTATACCGGGAATCTCTGTCTACCTGAGAACTTAAAATATGCAGGCCGCAGGCTAGTTCATTAAGGAATAGCAACAGTTCCATTTTTAGGTGTCTTGAAATTACTGTAAAATTTTTGAAATCGAAATAGTTGACACTTGAACATCTTTATAATTGGAATGTATTGTGTTCAGGAGTGTAAATCGGTAGAAGTAACAAGCACAATTGCTTGGCATCGGTTCCTTTGATTGCAGCGTGGCAGAATTTAATGATATGAATGTGTAAGCATATCATGCCGAATATAACACCAGTATTGATAAAAAATCATGCACGGAATCGCTTTGACGAAAACTAATACGAAATAATTTGACAACCGTTATCTAGATATAACAATTCAAGGTCGGCAATTAACTAAAAAAACTTATATTTTGATAAAATAAAAATGTAAAAACAGGGCAGATAAAAGTAGGAATTTCATGTAGGATGACTTTCATGCAGCGTGCTTCACTTCTGACCTTCACCCCCGTATCTTCATTGTTTAGTTTATGATCGACTCCAAATTTTGGGTCAGTTTTACTACCTTTTCGAAAACGTAATTTTTACAACTTTTAAATAATTTTACCGTAGCTCAGTAGTTTACTGTGATGAAAAATGAATGCAAAAGATTGAAAAATCATAGGTTTATCGAAAAACTATATTAGAGAAAGTTAATCAGAATCATAAAAACAGTTAATATCAAGGTTTTTATCTAAATATTATTATTACTACTATTACGATTTCATACAGTAACTGGTTCACTTTTCACATTAACACCCCTGCATCTTCCCTATTTATTTTCCTACCTTCTTGTAGAAAGTACTCTCTTTTCGCACGCTTTGCGTGCAGAAAGCGACAATTTCCTGCACTATTATGTCAACATTTTCTGCACTCCAATATCAAGTGACACTCATCTAATTGGTTAAAACTGACAAATGTAAATTTTTCCTTGACAAATGAAATAAAAAATTATTTTTCTCGTAGAATGCACTGCAGGTAAGAAAATGGTATGTAATACACGCATGAAAAGGACATTGAAAAACTTATTTGAATGGAACACTCATTAGCAATCTTTCACATGCGTTTTCCAATGGTATCTATAATTTCCACACTCGTGTTGCACTATAATATTTCCAAACGGTTTTAAATTTTGCTTAATTATACTACCCTTTAAAATAGCTGCAAAAAAACTAATTGCGTAAAATTATAGTAGGCTTACTTTTATCAATAAAGTAATCTAAAAAGTTATTCAGAATCAGTGTTGAATTCATACTGATTACTCCGGGGGGGGGGGGGGTAAATGAAACATCTGGGGGGTATTTTTACCTATTCCTGCGCAATCCAGGGATTCTTTTATAGATTAAAAAAACATGAATATGAAGTGGTAATGTTTTCGGGGGGGAATCTTGTACTGCCCGGGGTTGAATTTCCCCCCTGGTCACCCCCCTGGATTCAACCCTGTTCAGAATCACAAGAGAATTTAGTATAACTAACCAAAATTTAAAATAAATAAGGAAGATACAGGGGTGTGAAGGTAAGAAGTGACATATTTATTTTATATCGTAATAATAACAATTTTTCCATAAAAATTTAGCTTTCCAATACAACTTTTTTCGATAAAGCTAGGCCAACTATGATATTTCATTGTTTTCACAGTAGGATAGTGAACTGCAATAACATTATTTAAAAATTCTAAAAATAACTCTTTCATTGGTAATATAAATGACCGAAATTTGAAGTCGATCAGAAAATTAGGGGAAGATATCGGTGTGAAAGTGAAAAGTGAAACACACTGCATATATTTCACAGGTTCTCGAAGAAAAGATTATTGTAAACTATTCAAATTTCTGCGAACTTAACTTTCTACAAGAACGAACTCTTCATCAGGTTTTAATCTCGACTGGAAAAATTCGAAACAAATTGAATGTGTAAGATTTCCTTGTCAGTATAATAAAAACCTTAGAATTTCGATTTCTGGTCAAAAATTTAAGTCAGCTCGTTAACAAATTACGGATGTATGAAAAATGCTTTCAAAAATAGTAGTAGTAGATACTAAATCAAATGATTGACAAAACCTCAGACCAACAATACATGAAGATATGATATTACCTAAACAGATTCGTTTAAAGTTTTCGTACCAGCAGGAAAAGGTGGTGAAGAGTGAGACTCATAACGTATGTTTTCCATCTACAGCTGATTATTGTTTCCATTCATTCTTTTTCTTTTTTTTTATTAACAACTTTGCATGTTTACAATCTACTCATTACAATAGTAATAAGTAAATGTAATAAAGTTAATTATATAGCATCCATTCTAAACGTTAGAAGTGAAGTGTTAACGTACAAATTCAAACAAATTTGAACATCACATTAAATTTATAACGTAGGTAATACAATCAGATTGGATTACCTGGAACAATTTAAAATCATTACGTGCCCCAAGCGATTTTTGTGTCAACCTTATATTTCCCTTATTCAGCCCCTTGTAGATTCAAATTAGTAGACCTTGCTTAAATATACAAATTGACACATATTGATATGAACGTTGTATTATCAGTAATAATACACGAGACAACTGTGAACTATCAAAATACTTTTGCTTTTTCACGAAAAGGGTTGCTTAGACACAACATGAGCCGAAGGCGAGTGGTGTTTCTACAAAGCAACGCATTGAGTTTGTAAGCAAAAGCATTTGATAATTCCTAAAGTCGTCGAGTGAGTATTCAATTAGATTATACCATGAATATCAATAAGCGAATTACACTAAAAATTTATTTTATGCTCATTCTAAAAAAAATGGCAGGACATTGACAACTGACAGCTCAAAATTTAAAACACCAAAACGATAACACCACGGTGTTTTCACTTATTAATACACGGCCTGAATAGGGATTTTGTGCATTATGAACGGTATAACCAGCTGTATAAAGAAACAATGGAAAAGGGCAATATTTTCTTTTTTTCCTATCCGTAGATATATAGAAACTATTGATTACAGTTCTCCTGAGAAAAAATAAATCGTTCCTTTCTCTAGTCTCCACGTATTGGTCGTCTGAGAACGAAGCAATTGAAATAATATAATATTGATATATCAGCAAATTGAAGACACGCACATTGCAATACCTTAAAATTTTCTAAATTATGGATTTGTATTTAGTGTTTATAAGTGTGATTCAAAGAAGCCAATAATTATTATATTTTTATACAAACCTTCATCTTAACTTTTCGTAATATAAGAAAAGTGAATCGTTACGGCATACCTATGCCCCATTCACTCCATTTGTGATTGTGAGCGAGCTTTGCATGTGAATCCTTTTAACAGGTACAGTTGTTACCAAAAAAATACACCAAAATTAAAGTAAAATATCAAATGAATGAAAGTTGTTGAAAAAAACGTAGCTGATCCGTCCAGTTCAGCAGATTCCACGAATGGGTTTTCTATAATAGAAATCCTTTCCAGACGTTAGAAAATGTCAATGTCATTTCGATATTAGTAACCTTTTGTAAATAATGGTTTGATATACTAACAAAAATATTCACATTAAAGGCCTGCTCAGAATTACAAACGGAGTGAATGGAGTATACGAAGAAGCATAATGTGGCCAATCATAAATACCATGCAGTAGATACACTTTAAATGACTATTTATCTTTTGTCTAAAGCATTTCGCCCCCTTTAAATAGCACAAGGAGATTTAAAAGCATCGCGAACACATAATTTAATTGATATTTCGTTGCGGCAAGTGCTAGTATGATGTGGATGGATCTTTCGATTTGAACGTTTTGTGCCAGTTCAATAAATACAGCGGCAATAATTAGAATTGTTCGGATTATGTTGAATAATAGAGAACACTTTATTGTTCACAACTATTGGACAGATACTGAATGTATGTACAAAAGTTTAATATGTGATTATTATAAACCGGAAATATGTACACGTATAGTAAAATCGTTGATTAAATCTTCGTGATATGTACAGGTCCCTGACGGCGTGGTTTTCAGGGCGCGAGTATAAAACATTGTTCATAGCGCGACATAATTTGTGGTTACGAATATGGTTCATCAATAACATCACTCGCACACAATTTGTTAGGGCGATTTAGTTTGATAATTGCGGGAGACAGTTTAACCAGATATAACTTGCTGTTTAACAAATACGTGCGATTAATCACAATCAGTCAATTGGCGGATGCGTACGGGAAGAGGCGTCGGCAGCAGCACATCCTCTTCCTCGTTGTCTAAGGGCGCTACGTGAGGGGTGGCCGCAGCAGGAGCAGCGTCGACATTAGCAGGAGGGTGGCACTCGAAGGCGCCACTGATGAATTCCCCCCGTGGTGCATGGCTGCTGGGTGTTCTCCTGGAACAACACGGTCTAGTAGCCTCTGGGCTTTGCAACAATAATTCAAACTGCCTCAATCGAGAAAAGGGTTGTGTTGTTTCTGTTCTGTTAAGCAGAAAATATGTCTTTATGTGTTCAAGGGGCTTCTAATGAACTTTACAGCCGGTTTCTCGATTGAAGAGTTCAAGGCATCATCCGCATGCACCTCATGATGCCCAAAGAAAACTAAAAATTCTATCTCTTTTATAATGTAGGGCACGTTTTTCTACTAGAACTCATTCCGCTTTCATTACGAACAACCGTTTTGGACAATTAGTTCACAGTATGTATGAAGTAGAGGTTCTTAGGTATTCAGTTTATTTTTAGGGGTAGAATATCGCAATTCACTTTTTGTATGACCGATTAGATATACCTTAGAGATACTCTTGTTAAAACGAAAAGCCGTATCTAGCAGTAATAGTGAAAAAATCGTATCTACATGTAGATTTATCCTTATATAATATCATATTCAAGGGTTGTTTCGTCTAGTATTAGATGTATATATTCTTATTATTTACACATACGTTGTGAATAAACATATTTTACCATTCGCATAAAATAAAAAAACTTGCATGGTAGTCCAATGTACTCATTACAAAGCGTTTAGAAAAACTGGAGGAGGCAAGCACTGAACATATTTCATGGATGCAAATAATGTCGTTTTAGACATAGTAAACGAAGTAATGGGTAATTTTGTAAATAATAATCAACCGTAAACGTGTGTGCAAAATTTTAATATCAGCCAAATTATTACTAATCCAACGCATCCATAAATTAATTATACTCGGTCAAAGTGTCAATTATTTAGTTTATTTTGGTTCTCGACATGGGGAAAATGCTAGGATTTAGTATTTTGGAAAGGCTATTACGTCATCGTTGTGCTGTTCAGAATACGAATATTCAGCTATAATCTACCAAAGGCCAGATGATCTCCAAATAATTTTGCCTAATAATAACCCGAAAGTGCGGTGCCTAGTACCTACCCGAACCGTTAGGCTTAAAAGACTTAAAAGCAACGCACTTCAAGGTATATTGTTAGACAAAATTATAACAATTTATCACGGCTCGAGGTAAATTCGAACAGATTTCTTAAATAAGTTGAGAAGAAATACATATTTATCTTTATCATAGAATTTATTACCAAAACATTTTTTAGCAACTCATTTTGCAAGCTGATTGTTTTATGAACCTGATAATTAAATTTAACGGTTGAATGATAATTTTCATATGTTACTGTTTTAATTTTAAAATTTGATTTGTTGTAGTCGTTGCCATGGCAATTGATAATTTAGAGAGGCGCCTCTTCATCTTAATTGTGTGTGGATTGGTATAAATGACGGACGTGTGCAAAAATGGATTTCATTGGTTAAGCATTTATGTAAGAACTTATCGTTACTTAAGTACAAAGGGCGTAAGAAGGTGTTTACGGCCCGCGGCGTAAAAATTAGAGCCCAAGGCGTAGCCCAGTGCTCTAGTACGTTAAGGGCTATAAACGCTATAATATGTATAAACCGGGACATGCACAATTAGAAGCAGATTTATAATTTTTCTAAATTTTGACAACCTACGATGCCACTAATCGTCACTGCTTGTCAAACTAACAAATGAGACACTAAGTGATCCGTCATGTTCTGTAAGGCCCTTTTGCTGTAAAGTGATCAATTCCGCCCGGTCGAACATATATATCTTGGTTTTAGGTGAATTGCTTCCTAGATGCTATACGTTCAAATAACAAATATTTATATCTAGCATAAGAGCGTGAAATTGACGTTCTATAGCTGTTATATGACTTAATGGCATATCTAGTAGGTCCAATCAAGATATTACTATTTATTACTGTTTATGCATTTTTCCTGTCAATATGTGGCACTACACTCTTTGAACTCTAATTGAACAACTTCTTCTTTCAAAACAAGGCTTGGAATTTTGTATTGTTTCTTAATATATTGCTATGGTCCTTATTACTTTATTTTATTTTATGTTTATTCTCAGGGTTATTACTTGATATTCTGTTTTTTAGCTCTTATTATCCACAGCTCGAACATGCAACTCTATCAAATTAATTGTTCGACTCTCTTTCTCTTTGGATTACCGCATAATTTTAATTAGAACATACACAAATAAAAACTCCTTAAACTTTTATATGATGCAATTGTTATTTATTTACTATATATCTGTTATTTAATATTAAATAAATGTGTTTAGATATTATTGTAAATTTATATTTAGCATTAAAATCAATTCGGTATAATGAATATTGCACGTTTAAATAATTACTATCTTTAAATAGTAATATATAAATTTTAATCTTATATCGTTTATAAATACTTGATTTCTTAGATATTTTTATTTTTAAAGTTTATTTGTCGTTAATTTTCCGATTATTTTAAATCAATTCTATATTTTTTACTTCCTTTTACTACTATAAAGGAAGTATTGGATTCACCCCAAAAATTCGAAATTGAGTTTTCAACAGATCTTCACGTTTTAGAGTCTCCTGATCCCAAAAAACATATTTTTTTTCATTGGTCTGTCTGTGTGTCTGTCTGCCTGTCTGTCTGTGTGTGTGTCTGCCTGTGAACAGAATATCTCAAAAACGAAAAGAGGTATGGCGTTGAAACTTCATATATAAGTTTTGTGTACTATGTAGATGAGACAGCAAGCTTTTGAAGAAAATCGCATAACCGGAAGTAGGTGTTTACTCTTGTGATTTTTCAGTTTTTTTCGATTTTTTTCAAAAACGGCTAGAACGATTTTTTTTTAAATTTTACATTTTTCTTACATTTTTAATGTGTATTGATGTGAGATAGGTGATTTTCGAGTTGAATACTTCTAAAGTGGGTTTCTTTTGTTTTTTTTAATATTTTTTATTAACTCCTATTTTAAATAAAACACCCGGTATATTATTACATTTTTGAATTCACCTTAAAATTCTAGAGAAAATTTGTCTCTTCAACTAACACTCGATTTTGTACCGTTTTTGTAGAATTTGTAATTTTTGAAAATTTTTAACAAATGGTTAAAAATTAAAAATGAAATTTTTGACTAATTATAAGATCACTGTAAAAGGAAGTTGTGTGAGTGTATCACACCAGATTTTATTTATTTTATTAATAGCAGTTTATTTCATTGACTTATTGTTTTATATTCTCAAATCCGCTATTCCTCTAATAAATTAGTGTACACTTACATCATGACATCTTTCTTCCATCCCATATTTTGTTAGTAATTGGCAAATGGACTGTGCTCCACCAATATCCTCCTTTCTCTAGTACCGTATTAGGCAACTTTGTTAGAATAGATTTCGCACAAGTGTATATTTGAAATCTTCATTGGTTTATGCACAACCCTTACTTCTTCATAATATTTTAATTGGCATTAGATTTATTTTTAGTAGATTCCAGTATTTTATATTGGCACAATTGAATTTTTACCTTATTCATTAAAATTTGATAAACTAGTGTGATTAAACATGTTATTTTTTACAAAATTTTTTGATCTTGTTATTTTTATATCCCTCCAAAACCTTGGATATAATTAAATTTTATTATATTAAGAATAAAGAGTCCTGACTTATCGATCTTATGACATTTAATTACATAAGTCAAATTTTTAGGTTAACCAGTTGTTAAATGCGCGTACTACTAATTATTGTGCATCATCAACTTTTTATACTAGCATTATGTGAGAATTAAACGTATGTTCTGTCTTTTCTGATAATATGTACTTTTTGACACAAAACCTGACTGACAGAACAACTTAGTTCAAAATACCAACTCAGCTAATGTGAATAATAGAATTGCAATTACGAATGGGCAAATAACTGGTACCTATCATTTATAAATTCAAATAGGTATAAAATAAATTAATAACAATGATTCTGACTAACTTATATCTGTTTCAGCTACTGGAAAATCGATTTGCTGATGGAGTACCAATAATATTGTAGGAAATCGAATTTTTGGCTAATAAAACTGTGTTACCTGAATCAATATTCTTTTTATTTGTATTTTAATTAAGCTGTATGTTGATTATATTTTATTTGAAATGCTTTTCCATTTTAAAGACAATATCAATATTATGAATTTTTTAAAAGCAGCAACAGTAGAATATTTCGAACATGGACTCAGCTTTATGTGACTGGTTTTATCCGGTAGTGCTTTTCACTTAAATAAAAAGAAGTTTTTTCAAGACTATTCGAATCTGATACAAAATTCAGCTTTTCATATAAATGTCATGAAGATGCATCTACACAATTTACATATTTTACCGGTTCCAGGATATTAAGTCTTTGTTTATACAGGGTGTTCCTTAATGATATGCGAATATTTAAAGATGTGAATCTACATGAAAAATTAATGATAGTTTGATTTATAAACTATGGTCCAAAAATGTTCTGTTACGAATATAGGGGGTGTTAAACTTTTAGGAAAAAAAATGGAAATTAATTAATATTTTCGAAACCGGTTGAGATATATCAGTGATATTTAGTATATAGCCACATTTAATAAAGGTGCATATTTTTCAATACAAAAATAATTTTCAGCTTTAACAGTGGCATGCGTACGGGCAGTGACTTCGATATTTTTGTAAAAAGAAATGGTACACCAATGGTGTTTTCCAAAATAAAAAAGTATTTTTGAATTCTCCGTTTTAATTTGAAACATAAGAGCTTTCTTGAGTTGTTTTCCTGCGACGGGCCGTTTTTGAGTAAAAAACCTAAAAACCCGTTGTATTGTCCGAGAAAATTAATCTAATTATAATTAAAGAATACAATTTTGCAATGAATCTAGTTGCCATGGAATATGTCACTTGCATTTTACATCTGACATTTTCTAATAAGTCTCTGTCGTTCAAGTTATTTTTTCTACGACCACCACTAAAAGTAGGGCTTTTAACGCTAGATTTTTTCACTAAAAGTGACGTTTTATAATTTAGGGTGTTTAAAATGAGATCAGCTGTTTACTTTTAGCCCATGCGCTAAAAGTGAAGTGAGGTTACAAGACTACAACTTCGAACTGGAAGTGAGGTTGTAAAGTTATTCTAGTTACTTCTTGCGTTAGAGGTAAAGTGTTTTTTAAATAATTAAAGCGTTATGTAATGAATAAAGTCAGATTTGTACTATTATAATTACCTTTGATAACTGACTGACAGTACTGGCTCCACAAAACATTCACCTGCGCGTCAAGGCCATCTCTTTATTATGACATAAATTATAACTGTCATAAATGCAAATCTTTGTTAAATCCACATTTATGGATTATTAAGAGAAAATTTAAGGTCGTAGAAAAAAAATTTGTATGCAAACTCGTGCTAAAAGTGTTATTGCATTCGACATGTTATGAAACTCAGCCTTCGGCTTCGTTTCATAATTATCATGTCTCGTGCATAAACATCAACTTTTAGCAGTTGTTGCCTAAATATCTATTACTTTATTTTTACAATCTTGGTAAAAATGGTAAATTATTCAACTTCAGAAATGGCGGAATTGCATTACGTGTATGACCTCTATGTGAGAACACCTGAAATTGAGGAAGCGGTGCTGCACGAAGTCGAAGAACATCCAGAAACGAGTACGAGGAAGATCGCTAGAAACTTGAATATTTGCAATCAAATTGTTTGGAGAATTTTAGTGGATTTTTTTGTTATATCCGTACCATATTTTAGTACAGGCATTACTTCCCAGAGATTTTCCAAGGCGTGTGATGTAGTATCTTCATAATATTCCACAAAATCAGCAATTTGAAACACACATTTGTTCACGGACGAAGCTAATTTTCAAGAAATGCCATTCAGAATTTTCACAACATTCATTTGTTGGCGAAGAAAATCCCTAAGCCGTAACCGAAACCCATTTCTAACACTAATTTTCGGTTAACGTATGGGCAAGAATTATTGGTAACCACTTTATTGGCCCATTCTTCTTGCCGGGACGACTTGACGGACAATCTTGCCTCAATTTCCTTTAAGAACAACTGCCTTTGCTGCTTGAGGATGTTCCGATAGCAATAAGAAACCATATGTGGTATATGCACGATGGTGCACCCGCACATTTCAGTGTAGTGGTTCGCAATTATTTACAAACTGTGTATCCAAATCGTTGGATTGGCCGCGGTGGGCCACAAGAATGACCACCAAGGTCCGCCGACCTCAACAGCTTAGATTTCTTTTTCTGGGGCCATCTTAAAACGCTAGTATACACAAGTCCCATCAACACTGTAGAGGAATTAAGAGAAAGAATAGTCCATGGATATTTTCAACGAGTGCGCAATTCCATGAGAAGGAGGGCGGAAGCATGCATATTGAGCGAAGAGGGTCATTTTCAACAATTTTTGTAATAAGCGCTCTATGTTAGTTCTAATGTTGTATATATGTTGTCAGTTGTTGTTGTTCATTACACGCAGATACCAACCCTTATTTTTCTCGGATAATACAACGGTTTTTAGTTTTTACTCACAAGCGGCGCATCGCAAAAAATAACTCAAGAGAACTCTTATGTTTCAAACTAAACGGTGAATCCAAAAATATTTTTTTATTTTTAGAGAAAACCATTGGTGTACCATTTTTTTATTCAAAAGTATCAAAGTCACTGCCCTTACGTGCGCCACTGTTAAAGGTGAAAATTATTTTTATATTGAAAAATATGCACCTTTATAACTGTCGCTATGTACTCAATATCACTGAAATATCTTCAGCGGTTTTGAAAATATTTTTTTTTCTACGGTCACCTCTAAAACTGACTATTAAGCGCTCACTGTCAATGCGAAAAGTTAGCGATTCACACATTTTTTCCCTAGTAACCATTTTAGCATCGCAAACCACGTAAACAATGTCTTAATGAAATAATCGCGTCACCTTCATTTTTCTTTACGCATCGCCATGGCTAACCTGATTATTAATTTAATTCGTTATTTTTCTGGAACTGGCTAAAATTATTGACAATTGCATTACGGTGCATCCATCATCACGCAACAGATTTATTGAGTTTGTGAGTTTTTTGTGAAGTTGAAGATGGAATCTGAAGGTAATTGCATCCCGCCTGAAGTATTTTGAAGCGACCCAGACAGCAACCAACGAGTTGTTGCCGGCCAAATCGCGCGGCCTTTATGAACGGCGGTACAACGACTACATCAAATGGTGTGAATAGAAATTTCAATTATTTAACAATTTTATCATTTATTTAGGACCGTAGAAAAAATTTTGTATGTATTTCGAGTGTAAAGAGCCATTTTGGTATTCGGTTGCTTTTTCGCGCCTCGCTGCCGGTCGGCACGAAACTCGCATCCTCATACCAAAATGGCTGTCCTTTACACACTAAATACATAAATATCTATTTCCTAAAACTTTAACACTCCTATTTTCGTAACGGAAAATTATTGGACCATAGTTTATAAAGCAAACTATCATTAATTTTTCATGTAGACTCACACCCTTAAATATTCGCATATCATTAAGGAACACCCTGTATATACAAAAGTAGGCTGGCAACTAAATCGTAGCTTTATCTGTACGGCAATATTCCTTTACCGTACATGGCAGCCATTACCATACTGAAACTTTATCAATACGGTAATATTACTTTACAGTACATAGCAACCATTACTATACTGCAATCGATAAACTATTAAGTAAACCAGGGATGTTATGTGTTATAACAGCCGTAGATGTCTTAAAATCCTCGCTCTGAGTGCTCGGATTTCAAAACAAAATCTGAGGCAGTTATGACAACATTGTTTGTTTGTTTGTTTGTTAATGGACAAAGTCTAGGTATGCAGAGTACCAGGTACCTTAGACAACGACTGCTTTGCTCATATGGTCAAAGTCCTACTTAGACTTTTGCCGAGACTAAGGAGTTCCAACCCTCCTAGATATGGTAGTAGCTATAGTAACTAATTTAATTGTACTTCACAGTACCGTATGATCAAAAACTTTGAACGCTAGAGGGCTGTGGATTTAAAAAAAAAAAATTATGTTGGCTGTGATGACTAAAGCTACTTAATAATAGAACCTATACAATTTTGACAGATAAACTTAACTTTTACAGGATGTTTAATGCCGAGCACTAGGTAGTTCTGTGTATGGAAAATGCAGCAAATCATTTTGAATAGCTGTAGTTGTTTTTGTTACTAACATTTTTATGTATTCAAGAGGAATGTTTGTATTTGTTGAAATGAAAATCCTGACATAACGTTAAACTGACAGATATCAAATTCCAATGTGACTTTTACTACCAAAAATTTTTTTGACAAAATAATTCCACAGTCCTCTAGACGTTGAAACTTTTCGATCATACTGTATATATTGAACGAAATTATCTCGGAAGATTCTATTGAAATTGACTTGATTGATGTAAAATACATGAACAAAAGTGCTAATATGCCAGATATACCTTTTCGAGTTAACAGGATACTACTGAATGTCCCATTTTCGATAAAGATAAATAAAGATCGTCGTTATTATTACACCTAGAAAATAGTTTGCACATTATTGGGGCAATTTTTAGTGGGCAACACGATAGGGAAAACAGAAACCGAATATCTCATTAGTTTCTAAGCTACAGTCGAAAACGGAAATTGCAGCATTCCTGACATCAGAGTTCTTTTTTTATATCAAAACACAAAGTAGGAATTTTTAATGCACTGCGTAGATTAATGTAATCTAGTCAGAATTAATATATCGCTTGCATTGTTTGAGTTACGACAAAATAGCCTTCTTTTTTTATTCAAACCGTGGTTAGCTTGGACGCAGTTAAATAGGATACGCTTTTCACCTTTTCATATATACAAGATGCTTCGGAAGTTGGCCGTGTATTTCTGGAGATATTGTAATACAAAAAGAAGTCTACAATTTCTGTAAAGGTTTTGCCTCAGATCGGTGGTTTTCTTATAAAACAGCATGACAATGGGAGAAATAGTTTTGAATTCCCCTAAATGTATTATAAAACGGCATATTTTTAAAAGCTTTCCCGATTTTATAAAATGATGTTACAAGTGTCAAGCAAACCTCGCCTTATAAATTTCCCTAATCTAATTTTATAGTTATTTATGTGCCAAGTTCTATTATTTATTATTAGTTTCACAATCTCATAACATCAGAACAACAACAAAAATTACCTTTTCTTGATTTTATTATAGGCCAGTTGCTGGGTAATCCAATTCGGAAATAATTCATGGTAAAGGTTTTATCGTTTTAATCTATTAAGTTAAGGCCCAATATTACTATCCTAGGTTTTCCCCCTCCATGGAGGTGAGCGTCGTCTTCTACGAGCGAAAACGTGACCTAAAATTGGGCATTTTTCGATTTTTCGAAAATACCTCTGCGAAAACCCTATAAATCAAAAAAGTAGTTCATATAAAAGTTGTAGAGTGGTAAATTCTGGGTAAAATGAGTACCAATATGATATATTTTGATCCAGCTATACCATATGACATTTTGTTAAAGTTGCGCCATTTTGTCAACTTACCAAAACATGTTCTTTTGAGTAACAACGGATTCGTTTATTCATTCCATAGTTAAAAATTATGCCTGCAAAGGATATCTTTGTTGATTTATCTTAGTTTTTCAGGTAAAAAATAGTTTTGTTTATCTTTTGACTGAAAAACCATAACATTAATCAACAAAAAAAATCGTTTTTCTTTTCAAAAAATAATGCAGAGATGCAGTAAGAATGATTTCTCACACAAGAAACGTTGCTACAATAAAATACTTTTATTATCCAATAAAATAATTTAAAAAAACTGGACTTTGTAAAACGTATCGTGTTCATTGGTTCAAACGCGCACGTTTTGAAGGAAACGTCGGTTCGCTTTCTTGTTCACATCCTCGATTGGGACGTCGTCTTCATCCTCACTGAACAGGAACATTTGCTCATTGAGCACATCGTCATCTCCAACAGTGTCGTCCACATCTACTTCGGCAGTATGAGCATAAGTGCATGAATGCCTTCTACAATTTGCACAAATTGCTGAACATTTTATTCCTGCTTTTCCACAACTACAAGGCGCTTTGCACCCTTCGGTGCATTTGCAGGATATCTGTGACAAAAGTGACTGTGAAGAGGGTTCCAAGGTAGTGAGAACAGGAGTCAGACCGTACTTGGTTGTTTGCCAACCCCAGTTCATGGGAGTCATGGCGTTACCTAACCACATTTGTACCTGCAGGTACACCCTGAAGCAGTGTTGGTGGGCTACTTCCAGCGTTGGAGGAAACGTAACTCATTCAAGGTATCACCTTTCTTACCTCCATAGAGTGCTACTAAGAACTTTTGCCCGGCTTCAACAATAATTTCCGGGTTGGCGTCTTTGCTCATAAAGATATCACTCACTTTCGAGACATGTTCATTTTGAACAGCCAGTCTGACAAAATTCTTCTTTCCTTGCCTATAAAGTGATGAAGTGGTATCACAACCACTAAAGGCGTGAAGGAGCGTTTTTCACTTTTTTTGAATGTCGGAAACTGTTAACTAAGAATATGTTCATTGGTACCTTCCCTTTTCCGGGTTTCAGGTACCAAAAATCTCTTCATGCAAGACTGATGGTATCTCCCATCACTGGCAATCAAGTCATTTACAGGTGTTCATCGGGAGCTTACTTTTCGCTACTGGTCACCTCTGCTGCCTGCCACTTGTACGATCTTGTTCTTGAAGTTTATTGTGTTTTTCGAGAGAGATCTTTTTTTATGATAAAATCCGCATAGGCATCCTCGGCAAAAAACAAACATTGATTTTTGCAATCAAAAACTGGATTACGTGATCGCACCTGCCGTAATCCGCTGTTGAGAAGGGAGGCAACAAGAGGTTGTAAACAAAGGGGTGGGAGGAGAGTGAGGCGAACGGGTTCTGGTTTGCTGCACATAGAAGCAGGTGGCCTAAGAAAAGAATCTATCCCTTCCTTAGAATCAACTGAAATTGTACAATCATCTCTCCCACTAAATATTTTCTTTAGAAATGTTATTTTTAACGTTTCAATATACAATCAGTTTACAGGAGAAAACAATAGTGCGTTATTTTATTTTATTAATATTGTGTAAAAACAACTATTCTTTTAATTTGAAACAATAAAACAAAGTTTATGAATTGTTTCTTTCTTTTAACAGCATTTTATGTCACATATAATCCATTTTCAGAGAATGGGATTTTAAAGAGGAGGAAAAGCTTCCGTTGACCACAAAGGACTTGTAAATTTTAGGGAATTAGAAAATTATCACAACATTTTTGAATTTATTATTTTTACTAATCAACCTATTTGATTCTCATTGTAGCAATATTTCTTATGTCAGAAAATATTCTTACCCCATTTCTGTATTATTTTTTTGAAGAAACGATTTTTTTTTGGTAAGTAGACAAAATAGTGCTACTTTGACAAAAGCCCATACAGGTATTGCTGGAACAAAATCTATCATATTGGTACTCATTTACGCAGAACTTAACGCTCTACAACTTTTATAAAAACAATAATATTTTGATTTATTGTGCTTTCTCTTAGTTATCTTCGAAAGACCGAAAAACACCCAATTTTAGGTCACGTTTTCGCTCCTAGGAGCCAACGCTGACCTCCGCGGAGGGGGAAAATCTGGAATAGTAATAATGGGAGATAACTTGAGTGCTTAAGCGATAAAACCTTTATCATGAGTTATTTCCGAATTGTCTTACTTTTTTCCTCCCAGCAACTGGCCTATTATTGCAAATTGTTTTACGATAACATGTATAGTATTGATTCAAATGTTTTAAATGCAAGCAGAGACATACGTAATTTTTTCCTGGGTATCTTTTATTAATTTTATTTTTAATCTATATTTTTAAGTTATTGCATTATTAAATTAATTCCTTTGTGTAAATAATTTTTTTGTAAATATAACATTTGCGCATGCGCTCTCGTAAATTTCCTAACCCAAAATGTGTAAGTGCACCTGCTTTTCTTCGTAATGCCAAGTGCTAAGTAAAGACTAAGGCTAATACTAGGGTTAGAGCAAAGGAAGCTGTATAAACCAGCCTTTTGGCTAAGGTGCTGACCCCTGTACTAGTACACTACGTTTTCATAGTTATTGTGCAAAATTTCATCCATGATGGCATATCGTTGCTTTCTTGTGTATTAGTTTGTTATTAAGGATGAATTTAATTAAATAAAAGCACCGAAGTGTAATAAAATTCTTAATTTGGTAGGCCACGGACTCAAAATTATACATGAAAGGGTGCTGGTAGTGTATGATAAGAATAGATCAAGCCTATATTAACTAATATTCTGGTCAAGACGGTTCTGTTGAGGTTGTAAATCGGCAGAAGACGATCCAAGACCCTGGACAGCCGACAACTGGAACGAATCCTGAAGTGTGCAGAAAGGTAGAATGATGTTTCTTGAAAAAAAATCGACGTTTAAAAGGTAGCAGAGATCGCTGTGGTGTTGATATGCAAACAAGTGGCCTACACATTTTGTACGAAAAGATGGTTTCCAAGACTGGTGACTCCTGAACAGAAAGACAATTCTTCAAGGAATTTAGATCTATTGAAAAAGTATCCAGATATTCTGTGGAAAATAGTGACAAGGGATGAAAGCTAGGTTTATTATTGGGTCCCCGAGACAAAACAGAAGTCAATGTAGTGAGTTCATAAGCGTTCGCCGCCTCAAAAAAATAAGTTAAGCACATGTGTCTACAGGCAAGCTTATGACGTTCTTGCACCACCCGGGAATTATTTAAATTCATTGCATGAAGAAAGGTAAAACAATCACCCCAAGTGCTTATTCTGTAGCACTAGGGAAACGACATCGTGCTGTACTGAAAGGGCCAACATTTGTTTGAAAGGGGTTCCGAATCTTCACGAGTGCACAAGGTCCAATCTCTTTCATGCAGCGTATACATTCAATATGCCCCCTGCGACTATTATTAATTCATTAATTTAACCTTCAACAGGAATCGTTTCAGCGAACGTAACTGGTATGGTAGAGTGTAATGGCCATCAGCTACACGGCTGAGAAAAAAGGAAAACATAATAGTAATAATAATAATAACATTGTCACTGATATCCCCATTTTGTTCAAAATAAAACTGACTCTTTCCGAGTTTTCTAGTATCACTTTCGCTATTATCACCGAAATTAGTAGCAAGCCGTTCAAATTCATTTTCGCTTAGATAACGAGGCATACTGATAACTAATGACAAAAGAAAAAGGCAACGTAACTGGAATGCCATGGTTGTTGGACACCCCAAAGCACTTCAACAATAATAGTAACGAATTATTTCTAAAGGACTTTTTACATTGGTATGTCGTCCTACCTAAATTGGGGTTTCAAAATACCCCACAATATCGGTTTAGGGTTAAAGAAAAACCTACGAGGTCGTAGGTTTTCTTCTGACGTAAAACTTCAGCGAGTTGTCAGCATTTTTGCTGAAGAGAAAAATCTTTCTATGCTAAACAAATATCATAACTAAAAGTGGGAGAAGCATATAAAGTTAGGTGGTGACTAACTTAAAAAATAAGAACTAATTAGTGCTCTAAGCCTTTTCCTTCTATCAACCCTAAGCAGATTATTAATACAGTGTCTCTCGTATTTCAAAACATCGACTGAAGATGCGGAAGAGCAGAATTCTAAATTTGGAGTTTGAAAAAACGGTTATGTGCCGAAGGTAGAGTTGCCGCCCCCTAAGCCGTGTTGTCCGGATGCCGTGCACCCCCCTGCTGGCTCCTACGTTGCTCACCCTGCAAATAATTCGGCTCGCCCATAAAGGCTAATTTACTAAGTTTGCCATGTAAATAACTATTAAGGTGAGTATTTAACAAAAATAAAATTCTACCTGTTTTTGCTTTAACTCAAGAACTATTACTTAAATGAAGCTAATATTTTGTACACAGCTCAGGTTTTTACTATTGACGAAAAAGGGCATGTTTTGAGTCCAACATATAGAGAGTAAGAAAAGAGAAAAGAGTTAGAAAGAACCAAAGAATAAATGACTTACATTTAATTCAGCTTCGCTGAGATTTAAACAGTCCCGTGTCACAGAATAATACAGAATGGCCTGTCGGCTTAAAATTCAGCTAGTTTTTTCTTTGCGCATGCGCGAGTTTTGGTGGTGTGCACTCAGCTGTTTTCCATATTGGTGTGCAGTCAGCTGTTTTTCATATTTTACACGTGTACTTGTGGCTGTCAATGACCCCTTATAAGAAGGTTATGTTTTTTTGTGCAAGTGGTTTTAAAATATTAATTTAATATGAGTGCACAGAAAAGATCTTTTGGTGGCGCATGATGTACTGTGCATTTTCATATAAATTGCATGGACTTTAAACGTACGGATTATTTCTGTTCAGTTTAAAATTTAGGAGCATAATTTTGAATTTCCCGCCTCTGCACACCTCTAGAATCATTTCAAGGTCACAAAAATTGAGTATGCTGACATCAAAAGCGCCGACACAGAGAGGCCATTCTGATTTAGGGTATTATTCTGTGCCCGTGTGGCAACGTGGTTCGAGCGCTAAGTACGCATTCGCAAACGCTAAAGTTCGAATCCCATTGCCGGTTATGTTTTTTTTCTAAATTGATATTACATTGCCAAGTGTTTCTTTTTACTGTGTCATTATTATTAGGAAAGTTTAGATATATTTACTTCTAATTCCTTCGATTTTTAAAATTGTTTAGTGTCGCAACGTCCACTTGTGAGGGAAGTTCTGAGTAAAGCCCTTTAGTATACAACTACTGTACGTTTCACCCAGTTGAAATATAACTTTTCTGTTATGGATTAATGAATCCAATAAAAGAGATTTGTTATTATGGTACATCACTTACTACACTTACGGTCAATACGATTCCCAGTATACACGAATTTCTGTATTTAATTGAATTACTGTGCGTTAAAGATAACTGCTGAACATAACAAAATTGCTATTTTGACAATTGAAGTACGGTTAGGGAGCTTTGCATTCCAATGGTGTCCTGATTATTATGGCTAAAAAGTATGAAATGTCAAACTATCAGGCTTCTATACGCTATTACGAATTAAGTGAAGTGCTTACTATTGCCTGTCATGTTTCTGAAAAACTACACAGAACACTTTGATTAGTATTTTAATAAATTTACGGTATACAGTTTTTAAAATTATCTCTATTAATTTTTATTACCTAATATATAAATCAACACTAATTTTTATAAGCTACATAGTATTTGAATTCTATGACCTTTATAGGAAATGCATTAAATAAGAAAAACTGATAATTTCTATATTACTAACGGCACCTATAATTAGGTTTGTATGTTTGATAAATGAGAAGCCGCGTAGCGTCGTTGAAAAGGCGCTAGGCTTGCATTAAGCAAGTCTTCTGTTCGAATCCCGTGGGGGCCGGAATTTTTCTGCAGCTTTGGCGATTGGAATCGGGCTCGGTGAGACCATTCACGGTTGGACACCAAATTAACTGTGGTCTACTCAGAACCACAGACCTAAGAGATAGAGTAACAAGGTTAACACATCACCATGACACACACCTCACAAAATGGTTGCTGCGCAAGCACCAAAGGCGCGCTCCAGCTTTGCATCCCGCCCAAATCCAGGGCAAGTTGAGCATCGCACCGCTAGATGACAGCGCATAAATCACCAGCCTCTACACCGCAAGGTAAAATGAGGTTATCAATAATACATACATACATGTTTGATAAATATACGTATGTTATTTGATGGTTTTGAAGCTAACTACTACTTCCATTAAAAAAAACTTTTATCTACGACCACCACTAAAAGTACGCCTTTTAGCGCTAGCTTTTTTCACTAAAAGTGACGTTTTATAGTTTACCGTGTATAAAGAAATCAGCTGTTTACTTTTAGCGCGAGTGTGAGATAAAGTGAAGTGAGGTTATAAACTACAATTTCGAACTGGAAGTGAAGTTGTAAAATTATTCTAGTTACTTCTTGCGTTAGAGGTAAACTGTTTTTGAAATAATTAAAGCGTTATGTAATGAATACAGTCAAATGTGTAGTATTAATAATTACCTTTGATAACTAACTTTGACAGTATTGGTTTCCCAAACATTCGCCTGCGCGCAAAGGCCCTCTCTTTATTATGACATAAATTGTAACTGTCACAGATGCAAACCTTTGTTAAATCGATATTTATGGATTAATAACAGTAAAATTAAGTTAGTAGATAAAATATTGTATGCAACGCGGCACAGTCGTTTATGCACGAGACATGTTATGTCGGCTTCGTTTCATAATTTTCATGTCTCGTGCATAACGTCGACTTTTAGCACTTGTTGCATAAATAGCTATTATGTCGCGAATTGTAGCAAGATATTCACTCTGACTAGACACTATTAACCAACATAATGAGTGCATTGGAAACCTCTAATTTGCTTTTTATTTCCCCCGTCGAAAAAACGAAGGACGTATGGTTTATATTTTAAAAAACAAATGAACTGTGTCGATCAGAAATATTATGATTTACATTTTTCGAGAGCTTGGAAATCAACATGTTTCCATTAAGTTGGCCCTATAATGTGTAAATCATGCAATAGTAACGGATATTTCCATTTCATTCCTTCGAAAATTGGTACATATAAAAGCAGACTATACGTAGAACGAATATTATGTTAAATTAAATTGTCATGAAAATGCATGTAATTTTTTTAATATATAATTTCAGGAACGATATAATTTAAAAGCAAAAGCTTACGTCTAGGTGAGCAAAAGTAACACAAGTCAATTGTAAAGAACTTAATTCAAGTTAAATAAAAGTGGCCATACTACCTGGCCAGTCTATGGATGGCGTTGGAAATGCGCTGGGACTTTGGGAGTTCCCTAGATAGAAACGTACAATTAGAGTGTCGAATAACCTACATATTTCACTATTTGCTTAATAATCTTAAGCACTAATAATAATTTGCTTTAAAGGTATCCCAAGTCACATACAGTCGATACTATATTTAATTCATGTTAAGCAGATTAATTAGGTAATTATCAATTGGAGTTTTTAAATGTTCATAACTATGTACATATTTTACGTAAAGATAGGCTTTTTGTGGTTGGGTGCTCTTAACAGTAATTTAAAAAATCCAAATATGGATTTAATCCCCGATGAAACGGGAAGCTAATAACTTATGGTTTACATTTTCATGCTAAAAAGGTTTTTCCTGTTGGAGTAGAAGCTGCACTGTTATAACCGGAGTTCCACGTTAAGCATTTAAAATTGAGTTTATTTATAATACATGCTGAGTGTGCATTATATGTCTTTCAAAATAGGAAAATTATGATCTTTTACTCAAATGCATAAATGTCTCTCTTCTACCGAAATTCATTAATTCGGCGCACATCTCCTAAAACAAGAAGTAGAACTATGTTTCTTATTTAATAAATTTACAATCTGTCAGATACCATTCAATATTTAAAAAGATCCATTGAATATTTCCTCATTGCGCAAGTGGGTAAGAAGTCGATCGTGGTAGTAAGTACTACATTTTTGGTTTTAAAATGCTTCATCTAATATACATGTTCCATAAACGCAAGCCGATAGTTCTTAAATTTTGCATAGGACCATAATTTTACGTTCCGAGGAACTCTTCTCAATAATTTGCCATATTTAGACTAGAAAAGGCACTGCACCTGAATAACAAAAAAGTCTAACACCAAGGTCCCCTTGACTTGGAAAAGATCGAAAAAATACTTAAAACTAGTTTTAATCCGAGCAGGGTGTAATCCTCAAATATGAAATCATACCAATCATCAGCTCAATGTACGGACACGTTGTATATTAAAAAGGAATGGCGACAATTGTCGTAGTCCGTTATTTGTTTCTTTTCGTTGGTTCTCGTCCCAGAACCGATCACATAACTGCATGTTTTAAAAACTTTTTAATAAAGAAAATTATCTGAACAAACTTACAAATATAGTAACTAAGTATTTTTCTGTTTTTTAATTTAAAAAATAATAGGTCTGAAATGGCCCCCTTTTGCTTTGATACGCTGATGTATGAAATTGTCCATTACTTTTGGTAATCGGGATTGTCGTTGATTCAGTTAACTTCTTCACTTACACCTGGTCGTTCAAAATTTCGAATCCATCGGATTATGGAAGAATACCGTGGTATAGCACCGTGCCGACCAACATTGTAACACCGACGAACTGATCGTTGTATCTTCACTACTGAATAATTCGTCTCGTAACACTTCACACAAAATGCGCGTTCTTTGGGAGACCTCATTATTGCAGTGCTACTTTGCCGCTATAAAAACAAATTGCATGCTATTACCTACTTAGAAAAGAACACAAAATTGCCTAAGCCGCTTTGTTTGTTTCCTAGGACGGATCAAAATGTTGCAATCGTTTCTGAAACACCAGCTACATGAACATCCGTAAGTCTGTGTTATTTTCAATGCTTCATTCAAATTAATTTTGACTATTTCCTTTCACGATTCAGAACTCATATGCGTTGTACATATTTGGCATTAGTCCCCACTGCAAATAAACATATTGTCCCATGTACTACATATGAAACTGTGCTAAACTGCTAATTTGCAAAATTTCTTAATGTCTTTATGCGCAAGATGTAACTGTCGAAAAATAATTTAAATTGATAAATTCCATATTTCAAACTATACTATGTTTTCTTTAATGTTTCTTACATATCAAATATAACCAATCGCCAATTAGTTTTTATAACCACCGGTAGTGCCCTGTGCATTCAGGTATTGATACTTAAGTTAAATATAACATATAGCAGACTCACTTTTCGCAAAAAGTTAATTTAGCGTAGCAGAGTTTTCTCTTTGCTTCATAGTGCAAAAACTTTATGTGTACATAAAGGCTGTTAGTTCTCTCGTTTCGCACAAATAGTAGTCGTTTCAAATATAATATTACGAAATAACTATTTTTTTACGTGAAATGACGCTAAATCCAGGTGTTTCGAGCAAATAGCCTGTGTGTTACTTGTTTATCACCTAAAACTGAAATAGTGGCCATTTATAGGATCTAATTAAAAAGTAACGATTTTTTAAGTAATGTTCCGCAGTAATATTTGTTACAAAAAATGATAATGATGTATAAATGAGAAACTAAATTATTATACCTGCCTTTGCTGCCTTAAATCGAAGTTAGGTAGCATATCAGTTGCTCTTTGTTGCAGTAAAAGTTTAACTTGCTACGGGTAATCTCAACTATCATAAATATAACAACTGCTTGTTATGATACACACAATGTCAGGTATTATGTATAATCCATCCAGGAAACTCCCTTGACGTAAAAGTTGGTTAATACAAAAATCGCTAGTAGTGTGTTAGTAATTTTTGCATTTTATGTATGCATATTCAGTAATAATGTATTAAGGGCAAATGATTTTGCCAGTAAAAATGTTTTACGAAAGTATTTTGTTTTGGCAATGTCACAAGACAAACTAACTTGATCAAATTCCTAAGCCGAAGGCGAGGGAATTTGCCGAAGTTAGTTTGTCGAAGGACATTGCCTAAAAACAACAAATCTTAAGTAAAAAAAAATTCCGAGCAAAATCATGAACCCGAAATACATATTCTGGACTATTTTCCAAAGAACAGTTCATTTTGACACTTAGACTGATGCGCAATGACAGTTTAAATGACGTTTTTGAAATACCACCTTGATTAAAACAACATATTTAGTAGTTGCCATGGATATAAGTGGTAAAAGAATGTGATAAAATCCCAAGGGAAAATTTTGATTTTTTCCACTATAAAAACACATGATTGGTTGAATTTTGAAAAATCGTGGCATTTGATTGGATAATAAGAGATGCGGGAAATGGTCAATTTAAATTTCAAGTTTTTGTTTTTTACTTTCACTTTGACATTTGAATTATTAAAGTACATTTTGATTAATTTGGTTGCGTATATAATACAAGATTACTTACTAAAGTTATTAATAAATTTTGTTTTTACTTTGTTTCACTAAAACTATGATTCATATTTAAGTTTAGCAAAATAACAGATTATTTGTCATAACCTTACTTACAAGTGTGACGCTACTGGCCGTTAAGTACAATCAGCTGAAATAGTAGGTACTTAGTACTTATCGTGTATACTCAAAATATTACATCTGACACTGTAAATGTCACTGGAGTTTCCAAAATGGATTATACTACTGTTCTCCCTGTTTGTTCCTAGAAGCATTAAAGCATTTCACCAAGTATATCGCATTTTCGTGCTCCTCAAGATGGTAGCAGGGCGTGGTTGGTGAATACAGTAGTAAATGCTAGTAATTTTCGGTCGAGCTTTCGTCGTGAGTTGTTTTGCACTTGTCTTTTGAGTGAACTAAAATGATGAAATTTTACGGCATAGAAAAGCTTCGTGGTGGCGAAAACTGGTGCATATGGAAATTCGTAGTGAGAACTTGCTGCGTGGTATTGGTGGTGCTTATGAATTGTGCATCGGCGACATAAAGAAACTGGAGGTTTTGGCTGGTGCTGAGTCAGCAGAGGGCCGAAATGCTTACGATCCAAATCTAAAAACTATGAGACAAAGCGGACCAGGTGACCAGTCAGGTCATTGTATGGACACTGGAGGCTAAGGTAATGGCATTCGTTATTACTTGTGAATCTGCCAGAGACATGTGGGTCAAATTACATTCTGTATACGAACAACAAATTAAACAGGCTGTTTATACTGTACAGTCAACATTTTTCGGATTTAGTATGAATGCCAGATGCAGTTCATTGAAAGCCAGTTTCTAAGAAAGCCAAAGCTTAACACTAAGGTAAATGCAACCGTATTAAATGTACTAAAAAGAATTATTTACAAAATAGATGTTGAAAAAAGACATCATAGTAAAATTGCTCCAGCAACGGTTCTTCTAGATCAGTAAATACCTGAACTCGTATAACTGGTTAAGAATAAGACATTGCGATAGGCAGTTTCTAATCCAACTTCTATCATACTACGAAGCGTGCGTGATTCCTAAGCGAATACACAAAAGAGAAAGGTTTATAAAATTTTCAGCCAGTATTTGTTAATGAAACTTGGATTTTTAGTAAGAGTGGCCACAGAAAAACTAGGTAAGATGAAATGATGATTAATACGAGAAGCAGAAAAACGGGTCGAAAGGGTTAGATAAATTATAGTTGATGCATAAAATTAAATGGTTGTGTTGAAAATGATATTTTGGTTTTTAAAGGTAACGCAAGTGGTGACCTTCCCGAAAATAAGAACACAAGCAATTTTGAGCTGTGGTTTAAAATTCGACTATTAGCAAGCTTTGATAGACTATTCCTAATTACAATGGATAGCGCAAGTCTACTGTTTGATTCACACAGATGCGTGCATCAAAACCTTTTTGATTATAATTAATCATGTAATTCAAGTCATAACTGTTCTATCTCATTCAAAGGTCGTGGTAAAGTCAAATTTGCATCTTGCCTTATTTGTTTGCCTCTGTTAATATTGGAAAGGAATTTGTAAGCTTCCCTTAATGGCTTTTAAGCGGATGGATACATTTTCTACTAGAACTTAAGCCGACTTAGCATATTTGGGAATCATGGGTTTATGGATTTCGTTCAATTGCCTCATTGAGAGAGCTTAGCATTAAGATTCTTAGAATAAGTATTTATTCCTACGTGCGACGCTCCGATTGGCTACGCAGGATTGCCTCAGCCAATAGTGTTTGAGCTTGCCCCTCCTTGATGAATTTGCGAGTTCGGCTCGTTGTAAATTCAGAGTTAGTTAGATTCAGAATTTCGAGGAAGCAAGTTCAGCTATGCTTTGTGCTGGGTTGCGGTCGTTCTAACTCCCTGGTAAAGACGTTTCCAGGTTGTTTTGTGTTACGGTTACGCGCAATTCGCTATTTTCGCGTGGCCAATCCAAGCGTGTCACAACAGTTGAAGCTTTTGTAAAAAACCATCGGTCCATCAGTGACGTTTGTAATCGTTGTTACTCAATATACTCGTGTTTGTTAAGTCTTGTTTCACTCCAACAACTAACTGAACCCAAGTCAGGGTTATTAAGTGGCAGTTCCCGGCAATCCCATTCAACCGGAATTCGCAGCGGATTAATTGGGGGCCCCATTCGTGGAAGCCTCTTATCAAGTTAATCATACAAAAAACATCTACTATTCTAGATACCAGGAAGAAGTTTCACTTCAACTTCATTCACATCTTCAGAAATAAGTAAATGTGAAGTTAACGCTAATGTCCAGCAAAACACAACTTCGATTACTGTTCAGGATATCCTTTCAACACATGTGAATAATTGTAGATAATAGTTGCAAATAAGAATATTGATTTAATTTTAAAAATGACATAGAGCAATATAAGGTTGGAAAAGTAAGCGGGCCGTAAAATGAAACATTACACCTTCAAAAATAGGACATAATTAACAATTATTATTTCAGTGCAGCTGAATATGCCGATATTGTTTTCGTGTATCCTTACTGTAATGGTAGTGGTCGTCCTGCGTCCAGAGAATATCGTCGCAGATATCGAAATAGACAGCAACCTTCTTCTTATAGAGTTTTTGGCGGTACTTTTCAATAACTTTATGAAACTAGCACAGCCACAGCTGCTGTACATAATAAACGGTGTTTCAAAAAGATGCAATTTTTAATTTTAAAATAAAACGCAGGTTCTTTTTGGAGGGATTGCTGATATTTTAATTGAATTTTAAAGTAGAGATGTTCCCATTAATTATGAAATAATATATCCTTCAAATGGCCCTCGCGACTCTGGACGCAGACACTTGCTCTTTTGATGAAATTATATATGACGTTTTCTTAGAGTTGCGGCTCTATCTCATTAATTACGAGTTGGATATCGGCACTGAGCTCGGGAATTGTTCGAGGGTTATTCGCATAGACCTGAAATTTCAAAAAACCCCAAAGAAAGAAGTCGCATGGCGACAAATCGCCGGTGGCCAACTCCCCTTGGCGTTTCAGAAGACAATGGGATCCAAAAATCGTTTTTTAAATAAATCAATTATTTCACTTGCAGTGTAACAGGTTGCCGAAACCACAGGTCTTTCAGATCCATAGCTTCCACCTAACGCCACAAGAACTCCGTTATAACGTGTAGTGACGTTCGCAGATTTTCAGCAACACTCACATTCACAGTTGCAATGTTTTCTAGAGACCGACCGGAACGACAATGTACAGGAGATTTACTGTCCATAATTGATCCAATTTTCACCAATTTCTTAATTATTCTTTGAAAAGTGGACAGATCTGATGCACTTTCACTACTGAAAATTTCACGAACTTTGCGAACGGTTTCAACGTAACTTTCCCCATTTTGGTAATCGGTTTTCGCGAGGATAAGGTGTTGTTTTTTCGTGGAGCGCTCCATAACTAAAAAGCGCAACAATCAAAGATGACAGATGTAAAATTTTTAGGGTTGCAACTTTTACAGAAAAAAAATGGTGAGAAATTTAAAAATTACGTTCTTTTTGAAACACCCGTTAACAATAATGCTGGAAATCACGCTGGAGAACTCAATGTCAACAATGAAGAAAATGCGCACAACAACGCAATTGCACATTTCGCAGAGCATTGTGCGGAGAACATTACATCGCGAAGAACGGTGTCCATATCACATCCAACGAGTTCGGGCACTACAACCACAAGATTATAGCCAACTTGTTGAGTTTTGCACCTGGTTGCTACTTAACATTATCGAAGATCAAAATTTTTTAAGTAGAATATTGCGGATGAATGAGGTTCAATTTACGAGTTATTATTAATACCATCCACAACTACTATCTCTGGTCTCTCCAGAATCCCCACGCCATCGTACAGACAACATTTCAACATCGCCTTACTGCTAATACATGGGCTGGAATTTTTAACAATCGGCTATTGATATCGAAGTTTATGATGACCGCTTAAATGAAAAACGATAAGCTACTTTTTACCTTCATTTGAGTTAGGTGACTAAGCTTATGGTTCAAATACAACGATAAATATGTTATACTTTGTGTGGTCTGGCAATAATACAGCTATGGCAGAAATTATCTCTTACATGTTAGATCTTAGAAATATGGAATTTTAAGAGCCAGGCTTATAATATAAAATCTTTTCAACGGCCATGACCTACAAGATAGTATATAAAATTGAACCAATTCCAGTTGTCTATTATTGTTTAACCTTTAATTTAGGTTTAAAATTTTAAAATGAATTTATTTAGGCAGAGTTAAAACTCATTTCGGAATTCTAAAGTAATTCAGTCGATTTAATTAATCGCAACTCAGATTCCGGTCGGCACGACACACTAGGTCACCAGTAACGTTATACAACACTATTCAGCAAATTTCATCCGCAAACATTGTGAACGAACTGCAGAGTTTTGCTAAATATCGATTTTGTGTTTACCTTTAGCAATTAAGTCACCAAATATTGCTGGGTTAGTGGTGCTTGTTAATAGTGCTTTTGCACTACCTGTGTAAAGTTTTGTATGCATTATGAGCAGTAGATGTCAACCAAGCCGTACTTAGTGTTTGAGGTTGGAGACCGACGATCTCTTATGATTAACATTTACTACGAAAAGTCGCCGATATTTGGAATCCAAATAAATACAATTATAGTCTGAACATAATATTTGGAGTTCTGGATTAAAACACCAAAATTAAAATGCATGCATGTATCCTGTTGTAATTAATTTGTGCATTGACATATTGCGCAGTGTGGCAAATGAAAATTTTAATTTAACTTATATTGAATTCCGGTAGATTCTTTGCAGTGCAAGGCAAATTATGTATTCAACATTACCTCATTATTAACTTATGGTATACACATAAAAATGACCAATTATATTGCCAAACTATGTACGTCACTCAAAGTTACAACTTTGCACTACGAATTAATCCAAGCCAGTTTTAGTTTAAACTACAAACTTTTTTGTAATTATTAGTATTGACGTTTTACTCTTTACCAGTATTGTGTGAGCGCAGTACAAAGTGACGTACTTACATAGTATTTCCATATTTTCTGTCTACCCCACTATAGAAAGAGTTACAGTAGTTTGTTTTCATACAGTTATAATAAGTTTGATTACATTAAGGATTTTGAGTTCTACTGTAAATAGATTAACCATAATATTTAAATATTAAAGTTTAATTTTGTTTTATGCTTCAGAAAACAAGTGAACAGAATGTCTAACTATTTTCTCAATTAAAATACCTAACTTTACCAATTAGGTTACAATTTGATCAATATTAATTTCTATAGTTCAAGATAACAGATTAGCTGTCGAAATACGTATTTATCGCTTGTTAAATATTTGTTTGGTTAGGGATTTTTAACGAATTGTGTCAGATTCAAAACCACAAGCTCCAGCAGCGTTTTAGTCCATTGTTCAAAGCTATACTTAATTGTATGTATAATAAAGTAAGTTCTAATAAGTCGTATGATGAAATATATGTGTTATCAGCTATTTTTGATTAGTGCACAATAATATAATTTTACTGTACATACATTATTTATGACCAGCATTTTAATAAAACACCCACGATTTGTATTCGAAAAATGGCTGCCATTTTAAAAAAAATCTGCATCTCTCGTATGCTGTTACAGCCATATGCCGGCAATAAATCTATATAGCCTCTGGGGAAGAAAGCTTTACAGTTCACGAAATTGTCCACCATCATAAATTACCACTCGTTGATGGGAAAGTATGCTTTATTTTATAAACGAGGTGAAAACGGAAAATTAAGTACATTAGTGAAGCTGGCGCACGTGTCAGGGACGTACAAATCTGGGTCGTTTAATACAATTCGTGCGTTAGATGATAGCAAGGGTATTATTTCATTATATTAGCCTAGTTCTATTTTATGTTTACAGAAAAAAAATGTTATATAACAAACTACATTTGTCTGCACTGTACTACGAATTTCGACCAAAACATCAAAATAGTACCGTTTAAATTGTAGAAGTATCTATCTATCCGTGAGATTAAAACGCAAAGCTGGTGAAAAATTTATATAATTCATGCTTGATAACTTCATATATTATCTTTATTAGAACTACGTGTACAAAACTAATGCACTTTAGAAATAACAATATTAGCAGAATAAATATGAAATTCACTTGTCAGGTTGTTACAATGACAGCCTCTGGCCAGCTGTGTTATACAAAAAAAGATAAATTGAACACAGATTAGCAATGACGAATTTTATTACAAAAGGTTTCCAGTATCTTTCTTTTATACAGACTCAGATAATTTGTTAGCTAGTCTGAACGTACGTATGACATGTTAACAAAAACTGGAACGCTGTGGGTGTTAAATTTGGACGTCTGGCATACAATTTTGTAGTGATCAGATCTCTCTGTCGGTCTTTTAATTTTCCATAACAATTAAATGATGCTTGTAATTATCAAACAGTTGCTCAAAACATTCAACGAGATAACGTATTTTATGCAGAGACCTTTGATAGCAGTTTATTACAAATTTGTTGTAATGGAAACACACCTGGTGTAGTTTTTCATGGAGTTATTATTTCGGACACTTTTATATCTCAATGTATTTTGGAATAGGTTAGAGAGCAATCTAACCATTAAGTTTTTTTAAATATCTTATTAAGTTAAACAAATGGCACCTCTAATTTCCACACCTCCGTCAGAGGCTCTGATGTCGAGCATATTGCCAATTGTTAATTTGAGGTGAATTTGCGAATTTAAGTTTTTAACTTAATGTTAATATCGATTATTTACATTTAAAATATACTCTCGATCTTGCAATTGTCAGTATACCAGTTTACGGCGACTTTCAACTTAAATTCCATCAATTTAACTAACAATTGCGAATATGAAATAATCATTGTCTATTATTGGCCGATTGATTTATTGAGATTGCATTCGTCTATATAGATATAGATATAATGGAAATTGTGTAATGCATATTTTTGAAAACCAAACATATCTTTAGTTTATAAAAGTAGAATTCAAGAATTTTACCTGAAAGAAGAAAATATTAAGATACAGGATGGTTCATAAGTATGTTTCAAAAATGAAAGATCCGATTCTTTCGTAGCTTTCGTGAATAAAAGTCCAGTTGAACAATAGGCCGAAATGAGTGGTTTTCGAATTATAGCGTATTCAGGTTTTCAAGACAGGGTTTTCAAGTGGAAGCAAAAACATGAAATTGAAAAGCGAAAATACTTTGTGAAATTTTATTCAAAGGAACTCACAAAGTAAGCTACCGCAAAAATAACAAATTAAAAAACAGGTAAATTAAATAAATAAAAATTAATGAAAAATGGCCAGCAGCAGTCATAATATAAGCTTCACATTCTAGAATAATTAATTAAACTTGACATTTTATCACCAGCAACAATATCACTATGACAACATTAACAACACTTTGGGTTTTATCCAGTTGTATTACAGTTTCAAGGCTTTGTTGATGCTTCTTCAACCATGACTTGAAAACTAGAACAGCCGCATTTCGAAAACTCAGATGGTTAGGCATAAGGTAAAAATAATTTTTCCACACAAACTAATCCAGGGTATCACTGCTTAATTTTTAGAAGGTGATTAAAGATCAGCCTGTATACAGCCAGCTATTTAAGATGGTTGCAATTTTTTTTCTCGAATTAATTTTTTTACAAATTGAGAAATATATTTTTTGCAATGTATTGGTACCCATTATTCCAAATGTTGTGCATCACCCAAATCAAACATTAGCTTCTGGTGCTGCACAGGAAGAACGATATGGAAATGCTCTAACTATTGCAAATACTGGGGAGTTCGATTGGAAAGATGCAAATGGTCGTCAGCTGGTGTTTCCATTTTTAGTCAGCATTTGGAATAAATACTGAACTTGCGGCTGCTTTAGTAGAGATAATGAATTATTAGATGAAATGGCCACACGCAAATGTATATCCAACTTAAGCTGTAAGAAATGCTGAGTATATAGGTAGTCGTTATCGCGTGTACAGATTGGTAACATTAGAAAGGCACTAACTCAAAAAGTTGCTGAGCTCATTGGGGCATAAGAAATTATTGAGAATGTCTAGTGGTCGTTTGTACTAGAACACCAAATTTCTTTTTGTAGTAGTGCTCAATTTTTTACTATCAGACGTTTCAGAAAGTGTATACATTTGGACAAATGTTTTCTATTGATGAAATCTTTAACCTTTCAGAGAGGTACACTGCAAATAATTACGGTGTGAAAATGTTCACAAGACTTTGCTCAGGTTGAACTACAGTAATGGACAATTACTGTACTATCCTTGAGTGAGCTAATATAATGTTAGACAAACATAGACGACTAATAAATTCGGAAAGAATAAGAACATTTACAAAAAACTTTTCCTTCTTGTGTCAACTATATTTTGATAGCAGTAGTTCTGAATAGAGCCTTTGTGTTTATGCCATACCACGTTAGGTTAATTTTAATATCAAACGTCACTTGTCGTGGCACATTTAGTTTTAGGCCTTTTTGGGTAAATCCGTTCTTGTCCGTTTGTTTTCATGGAATTAGGCATACAACGTTAAATAATCGCAGGGCGATGCTTGCTTAGGCAGCCAACGTCTGCATATTCGTTTTAACTTTTCTCTGTCGCTACACCCCGCGGGTGAGCGCAGAGACGGCCTTTATTGCAGTTTGATTTCGATTTTCAGTTGGGTTTTACTATTCAAGTTTCCAATTTACGAACTGCCGCGTAGGCGGCTCGATCGTTCAGAATTCAACTCGGGGACTTTCTTGAGCAGGGTGCAGCATAACGAACGGAAGATTGTTAGTCACGCAATTTAGGGAACCAAATATCGTCATGTCTTTAATTGCGGCCAAACCGTATATATACAAGGTTCTTCCCTACCATACTATCAGTTAAAGAAGTGTACTACCGGGCCAATAGTACCGCTTGAGTTCAACTACTCTCTGTTTCACGCATAGCGGATTTATTTGGCTATTCCATTTCTTCCTGTTGCGCAACCTGAAATCAATTGTCATCATCCCCAGCTGTTTTATCACAGTAGTTTTTGAGGGAAACCCCCTCATCGAAGGCGAACGCTTTCAGCAGTATCCCAAGTTCTAACCGTCTTTTCCTAGGGCTTTTCGGGGTTCAAATGCCTACAGCAACCTATCACCCTTTGCCAACTAATTGCTTAAGGTAGGTAATTGAAATTACATTGCATGTCGTACTGAGTGTTCGCAAAATCGTATTTGCAAGTGTTATGGTCGTAATCAACGCTGAATTATTAGCGTTGCGTTTGTAATTAATAAATTGTTGGAATTGCGTTTTCTAAGCTGAGCTATAGGGAATGGCTATAGAGCAATGGTTCATTAAATCATTGACCCATCAGGCACTTGATGAATATATAATCAATGAAGTAGCGTATATGATCGCGGCGCTTCCAAGAATATATTTTTAAAGCGGTTACACATATGTAGCCCCCATTTAATACCTGAATTATTCACTAGATGTTTCTTTTTTTTTCTTAATATTTTGCCTTTATTTTACTCTATTTTTCTTACGTTCTGTTAAGACTCGTACAGCAGTTAGCAGACCGAGTACCAATATCATCAAAGGCAAGTTCTATTAAAGAGCGCTGTCGTATACTTAAACCCAAAACATCGCTCGTTTCCTATTTCGAATTCTAGGGGAGCGAACGTAAATCTAAGTACAAAATGCGTTGTGCCAAGGGAATTCAATTTCTAACCTCTTTTCTAGGCGCAACGTATTGTTCAGAAAACTCACCTTACTGTCGCGACTGACCCACTACCTGGAGTAACCTTATGCAGAGCTGAGTATCTATGTGTTGGGGAAATGTAACCAAAAAAGAAATCGTATATCAGATTTACACCCTCTTCAGGGGTTTATTAATCGAGTAAAGTCAACTCAAAACTACTACCACCGTGAGAAGCTCATTTGTGTTTTAATATTGTTTGACCCTGCAACAATCACAACGATTTTTGGTCATTAAGGTTTTACTGCTGCCAGGTCGTTGTTTGCCTTTTATATTACGTTGGACTACTAGCCGGAGCAGTCAATACTTTTAATTTCTCATAACGTGAATAAAGTATTCAAGCACCTTTATTAATCTGAAGACCTTCGGTTTCCCACTTTATCTAAAGCTTAGGTTTTTCTAATTTTGTTCGTCCAAGATATTCGCAGGATTCTCCTGTAGATGCGTATCTCGAAGGCTTCCAGTTTATTGTACAACTCCTTTGTAGGTATCGAGCTCTCTACGTCATAACACTTTACCATATGGAACCTAAGATTCAGATGTATGAATACTCAATACTGGTCTCGTTTTCATGAACGCATTACTAGAAATTTCTATCCTGACTGTAATCTTCTGTGTTATGTCCTAAGAGTTATTCCACCAGTACCCAAGATATTTGTATTAGCGAACCTTTCCAATCTTCTTGTTATCAGTGCAGCTTCACGTATTGTCTGCGCGACGTTTTTTTTACTTGTCAGGAATTTTTCTTTTACTGATCGGGGACACTGTAGCCTAAAATACTCATTGTGCACACCCTAAGTAGGTTACCCCCATTCAGTGATCTTTTTTTCTCTCAATCAAAAGATATAGGTTTTTCACCGGGGGTTGAACAGAGTCCTTCGGTTCCAAAGTAGAATAGCCGAATATACGCTGTATTCTCTTCCCAACACATCACAAAATGTATATTGCTGTTTCTACATTCTTTTGCTGTATGGGATCCGGCGCCGATCTAAGACCCGTAGAATAGTTCCAGGGTATCTTCTGTCTGGCGTAAACGGACAGCGCACACACTAACGCAAACACCCAATATAAACATTTACACCATGCCAACGGAAGGGGGGGGGGGGAGGACCGGAATTTTTGTTGTGCCAATTGGGTCATGCTGAGTATTTCGGCGGGCTTCGTCAGCAGCGGCCCAGACCTTCTGGTTAGAACTAGCCCTGCCATCACATTCTACGGGAAATTGATGCACGAAGGCTTACAATCCAGAACAATTACTCACAGTACCACATGTACACTTAGACAGGCCAAGAACGAACAGAAACATAATACACACCATTTCCCTTTCTTTTCATTATGAGCACAACAAGAAATGAAATGGAATCGAAAGTGGCAGGGGTAGTCTAGCTCCATGAGGATATTTTTACTTGAGGAGAGGAAGACTCCGCATTTAATTCGAAAAGGGAAAATTAGTTTCTCAAGTCAGCAATCATGAGTCTGTGGGAGAAGGCGAGGCTTTCTTCATGGACAAAGCTGCTAGGAAGGCTTATCGTAGAGAGAAGCGAAAAGAGCACAAAAGAAAGGCGATAACGCTTAAAAGGTGAAAAGAGAGGGTAAGGAGGAGAGAACTGCTGAAGGATCAGGGTCAACCGGCTCAGGCAAGCCAAGCAGGAGACTCTTCCAAGAAGTCGCCGAGGAGGATACAAAGGAAGCAAGTCTAAGCGCGTCTTTTAATAGTATACAGAGCCAGCGACATAAATATCCATGCAAGCTTCAAAAATGCTCTGCCAAATTAAGTGGTCCAGATGCGAGAAGGATGAAAAGGGCAGCCAATTTCAAGCTCAGAGGACTGCTCATGCACTCCATGGAACAGATCAGGGTAACAGAAAGTCAATCAGGTCCTTGAGGTACGCGACCGATTACCAAGAAACCCAGCAGCGATGGTACTCCGCCAAAGGCATCGAGGAAAAAAGCGAATATTGCACCAAAGCAGGCAAAAAGTGCCAATACTCTTATCAATTGAGGAACACCGCGGCAACGACCCAGCATGCAACGGAGCCAAAGGTAGAACTAAGTAGCCGTCAGGTCTAACCGACCAAATGGTGAAGTAAGCAGGGACAGTAAGATTCAACATAGTGGCGGAGATATTCAAAACCATGGCGAGCCCTAAAGGAGGTTCCCAAGGGTCAGAACTTCGGTTTAGAAACTCGCGAATATTGGAAACGGACTGGTTCTTAGTCACTGCTCAGGACGAGACTTCTAGGAGATGGTTCTTGGAAAGCTGAACACCATACAGAGTTGAGGGAGCCACCTTTACTCTAACAAAAGTATTCAATATGCAATGGCTAGACGAAGTGGGATTATGATAAATCAAGAAGTTTACCTAGAAAGGCTGAGGCAGATGCTTTCTATGTAGAACCGCTCTCTGGGGGTGATAAAATGGAAGCACGTTAACACCACAAGATTATCAGGAGGGTGGTTCTTGACTTTCATGGTCAGCGGAGATACCGTTAAGTCTTTGGAGAAGGCTAGGTAGCAGCTCTACCACCAGCTGGCTACCTTTGCCGTACGAAAGGTGTCAACATGGAATCGGGAAATTCGCCAGGACTCCTCTGAGGCCAGCGGGTCGAAGTAGGACAAGAAGGAAAACTAAAAACCACTGGTCCCGCAACAAATAATTCTCCATAATAGAGTTTTTGTGGACAAGCGAAATTAATCTTAAGCACAGTAGAGGCGCTACGGTAGAACTGCTCAGGGCTTTGACTGGGAAAACAGAAGTAGTCCTAATATATAGAAGATTATATTTACAGGAACAAAGTTGTGGAATTAGGTGCGGTTAACTACAATTTAGTAGTCGGCAAGAAGGTGCAATATCGATCCACGGATGTGAGGATTGTACCATTACCGCTGCTGGGAACCAAGGACCTAGCTGCAGTGACCCTGGAGCTTCAGGTAGGTGAAAGTAATTATGAGTTAGTAGTAGGAAGCACACACTTTCCCTCGTTTCCGAGATTTAAAGATCTTCCGATAATAATCGGGTGTGAAGCCAATGCCCATCATTTGGTGTCGGACCTCGAGATAATGAATAAAAGGACAGAGCCCACTTTTGGTAGTGGCATCCACAAGGAAGTTATTGACATCACTGTGGCTTCTAGGAGTATATTGCGGGTTTAGACCATTGTGACGTCTTATCATCGGATGATTAGGCTAGATAATTATAAAGTCTGCTAAATATCTAGACATCTTTCGTCGGAACCCCAAGGCAATAGACTTGAAATGTGATCGTTCCAGTTTTGTTCGTCAAGGAGATCAACTGGATGAGGAGACACCTACAAGGAGATTATTTAGGAGAGAGGTAGATACATTGGCAAGCACAATTTTCTTAGGCTAAGAGGAGGCTTGCTTCTCAGGGCGGCGAAAGTTTGTTGTGCCTCATGGTGAAATGGCACTTTAGCCGATCTGCGTAAGGAATCCAGGCGAACCTTGAATCGAGTCCTCAGAGGTGGCACAGAGTCTTCTTGGGACATTTTTGAAACAGCCAGAAGTAGTTTTAAAGAAGAATTGAAACCCAGTAAAGAGACAGCTGGCAGAAATACTGTGCGGGGATAAGCTTGGTATCGGATTTTACCAGGTCAATGAAAATTTTAAGTTGCGAAACAAGTCAAACGATAGAAGCACTAAAAAGGCTGATGGGACATGTACTACATTTAGAGAGAAATCATTACTTCACCTCTAGAAGTTCACTTTCTCGCTTTCCAAATACCATTCATAGCAAACGTTCCTAAAGAAGTAGCAGTTTGCTGAGGATGTCATAACGGAGGGTGCAGTCACGTGGGTAGTGCATAAGTTCGAAACCTTTAAATCGACAAGGCTAGATGGAATCTTCCCAGCACTGCTTCAAAAGATCTTAGATTCTTCTTCCAAGTGTCAAGGATATACAAGGCCAGAGTCGTAATGGTATGGGTTCCACTTCAACCCCAAAGCGTGAAAATAAGACTACACGACTATCAAATAATTTAAGATTATTGGCATTAGATCCTTTCTTTTAAAGACCTTAGAAAGAATTATCGACGAATATCGAATAGAAAGCGTAATAAAGTGATATTCATTCCATAGAAACCAGCACGCATACAGACGTGGAATATCGACTGAATCTGCCTTCCACACTATCGTGCAGAAGGTTGAAAAAGCACTGCACTGTACGGAAGTGGCTGTTGTAATTCTTTTCTATATTGAAAGTGCTTATGACAAGGCAAGACCAGTTACAATAGGTCAAGATTTAAGTGCCAGAGAAACGCTTTTTATGATGGTCAGTTGGGTGAGAGCGACGTTGGAAAAAAGAACCGTGGCGGCTAACTAGGTTGAGTGAGGGCCGAGATAATGGCAGGTTGTTCACAAGACGGCTGTCTGTCACCCCATCTATGATGCTTTATAATGGATGATCTGCTGGAACACCTAAAGGCAGCGGGCTTCTATACACAAGCATATGAAGATGGGGGCTGGTACTTGTAACTGGCGGGTTCCTCAACGTTGTCTGCGATAGAATGCAAGTAGCCTTCAGAGATCATACGAGGCGAAAGGTATTTCTGCATATCCACTTCAAACTGAAACCATTCTCTTCACTGAAAGAAGGAAACTGAACGGTTTCAGGGCACTATAATGTACGGAAGATAACTTGCACCAGTGGTCAAGTACTTAGGGATAACCCTTGATAGTATATTAAGTTGGAGGTAGCATGTCGATAAAACTGTGAGTAAGTCGATACGACCTTAGGGCAACTGCGTCTAGCGTTAGGTAAAAACTGCGGGACAACACTCAGAGTTTGCATGGGCTCTAAACATTGGTGATAAGACCGAGAATTCAATATGGCTCAGTAGTCAGGTGGCCTAGTGTAGAGCGACCTACCATTTCCGCTCGTCTAGGTTCCAGGACATACAAGGATTCACGGCAATGAGTAGGCTGATGAACTATGAGCCGAAGACATCTGTGTTGAACCGGAATACCTTCTGGGACACCAACTGATTGGGCCTACGAGACCAGTGAGGCAAAGTGGAAAAGGTTGTCTGCAGACGAAGTACTGTATAACGGGATATGATTCAAATAAATCAATCTGGCTAATGGGAGGACGCCGAAGATCCACAAATATTTTGACGGGTACTGAAAATTAAAGAGACACTTAGCATTGACAGAAATAGAGGAAGATCCCGTTTGTCCGACATGCAGGAGATATGAGGAAGCACACTTCCGCTGGTTGGGGAAAATGTAAATCGTACCAGCGACTGAGGATTGTTGGAGCAACTACGTTTCAGACAGAAGAGTTAAGTTCTCTAGCGTAGAGCGATATCCTAACCTTCATTAGAGAATCGAGCCGGTCTAGGCAGGGAGAAGGCGACCATGGAGATAGTTAAGAGATGGCTAAGGGTTTGCGAAAAGGGCATATAAAGGTTTACTTGCTAGAGCTTAGTCTCTCCACAACAAGTAGTACTAATACGCACTACTACTACTTTTGCTTCCTTATGGCAGAGTTTACAAGTAGTAAGGTGTCTGTTTAGCATTTTTTCACTCTTCACAATCCTGAATTATCACCTCGAACAGTAAACATGCGAGATATTTCGAAGTCATATGGTCCATCCGCATTTCAAACAGAGGATCCTAAGCGAAAGTTGTACAGTAAATTTTGCAATCTGTGGATTACCAGTCTTTCCTTTCCCTGTATTACTATATGAAGGAGGAGGAGATTCCGATCTTCTAATGATTTGATCCTAGGTTAGTTTCGAGTCCAATATGTCATCCAAGTACTTTATTTCTCACGAAAAAGCAGTTTTTTAGTTCGAAGAAGTAAGGGTTTCAGAACCTTTGGCGTATGGTGGCTATTTCGGGACTTATGCTAAGGTCCTCCCTATTAGTCCACCTAAATATAACATCCAGGGACTGTTGCATACGCACCCTGACTAGGTTGCTGCTGCTTCTATGTCTAGGAAACTTCCTAGAAGAACCTCTTTGTTTACCAGAACACCATCGCTAGTAGGTCTGTCGAGCGGTTTCTCTATTGTTTTAAGTCACTCACTCAAGCGAGAGACCGAAAAATATAACATGGTTCAATCAATTTTATATTATGGATGAAAAACAAGCTACAAATAATTATTTCAATAACTTATATCACTATAAGCTTACGGCTACATTTTAAACAGGTAAACAATAATATTTGAGATTAGTTAATTTGTTCATTTTACCTTACAATTTTACAATTTTAACATGTTAACTTGTTTTGTTCATTTTATTACAGTTGTTTTAATCTTTTTGTATACAACTGAGGAAGACAATTTAATTGTCGAAATATGTATTGTGCAATTTACACTTTTATTATCTCTTGACATCAAGGAGATGTCAATATCGTATTAGCTGCTGTACCTTGGAAATTTTTGACAATAATATGGTTATACTAAGTGACAAAACTAAATGTCTGACTATTTCAAAAGAACCGACTAGATGCAAGCTAGTAATTTACAACCATTCAGTAAAGATGATGGGCTTCAATTATCTAGATGCGTTAATCACAAGTTAGGGAGATTTATATCAGGGTTCGCCACAGTGGGCGCAGGTTTTTTCGGGCTGGGCCCACGTGAAAAAACCCGCTCGAAAAACCCACTGAGTTTTTCGGTCCTGGATTCACTCCAAGGGACTAGTAAACTCACAACTTAGGTTAAACAATTTGAACAAAAAACCTCAACTTTTAGAATTTTATTACAAACTAGTAAAACACAATTAATTACCTTTAAGAATAATAGATTATTAGAAACATAATTAATGCTTGTAAAAAACAGAATATTAGAGCAAGAACAATTAATTATTACCAGTCAATAGGGTGTGTATCTGTTGAGCGCAAATGTCTGTACACTTGCACTAGTTTTGTGGTTTTTTCCACGCCCAGGCGATTTCGAAGTTTACTCCAAACAAGTCCGAATGTAGAAAAGTATTGTTCAATGGAAGCTGAAGATGCCGGCACCAAAGATAGACCTAAGAAAAAATCGCAAAAACCATGTGGCAAGGTTGACATTTTTTCGGTTCTTTTTGCAACAAGTTTCCACCATTAAGGGGATGAAAACTGATTGATGACAGCATCCGTCATCAATGATGATGGAAAAAATGCTTCGTCTTTTATTCGAAGAGCCATTATCCCGGGAAGACGGGAAAAACTCGAAAGAGCCCGAAAAAATCCGAAAAAGCCCTAAAAACCCGAAAAAACTCGAAAAAACCCCCGTGGGCCCAGTGGGTTGGGTTTTTCTGAAAAAACTCGGGTTTTTTCAAACCCTGATTTATATATAAAGATCCGACCCAATATTTGGTTGAAAGTACTTTGCATGAGAACAGTCCGCCTTATCAGTCTTTGGTATAAAAACCGCCCTGGATAGTGTCTATATTTTAGGCTTGTACTTTAGTGCTAAATTGACTCTAGCACCATGCAGATTCTAGTAAGCAAAAGGCCCGAACCTTTCTGGCGCATGACTGGAAAAATCTCGCCCGGTTCCGGGAATTTATACGATTCAAATAAGTCTATTGTCCTAGTTTGCAATCTGCCAGTCCTCCCTTGATTCTGAAGGAACATCGAGTCCATGGTTCCTTTCATCAGACAGCAATTGGTCAATGAATACTAATTCGTGAAAGTGTACCCGAAATAGTTCGGTTATTGTTTTCTTTCCTGTTTTAGTAAACCCTGTCGTTGAGCCTTGAGAGTCCTTAGGAAGAATCCAGTGAAGTTTGGCACATTCTGAGTGATGTTGCTTAGAGACGATCATACAGTTTATTTTCCATTGATTCATATTGATCTCTCTTTGACTGCTTGCGTTGCAGAATTTCTTAATAGGGTTTGGGCTAGAGTGTGTGATATTAGTGCAGTTTCATCCGCGTAGTGCGTACTAGTTCGAACTTTTCCATTAACTGTGATTTCTTCTTGACATTTATCTAAAGCCTCTGCAAGAATGTTCTCTGCATATAGGTTAAAAAGCAGTTGCGGGGGAACACACCTTGCTTTCCACCTTTTATGATTATTATACCTTCAACTGTTTCACTTTCACTCTGACATTTGCCGTTTGGAGCCAATTTCGCTATCTTTACATCTTTATCGTCTAGACCAACTTGTTGTAGTAATATTGTAATGTCGCACTCGATCAATGCTTTTTTCGCATTAATCGATAGACAAGATAGACGAACAAGAACCTCTAAACAAAATCTAAATGTAATACAGAAAAAACAGGAGAGCTGGTGCATTTAAAATTAAAACTACGGATTGTAAAGATCTACTTGTGACAATTTACTCTAAGAAGAACACCTGAATTTAGAAGCATCGAATGGGTCTTAAAATCGGGGTCTCGGTAGGTTATCTGTCTCCGCTGCTGCAGCCGAGGTCACAGTAAAATACGGAACGTTCGAGAATGGGTTCGACTCACGGCCCTGACGTTCCGGTTTCACTTAGTTCGAAGGGAGAACGACAGAGCTTATGGAAAAATTACAAAAATGTGATTCTAAATGTCATATTACGATACGGTGTTAGTTATATCAATTGAAGAACGATTTCATAATATATTGAAAATCATGGACAAGACAGTACTTCAAAATGTGATTTCGTGAGCCATTACGAGTTACTAAAGGATTGGCAATTAAGCATATTTTTTAAAGTAAAATTTATATAACCTCGTGTAAAAGAAAGTGAATATTATTACTCACACGGTAAACAGTTTAAATCGGAATGAAAAAGTATTATGTTTCTATTACTTCTCTATCCTTAGTCTTATCTATGTTTGCATAGCCACTCCACCCCTTATTGGCGAAGAAGGGGAGTGGTTTATAATTTCTGTTAATTTTATAAAACGCCAATCCACCCAAGTAAAAAGGATGCCAATATTTTGGAGTAATAGCATAGCGCAACAAAAACTCATAAAACATGAACTGCGTCTGTTGGATTAGTATAGAATTTATGAGCTACATCGTTCGGAAATTAGGAGACTGTAGGAATACTAAATGAAGACTACCTTGCCGCTTGTCGTTGTTTCATGAAATTTTAAGTATTAGCATAGGGCGGTTATATATATATTTTAAAGTAGAAAAAGCCATAAGTTTTTACGAGTTTTGAAATATGCGGTTTTATACAGGCTTTTTAAGGAATAACTGGGACAAAACAAAATCGAAAGATGTAAAAATCAACGTCGCGTAAAATAAGTCCTACGATGGTTATGAGTTTACCATTATACGAAACTCGTAAAATCAAAAGCGTCTTCGTTATGTTACGGTTTCGTGTTCCCGTGTACATCACGACGAATCGATACTTTACCGCTTCGTGCACCGTTTGTATGACTAGGAAGCAAGTCCCATCGAGTGCAGCAAATCGCTGCTCTGTACCGTGGCAGGTTGTCATTTCTCAAAGTTGTTAATTGGAGATTTTCTGTTGCGGATTTGAATAATATGTGCGGGGTATAATAGCGTCGTCGGCGTCGCGAACTTGTTGCCTGATTTAATAGTTGCAGTGGTGCTGCTCGCGCTTGCCGAGATAATTGCTTTTTAAGGAACTATAAATTTAGAGCGTTTACCGCCACCAGGGTTTATATTACCACAACAATGTTAAATTTAAGTACCAACTTTGCCGCATTACGCGCCATGTCTTACCGCTCAAGCGACGGTCATTTAACCAAATACTTCTCAAATATACTACGAAAACGAGACTTTGAAAGCGCAACCCTACTAGATCCTTTGACTTTCGCTGTAGTTTATAATTAAGATCAACTTAGGAATTCTGCTGAATTACATTCACGTTAAAAGCGCTTCTAGATTTTTGTTACTTAGCTTTACGAGAGTACGTTTCATTTGGCTACGCCAACAATTAAAAGTTTCGAGATTAAACAAGGATAGCATTAAAGCTCAGCAATTTTCGGATTTCTGGAGAGGACAGTGAATCTCATTGTATTAAATATTTGTTTCTCTTTGGAACCTCAGTAGAATGCTTCGAAATGATAATTGAAACAACACAATGTCATATTCAGAATTCTCTAAAGCACACATTTAGCTGTTGTAATAATCAAGCTGGCATTGTTCTGCTCCAATTTTAACTTGTACAACTTGTTTATAATTTGAGAATAATATTTGCGTGCTTATATAGCACAAAATCCACCGCATAATTGTATTTTTATTAATTTTCCTTAGCCTTCATTCCACGTCTCGTTTAGAGGCAAGAAATCGAAATAGGCCTGAAGAAAAGTCGTTAATATAATTTGTGACTGCAGCAAAACTGTTCTTCAGAGAACTACAATCGTAAAGCGTATAGCAACAACTTTGCTAATAATTTTATTTTGAATGTGAAAGGCTCTTTAACTAGCGAAAGTGCCGTATTGATTTGAGTTGGACTTGACAGGAAGACTGAAATCTGTTTCAATGAAAAAATATTGTTTATTTTAGTAGAGCTATATTTAGAAGGAATGCCTGTTTTTCTTGTTTGGAAGACTAAGGCTAAGAGAAATTAGAACGTTGTTATACATTGCAATGACAATATTTGTTTATTCAAAATTATTGAAAATTTAAGAAAAATATGAAACAAAGTACTACTTTGTTCTATTTAAACTGCAACTGAATGTTTTAATGATATGCTTGTGGAAGTTATTATTTTCTCACTTAATGAGTACTTATACTGTGAATTACTTATTCAGTTGCTTATAATGGTGATGAGCGAAGTATTTACAATTTTGATACACTAATTTTATGACTACCTAAAATTATCTTCGACCGATGGGTAAAGAAGAGGCCAATAAATAAAATAACAATCGCCACAGTAGCATAAAAAATATAAACTTTAATTCGAACCAGGTCTGTGCTGCCTCCGCGCAGACAATAAGTTCGATGAGCCCTCCGTTTATACCGTGTAGAGGACACTCGTCTCTAATGTGCCTCATTAATTAAATACAGCTTCATCCGCAGTCTGGGCTTTTTGCTAGATCCCATCTGTGCTTTAATAGTCCACATCTACCTTGTTGGGTTCTAAAGTAATTAAGAGTTGCCCGTGATTTGCTGGGTAGGTGACTACCTTCATTTGTTGTGTTGCGTCTTCCAGCAGTTCATGGTTTTGTACCTCCACCTGATCGCTATTATCTTTCGGCTAGGAGTGTCTGAGCAGCGAATGTAGTTCTTCTTGCCCATTAAGGTCTTCGTAACAAATCTTGTGGTTTCCAAATGGTAATTGTGAATAGGCGGTTTATGCTTACTGATGATCTCGTATACTGCCAGGGTTGCTGCAGAACTAATAAGGTCTGGTGGTTCTGTATTTGACAAGACTGGGAGTCATCAAGTGTTGGTAGGATTGAGTTTTCCAGACACTATTCCCATGGGGTTTAATTATGTATCCACCATATTCCGCGGTGGAGTACGGAAGGTCGAAGGTTGAAAGTATCAGTATACGTCTAGTGAGGCTCCATGTGATGTTCCAGCAAGTTTAAATAATACTGTATTAAGCTGAACTTGACCTTAGTTGCAGCGCTCCTTAGGTATGGCTTGTACTTCAGTAAGCGATCAATATTTATGCCAAGATAGCTTGGGGCAAATCTTAATACCATATTGTAAAATGTGAAATTTGGTCTTATATGTGCTTGCGTGGTGTGTAAGATGAAAACATGATTTCGGATGCTTTCAAGGCCATTTTCATTAAGTAACAAATGATGACACGGTCCAATCCCGGAAGTAGTTTGTTACTCAAAATGAAAACATACCACGGTGATAATAGTCCAGTTGACTTAAGCTACACTTTTGAGGCCTGCAGAGCTGTATTGACATTCATCTATTCATTCAAGTTCGGGCGAAGCACACAAAGTCACTTTTACTACGAATAGCTTATGCTATTTATAATAAATAAATACAGTAAAGTTCAGGCATTCCATGTAGGAACATGGCCTGAGACAAGGGGAGTCAGTGTCGCCGAAATATCTCTTTCCGAAAGGTACGCGACATTTGGGCGCCGCCGTTTGGGCGCTGCCGTTTGGACTCCGCCCTTTGGCCGCCGCCGTTTGGGCGCCATACTTTTGACCGCCGGACGTTTGGGCGCCGGTAGTATAAGTTTTTTGAAATAAGGTAACTTTATTCTCTAACGAATTTCATATTTCTTGTCCGGTCCTGTATGCTGTTTGACTTGGAGCCATTCTAAATTTCGGTTGTACAACTAATAAAAAAATTTCTCATTTGTTGCACACTTAATGGACCACACTGTATACCAAATCTATTACAGAGTGAACAATGTCATTTGAAATTTCTTGCAAAAAATCATATTTACGATAAATAACGGAAGAATCGTGGACTATTTTTAATGTTTCTAAATTCCGGCGTCCAAATGTCCAGCGCCCAATCGGCGGGGCCCAAAAGTCACGGCCCCCAAACGGCCTGCGCCCAAACGGCGGCGCCCAGACGGCGGCGCCCAATTGTCCTGCTTCGCTTTCCGAAACCCAGTTAATCTGGCACACCGTTACCGGCGTACAGGGTGATGTAGCTAGCATCACGCCTTTGACGACTGTCTTACTTCCCCTACTTTCAGAACTGTGATTTCGGTACCTAATTTGATTGAACATCCGTACCATGGCACCGCAGCCTGAGCTCCCTAACCGTTAAATAAATATATATTTAAAAAATTAAGATTATCGAGAATTGACGTCTACGTCAGTTCCCGACAATCACGAAGGCCAATGTTAAAAATATTCGAAAGCTGATCAAGTTTTCATGTACTTTTACTCCGCCACCGTAAAAGTAACCACTTTTATGCCTATGCATAAAAGTACTGCATTTACCTTGCTTGTTAAGTCATTTTTATGACATTTCAAAATAAATTAGTTTATTTTTGTATCGTAAGTAGAATGCAGTGATAATTATCTTTCCATTTGTAAAAAGAAATGCTGTTCGTTTGTTTTTTTTTTATAAAACAGTACTTTTTCATAAATAGAGTAAATGGAAAACAGGCTATAGATTCTTGCTCTTAATACGATACCAGACCAATTTTTTATTTAGTAAAATACACAACTTCGTTCAACGAATTACAATTTTTAATGCACCTTATACGTTTGATAAGATTTAATTTTAGGTAGAATTTTTTTAACTAGATAATCTTATAGTGTTGCTACGACGCTAAGAAAAACGAATATACCTAACTATTTCACATTTTTTGTTAAGTGGGAATGTACTTAACGTTTATGTTGGGTTTTGGAAAAGATTTTTGGAAAGATATCAATGTAGAAATAAAAAATCTTACACCAGAAAATAAAAAAAAGGATCAAAAGCATTCGTATGGCGTCAGTTCGAAGAGTTTGCAGTGATAAAAACTACGTGCTAGAAAGAACAACTTCTGTGGAGCAGCTTGCCAGCCTGTTAAAAAAGATGGGCAGGTAATAAGGATTGTCTCTAAAAGTACGCAAACGATTTCGAGAAGGTTTGCACAAGCGAAACAACAATATTTCTGGAAAACTTCCATTTTTAAAATGTATATATTATGCTGGCTGCTCTTATTTATAAATTGAATGATATCTTTGAATATCCAAATTATAATTATTAAAATTGATAGCGCCTTGAGACTCTTTCAGGGTGGTTCGATTATCTAGTTGCTTGTTAATTCAATTTTATTTTAACAATGACTTTGAATTGTGTAATGACATTAACTGTCACCTTTCACGTCAAACAATGTGCTATTAATAATCTCAATAAAATATGACAAACGTTCATTCTACTCACATCGTATTGACTCAATTTTATACGGAAAGTACTTGATTATAGTTAATTGCACCTTTTAAATTGTCTTTTATTTTCTATAGCATCGATAGGACAAAACTACAACCCACCTTGAACTGCTTTCACTATTTCTGTTCCAATATCACCTCCAAAACAGCACTCCTCCTGATGTCAACAGCCCGGATCCCTATTTAGTTCTGCTGAGATACACTGCTTATTGACAACAGCTGTCAACTTGTCAAACCCTTTGCTGCTAGTAGGAAAGACCGTATTCTACTTCACTAGTGATACTGCTACCTTCCAGAGACTCCCTCCTTCCGACAGTTTCACGGCAAGTTTGTTATCACAGATGATCCCCAATTAATAGCCTTCTTTCTTAGCTCCAAAATTCAGCAACCTCTGTCGTCAGTAACCAACAGAATAGCTCTAATCTAGCAGTCCCTCTGCTATCCTCCGTCAACAGATCCAAGTGTCTTCCGTACGCCCTCTACAAACTCAGCACTTGACAATTCTCAAACCAATGTAACTTCTTATCAATTGTATTATTCAAAATAAACTAATTCCATCGAAATCTTATTTTCTTCTTGCTTCTTCTGCTTGCTTCTATCTAGTTTTACGACCTTCAAATTCTCTTCAATAACTGTTACTTCATTAATAATAATCTTTATATTTCTCTAAATTTTCACCTCGTAGATTTTGTTAAACCCTTTTTAAATGTTTTTACACACTAACATATTACCAAATAGGGTTATTTCTATGTTTTTATTCAGACCGAAAAATTATATCAAAAGGTACATTCTATTTTTCTATGAGTTGTTATTCTAATAATCGTAACAAAATCTGCTTAGCTACTATGTTCTAATTATTCCTGCCATCTATAAATTAAATTTATTTGATTCTTTACCATATTAATTTAATAGAAATTACATATGTCATGTATGATATGAGCATGTATTTACTTTATATTTTTCAAAACCCCTTCAGAATACTCAGATGTTATCCCTTTCATCTTAATTTGTCTTAAATTCGAATTCTTTTAATGAACTTCATTCAAACAGCCAATTCTTTTTAATATTTTCTAAATTGATTGTGTTGATCTCCCAAATTCAATTTTTACAATTAATCTTCAGCTAAAACTGCCCTTAATGTATCATAACAATATATATTTGTTATTAAATATTAAAGTACCTCGACTGCCAGGGCCTTTGGCACTAATTTTAAATAATACATAACATTATGATATTACGATGTTACAATATGGTTACATTTATAACAATAAAAAACCACTGCTTTTCAAATACAGTTTTAGTTTGTATATTATATAGTTATAAAATGATTATATTAAATTAGTGGATCAGTGCTTTTCGCTGAAACTATAGAGCTTTGCTCTCAATGCTTCCCATCAGTTTTTGCACAACTTGAGCTACAACTTCTTTCTGGTCAAAATTACTTGAACTGGCCAATAAATTTCGCAGATCGACCGATTTAAAGCCAATATTTTTCAATCGAACGTAACTTTGGGGTGTTTAGCCGATTAATGTTCTTTTGTATGGATGTTACCATTGTCTAACATGGATTGCAAGGTGTTTTTCGGATAGTGAGCTACGGCTAAGTATGGCCAAGACAACGTAGTGATGGTATGCTTTCGAATAACAGAACTAGACGTTTTCATAGATACCTTTCGATGTACTATCGGGAGCAATTGAAAGTGAACGACTGACATTTTAAATGCTGTCTAGAAGTTTGTCTGGAAGTACTGGGTCTAGCATTTTCAACTAGTTAAATCCTGGTTTACTTTAAGAAATGCACAGCGACGCCTATTATTGGCCTAACGGCTGTTGGCTGAGTGCGAAATAAATAAAATAAATAAATAAATAAGTAGGCACGTGATAGGTAAAAACTCCAATCACACAACTAAAAAATTGCGAAGACAAGCATACTATATTTATACCGTTTACTTTTAATTGCTCCCGATAGTACCTACATGTCCTTGTTGGTTGTTCCCTAACTGAAGAAAGGCGCACTTCTCAAGCTGAACTCGGAGATGCCCTGCCATACCAGAATTTCCTTTTTCTAATTTCTTCATAGCGATTGCAGTTGTAGAATGTTCTAATAACTCATCTAGTTCTGCAGCGTAGTACTGAGGGCTAGCTAAAGTGGGCAAATCTATTTCTATGTAGTTGCATCATCCATGACTATGCAGACACCTTCCTGACCGACCACGTGCTTGTATAGCAATATCACGCACCTTATACCACATTGGCCTGTTCCTTTATCGTCTTTAGCACTTTCCGCTTCTTGTAAATCTTCAAGTTATTCCCGTGTAACGTGGCTCTGTTAATGTTCACCGTTTTCAGGGTATTAATTTCCAATCTTTGGTCATGCGGACTTTGCAGTCTCAGTTTAGTAAAATGATGACTGTTATAAAGTTGTATAGCTTTTCAGACATACTATATGAAATGTTAACAGAAAAGCACCGCAAGAAAAATACTACCAGCGATATGCAACATCAGTAGATCCTATCCGATACTAATTCAAAACAGAAAGAGATGCTCGGAATTCTATGAGTAAAGCCTTAGAACTGCATCTTGAAAATTGCGAAATAAGTGTTGTCGCCTTTAAACACGCGGAATTCATGAAATTTGAAACCCTCAAAATGGACTAGAAAATAATTATTTCACATAATTTTATATGAGATATTGCTAATGTTTATTAAAATTTTACTAGAATTATGAAGTCCATGCTTATATAAAAAAAAAATCTTTCTTTGTAGGTTGGTTCGCAATTTTGCGTCCAAAAGGGAAGCCAATATTAAGTCAGATCTGTTATTTCTAACATTAAACCCAAACTGGAAAAACAAACACTTATTTGGTTCAAAAATATGTCCATTGGTCAATGGAGATATGAGAGTCGACCAAAAAGGTTTGATCAGCGTTGTATAAATTTACCAATCATTTCCATAAGCAATCCGTCATTTAGAGGGAATGAGAATTGGTGAAAATCAGCTTACTGAAATGACTGGACACGTTAACGTGAAATCCATAAAATCGTATCAACAAATAGACGAGAACATTTGTTCTAGTATCGTAGAAAGAGCGCATGGAAAAGACTCCCAAAATGAAAAAATACATTCGAAAATGAGTAGAAATTCTCGAGTTTGCCACACACTACAGAATCTGTGTATTTAATTGCCATCATAGTTTTCTTGTATTCAATAAAACTGTTGTTTTCAGTATTCACTAATATTATTCGGTTCAAAAACAAACAGTATTTTAAAAACTTAATCATCAAATAGTTATCCGTAATTGCATATATCCAATACAGATAATTACATAAAATATATACTGAGTAATTTGATTCTGTTGAATGTTCCTTGGTTAAAGTAATTTAATTTATAAAATGCCATTGGTTGTTTATTCGAGTTTGATAATTGTATGAAATGTTGATAATAATAATTAGTAATATTAAAGGCTACAGTTTCTAACATGCTTTTTAGCTAATTTCAGTCTGTGACCAAATAAGTATTTATAGGTAACAGGTTGTCTTACTGAGGTAATTAATAATATTGTTAAAAGGTACTTTTTAAAATACCTTTTGTATTAATTGCGTTGTAGGCCATAAACTAGCAATGTGTTGTGCAAATCTTTAAATGAATGGAATTTATTAGTTCAAATTGCTGCTTTAGCAGGAATATTTGCAGTGAATTTTATCAATACTTCGTCAGTATCACATTATTAAGACTAAAAGTAAACCCAAATCGAGCAGAATCTATTAATATAGAACACAACAAAATTAAATACAGTCGTATGCTCTTTGAAATAACAACGGAAGTTACAACTTAAGCAAAATAATGAAAACCAAAGGTGTCTGTATGGCCGGAAGAGCGTAAGATGAAACTAGTGTCCAGGTGTGAGGTACGAAGTCACTACCTGACGATTACGAGTGCAAACGCATTATAAAACTCGGCTACCGGTTTCTTATTTATTACATAGCAATCATTTAATTTATTTCAATAATACTTTACCAATGCAACAATACATTTTTGATGAACAGCATAAGTGAGCACAAATTGGGTGCAATTTTCAAGTTAAAGTTAAAACGTCAGGAATTTGACAAATGATAATAATTGCATTAATTTTACAACTGATGAAATAATATGTTCGCAGCATTTTAAAGAGTTAAATTTAGTTTTGAGCACAAATATAAAATAACGTTATAGGTTTAGTACTTCACTTTAATGGTTTAACAACATTAAATATAAAATCCATATTCTTGAAGAGTTCAAGAACTGAAAATATTTTTTTCAATCACTTTTCAAATCTATACATAAATAGCCAAGAGCGTTATTTAAACAACCTGATACTATGCATCCAAAAAAAAGTTGTTGGTGGTATTATCATAATCGGTTTATCATTTTGACTTCACAAGTTTAGAATAACCTGCTGTTGCTGTTACTTAAGTAAACAGAATATTTTCTTCTTCTTTGTGCTTCTCATGTAGACGTATAGCGTTTGGTTTCCTAGATATCTAAAGGCGAAATAATATTATAGGTTAATGTATTTAGAAACGAATTATTCCATAAGTACGAATATTGTGATATCTAAAATTTATCATTACTGTTAGGTTACACTATGCAAAAGTAGTATTTTCCAAGTTTTACCTTTATCGGATTGTATCAAGCCGTCGCGCTTCGAATTTAATGTTGCAGGAAATTACCTTTCACATATATTTTGTTCCCAAAGTATATACCTACTAACGGATAATAATTTGTTGACAGTTGATTTCCCTCCATTTCAAGTACGCCGAGGAAAATAAAAATAAGCTAAATACTTTCTAAATATTCGAAAATAGGACATCTAGAACCGATCATCGGCCTTTCCCGTTTGAGGAGATATGGGCGTTGAGACTTCGCGCTTGCCAGATTGACAGCTTGGGGAGTTGTAGTGGATTTGGCACTAAATTTTTATGTTCGAGAGCAGAGGCACTACCGAGCCACACTCCTCAAGAGTAGATGTTCTTTTAATAAATGACGATGAACTTAAATAGATAGTACACTAAACTAACTTATCATGTTAAAAAAAACCTAATAAATCAAGGTATAATTGCAATGACAAATTGGTTTACATTTCATATTTCTTGCATTTTTAAGACTATCAAAATGTCTGTGTAAAATTATTGATCCTCCCTAATTGTGATCCTGAACTTTCGCAACAAAATAGCGTTTTGTAAAGGATATCCACCCCAAAACAGTTATGAATTTCATTATAATAATAATAAATGTCTTTATTCAGTTTCATACAACATATGTAAAGAAAATTGAGTTACAAATTAAATTAAAATTGAAACTTGAACCAAAAGGGGAAGTTCAGATGCACATTATAGTTAATGTGCCCTGATCTGCCACGTAACCCTTGACGTAAAATAGGAATTACAATATAATAATTTGCCTAAAACTACATAAACCTAATATTCTGCTCAGAGCTAGCAAGAGTGACACATACAGTCATTAAGCTATTTATTAAATAGTACTTAGACTTACATATAATAAATGAAACGCTTTTTTCTTAAATGAATTAAATGGCGCAGTCTTTAACGAGTAAGACAAGGAATTATAATTTTTTTAAGACATACAGGGTGTCCCAGGACTGATGTTACAAGAGGTGGGATGGACTAAAAATTTTTGAATTTTATTTTAAGATTGTGGGATTAGGTACTGCTTGGTCTGAAAACAAATTTAAGAATATTTTCAGTTTTTGGAAAAACAAGTTGGCCTTGACAGTGAAGCGAAAACTATTTTCTTTTCATGTAAACTACCCTTTTTGTTCATGATACGGCAAAATTTTGCCAAGGAAAGCTGTCCAGAATGATAAATTATGGCACTATACAAAATTTCAAGAACTTCTACCTACTTAGATCAAACCGCCATTTTTAATAAATATTTATTAAAAAAAACTATTTTGCTTAATTTAAAAAAAAATACGGTTTAATCTGAGTAGGTAGATGTTCCTGAAATTTTGTATAGCGCCATAATTTATCATTTGGAACAACTTTTCTCCATAAAACTTTGCCGTATCATGAACAGAAAGGGTAGTTTACCTGAAAAGAAAATAGTTATCGCTTCACTGTCAAGATCGACTTGTTTTTTCAAAAACTGAAAGTATTCTTAAAATTCTTTTCAGACCACGCAGGACCTAATCCCACAATCTTAAAATAAAATTTAAAAATATTTAGTCCATCTCACCTCTTGTAACATCAATCCTGGGACACACTGTATGTTTAAAGGATCTCTCAAACATGGCTGTTTTATGTAATGATGGTGTGAAGAGAAAGTTAATGTTTATTAAATTCAAATAATGAACATCAGTCCTGAAATTGATTTTGTTGAGTGAATACCTAGGCTTAGCAGTGCTAATAATTATATTAATTAAACAAGCATAGTGTAAGGTTCTGCGGTTAGTCATATTGAGCCATTGGAATTCTCGTAATGTGTGGGAAATGTGGTCATACTTTCGAAAGCCAAAAATAAATCTTAGACAAGAATTTTGAACACGTTGTATTTTCTGAGCAGTATCACCATCTAAGTTAGGACCATAGACTAGGTCATAGTAGAAAACTGAGATAAAACAAGCGATTCGCATAACATTATTTTGGTTGTTTAGTTAAATAATCTCTGTGTGGGTATAATAATTTAAGACTGATGTAAGCATTTTTGGTATTATTAGTATAATGTTACAGAAATGTTGGAGAGGAAATGTTACCTCAGTCTAACAGATAGTTATCAAAACACAAAATATCTCCAACACAGATAACATTTTGCTAATTGGAGCTCATCGAAAGTTGATTAACGTGAGTACTAAGAAAATTGTAGCAAATGTCGATTAGTTGAACTTTGTTTTAGGTATGTTCTATAATTAAAACGCTTCTTTTGTATTTTTAAACTATTTTATTAATTGATTTCCACTACTATTTGGTGTGGTTTCTGGGTAGGTGTCATCAGGCCGTATTTCTTTGAAAATGCGGTTGAAGTTGCGATGACCGTTATCGTGATATGATTACATTTTTTTTTAACGAATTAGATAGAATGCACTTTGATAACATGTAGTTTCAGCAAGATGGCGCAACCTGCCATACTGCGCACACAATATGGGAGTTATTGAGGCCGATCTTTTTGAAAAGTAACGTATAGACAGCTATCCCTACAGCGATTTTTGAGCTCAAATATAATATCTGGCGTTTCATGGACGAGATAGGACCAGTTTTATGTGCAAATGTCATAGAGAACATGGCCAATAGACTGATCATCTGTTAAAGGAGCCGAGGCAGACATTTGAAATATTTGTAATCCGTACATAATTCCCATGTATCACCTTTTAAAAAATCAAAATACCTTTGCTATTTCACGATTTATTTAAAAAAACAACACATTCAGTTCTTATTGAAACACACTTTATTTTAAGGCAGCTTCAATACATTTCTATTTGCTTTTGATTTTTTCCGTATACTGATGTTTCTTGTGCGTATGATGTGTATCATTTGATTGTGATATTCTGCTTCCAAAGTAAATTTTATCGAAATTTTTACACTGTTCATGCAATTTGTTCGGTTTATCAATATGATATGATAACATCAGAATGCAAAAAAAAAACATTGGGATACCTGCACGAAACAAAAGCTTTTTGCAGGTGTAGACAAATTTTTCTGTTGCTGATAATAGAAGATAACGTAAAATGAAGAAGCACCAGATTACTAATAAGAAACTACAATTTTTTTTATATTTTCATCACTAAAAGTCGGTAATTGAAAAGAAGTGCAATATAGAATACTTGCTATCATTGAGTGGCAATGCGAAAAATTAGTGCCTCTTAATCCCTCTCGTGATTTTGTGATCGACTTCGTCTCGGGAAACTAGTTAAATATGATTAAAGTGGGTCTTTATTACCTTGATATAGAATATAATATTCATCTAAATTATTGTATTAAAAGTGTATTAACTGCAGCTTATCTTTTACAAATATATACACTGTGTGTTCAGAAGTGTTCATTAGATTTTTGATAAAAGGGCAAGACATGGAAAGTCCGTGATAGTCATTTAACAACATTTCCATGTCTTTCATAAAAAGCTGTGCAAACTAATGCCAACTCGAAAGAAAAGCTGTTCGAATGCTTTCAAAGATTGTGATCGAGTACGCCATTATTTTACCGTTTATTAAAAATTATCCATGCATAGCGGCGAAAATCTCGCAGCTCTTACGGTTGATTTGTCGCACAAAAGACCGGAAAAGTTCAAGTCAATAAGTAAATTTTCAAAGAGTAACGCTTACCATTAAGGATGTGCACTCGAACGTTGCCCGAATTTGCGTTCGAGGGAGAGCACGTGTACACTCCAGAGTCGGACTGGGAGGCCTTTTGAATCAGTAGACGGCTTGTGGTGGTGGCACCCTTGTCGGTTACCAAACTAATACCACCCCGTGGTGAATCGAAGTTGATGGGCTCCGAATTGTGTGACCACATCAGGGCGGGTGGAGGCTCCGGCGCGTATTGTACCAGGCAGGTGAGATTTATAGTTGACCCTTGGTTGATGAACAAGTCCGGGCCACCCAGAATTTCTGTTATTGGCTCTGTAATTAATATAGAGAAGTTCTGATTACATTCGGAGCTACCTTTAATCGAGGACACCCCAACTTTGGCTTGGTGCTTCAAAGACTAGTGATTTACTAATTTTGAGTAACACTACAAGGCTCTTAATCGTCTATTTGGACAGCTTAATTTATTACACCTGATAGAATTGAGAAAGTGCAGTATAATAGCATTGGCCTAGATCCTATAATTTGTTGTTGTTAAATTATTTGGCGTTGCTTAATATTATAAACTACAGAAGACCAAAAGAGTAAATACTGCAAATACAGTGGATCGATAATCAATTTTCTATTCTAAAATGAGTATGTTTATCCGAACTAAAACATCCTCTTTTCACTAAAATGTAGTTATTAAAGGTCATGCTTTATATTTTTTTGCAAAAAGAAGTGTTTTATGGGATTCCCAAACTACATATTTTGATAAATATGAAGAAACTGTTACTATGAGATAGTTTTTATATATTCTATAATTAAATACAATTTTAAATACAAATAATAATAATAAGCTTGGCAGTTGGCACCGTTATCAAACTGCCACGGCTTTCAGAAATTAGTATTTTAACTATTTACACATATTCTATTATTTAAATAAGAAAAGCGATTTTGAAACAGTATCATTTTTATTTATAAAAGTGGGATATATTGCCCAGTAATGTTTTAGTCTAAAGCTAAATATCAAATATAGTTAACCAGATATACGGACCCCTGATTTTTGAATTTAATGCGATTCTACTTCTGTGCTAGACCAAAGCAATTTATACAATGCCGTGAAAAGGATAATATAAATATTTTACCTTAAAATTGTTAAATTTAACTGCACAGCCATTTCTGAAGTAGAGCCAAGCAATTTATTGTATTTTCTAAAAGGCTGCCGCAAATGTCTTATCCTAAAGGTGGACTTGCATCGGATTAACTTTATTTAATTTAGCTAGATGTACTAAATTCTTCAAGTTTAATTTAATCTGGTTGTGCTGCTTCAGTTCTTCCAAGGAATTGATTGTATTTACTGAAAGATACCGGAAATATTACAAGAAATTGAGGTTTTATTTATTAAGATTATTGTCATTTCGGATATGAGCCAAGGAAATTACTTTTTAGAATTTACCTGCGTTAATGTACATAGTGATTAATAATTGCACTAAGGTATTCCGGAACTTAATTTACCCTGTAAAATTAGAAAATAAGGTCTTGTAAATAAAAACCTTCAAACTATTTAATAGGCAGATATAAACCCCATAGGTTGGTGATGTATGCAACTTTTGTACCTTATAAAAAATTTGTTAGTTATCATATAAAAATTAAATTAAAAAGAAACTATTATTACGAAGTAGGTGGCAATCATGCGCGTAGTTCTATTAAATTTTTTGTTGATTTATCCAAAAGTTTGTACCTAGTCTTTTCTAATTTTTGGTGCCACCATTAATTTTAGTGCAGTGAATAGAGGGGGGTTACCTTACAAAAGGTCCGGTAGTTCTAAATTTTTGATATGTTGTTAGGATGGTTAGTAAGGGTCTAAAATGCAAAATTCACAATCCCCCCCTCTCCGCGCCCGCCGCCATCTTAAAAACAAAAAAAATCGGCACTTTCGTCAGATTTTCGCTTATATATTCTTTTTGGTGCATTTTAGCTACAAAGGAGTTCTACTCAATGTTTTAGAAAATAAAATTTCCTACAATTTAGGTTTTAAATTTTGCTCCTAGGACTGGTAGTTACGGAGATATGCATTTTTTTAAATAAAAAAAAATCGTTTTTCCGGAAATCTGTCAAACTTCCAACTTTAGGACGCTGTAATTCAGTTATGGCCTATTCTAGGGAAACAAATATCAGAATAAAATTTGTAGGGAAATTAATTACCTACAAAACGCATGTATATATTTTTTAACCAACCCTACGGAGTGGGCGGTAAAAACAACGGAATATTGCTTTTTTACTTTCTCGCATACGGTAGTATAGAGAAAGTATTGTAATCGTAAAAAAAATCGACTTCGAGATTTTGACGAATCTTGACGTTTTAGATCTCCTAGAGTCAGAAAAAACCATTTTTCGAATTATGTCTGTGCGTGTGTATGTGTGTGCGTGTGTGCGTGTGTGCGTGTGTGCACACGATAACTTAAAAACGAAATAAGCTAGACCCTTGAAATTATGTACATAGTCATTATTCAAAATTTGTAGATTCCTGTCAAATTTTGAGCGAAATCGGTTAACCGGAAGTGGCACTTTACCTAAACAGGTAGCGGTACCTATTCAAGTAAAGTACCAGATTGCTTCCAGCTATTTGAACAAAATTTTGTACATACATTTCTTATGTAGAAAAACTACCAGATACTACATTTCAGCATGATCGGTTAACCAGAAGTGGCATTTTACCTAAACAGGTAGCGGTATCCATTCAAGTAAAGTACCAGTTTGCTTCAATGTATTTGCACGAAATTTTGCACATACATTTATTATTGAGAAAAACTCCCAGATATAAAATTTCAGTATGATAGGTTAACCTAAAGCGGCACTTTACCTAAACAGGTAGTGGTTACCTGAAAATGTAATTTTATCGCTGTATGTATATACATTGCAATAAACTTTTCAAATTTGCTAGAAAACAAGGCGAATGCGAGAAAGTCTAGGGGAGCACACTCCCGATTTTTTGCTTTTGTGACGCCACATTGTATCTAAACAAATTCACTAATTACTTTCCAGTTTTGGCTTGAATTTTGAGTGTATACCAACCCTACTTGAATTTCTTACATGTTACAGCGCAATGCTCATGAGGCGGGTACTATTTAACTTGAATGGTGAGAGGTGAGAGCGGATGTTCAATTTCAAATAACCCACCACCACAGCCGATACATTTTTTAAAGCTGCATTTATTTAAACAAAGTAAGAACAAAAGGCAGTAATAATCATACAAAAATCGGTAGTAATTGAACTAAAAACTGAAAAGAAAACAAATTTACATGCGCTTCGCTCGGGGGCGAGTTAATGAAGTCAGGGTCTTCATTTTCGTCAAATAGCGAAGTTACTAGATCGGCGTCGTCTTCGTCGTCGACGATGACCTCATTGCTGTTATCACATTCTTGGCCAGCACAGAATTTGCAAAGGGCGGAACAATTGAGGCTCACCTTTCTACAGCCATACGTCCCCATACAGCCAGTTGTGCATCTGCATGAAATGGTCTTGAGCAGGTTTGGGGGAGCAGCGTCTCGAGCTCTGCTACACCAGCCCCACTCGATCGGGTCTTTGACAATCCCCATCCACTCCATGACCTGGTGGTGTGTCCTCAGGAAGTGGAAATGTGCTGCGTCAGTGGTCGGGGGTAGTTTAGCCAGATTGAGCTTGATGGCACTGGTCTTGAGTTTGCTATGGCGAAAGGATCTCAACGACTGTTCTCTACTGCCACCATACAGTGATACCAAAATTTTCTCCCCTGCTGCTGAAATTTCTTGGGGAGTGGCAGCAGGGTCCCCGAACCTTTCCGTCTGCTCCAGCAATAATGGGCCTTTCCTGAAAAGTTGGCAGAATTTATTCTTTCCACAAGCAAATATGTTTGAAGTGGTGGCGCAGCCGAATATTGCGTGCAGGAGCAAGATACAGCCTTTGGAGTTATACTTGTAGGAGGAGGCGGAGTAGATTGCGTCTGCCTGTTTCCCTCTCGCTGGATTTTTGAGTTAGACATTGTTGACAGCAGATGTTGTGCCAGTCAGCAGGACAAGTAGGTCAATGTGTTTCCCGACAATGACGACGGCGTCGTACGTGGGGGAGAGTCGTTTAGCTGTGGCAACTATCAGCCTGTCAGCATCTTTAGAAGCTTAGTCTGTGGCGATGTTTAATGCTTGCATTTCAGTGGAGAGCAGCTTCAGGAATCCGTCCTTATTCCCCTCATTGGCCAGGAACTTATTCTGAGGTGTGGTGTTGGCAGTTGTTCTGTCAAACATCACGTCTGATGACGAGTTTGCTTTGTACCTTCTTACTTGTTCAGCAGTCTTGGTCCCTTGCTTGCACATCGGTGTCATAGCGACGCTGAAGTACTTGATGTAATCCTGGCAAATCCCTCCAAAGGTCGAGTTTCTGTTCCATACAACCTTGTGGAGAAGGTACCCACCATTAATCACGACTATGGAACGTTGAGGGAGTTGGAAGTCTTGTGAAAGTGGTGAGAAAGCCATAACTGAATTACAGCGTCCTAAAATTAGAAGTTTGACAAATTTCCGGAAAATGCGATTTTTATTTTTTTTTTAAAGTACATATCTCCGTAACTATCAGTCTTAGAAACAAGATTTAAAACCTAAATTCTATGAAATTTTATTCTCTACAACATTGAGTAGAACTCTTGTAGCTAAAATGCACCAAAAATAAGATATAAACGAAAATCTGAAGAAAGTGCAGATTGTTTTCGTTTTTTCAAGATGGCGGCGGGCGCGGAGGGGAGGGGGAAATTATGCATTTTCCATTTTAAGCACTTACTAACCATCCTAGACAACATATCAAAAATTGAGAACCACCGGACCTTTTGTAAGGTAACCCCCCTCTGTTGGTCTCTATTTACTGGACTATTTCACCTTAAAATTATCCTTGTATTTAAAGTTGCTCAATTGACTCTTTTCAAGATGATGTAGGTCTCACAAAAAAGTCTGATCTTTCAGCTGTACTATTACCTACTATGGCAGTAATGACTGTACTCCCATTCGAGTTCTGATGTGAAAGCGTAATTTTTTTCCAAAATAATTTAATCTACATTGTTTGAATACATTATTAAGTTTCCTTGTTTGCTCAATTGAAAGATAATACTTTCTCACATACAAACCTAAGTTATTTTGAAAATAGTTTATTCTACCAACTTTAAATAACAGCTTTTTTCAAATTTTGAATCCTCTGTGTAACGCAACGATTTAAGAATATATTTTAGAGAAGATATAGAATCACCTTTATCTTTAATATGTTACTTAACTTTGCTTATCTAGTTATGACATTCAGCATTTTCTTTTAATATTTTTCACATTTGTTTGGTTTGACTTTGACAGCGAAACCTGAGACGACAAATATGTAAATCTATTAACAACCATAAATGTTTTTTAAATACGAGTTTAGAATCATGTGAATTTGCTGTAGGGGTTACACAATTTGGTTCAACGAGTCACCCTGGTGTTTAATGAACTCTTAAACATGCGGTTTTAGTCAAAATCGATAAGCATTTTGGATGGCCGAGAGTCAGCTTAAATTTTTTTCACAAAATCGTTATTTAAAACTCAACAGTAGTACCGGGTGTCTTAAAATGAATTACATCTAGTATGCTTTGAATTTCCCATAATGCAATCTAAAATTTTACTTGAAATTGGCAAGACTGTAAGTCTATGTCAAATTCGAGGTTAGCAGGTTAGGTTCTGCGTCAGTCTGTGTCAAAACTGACAGTAAACCTAACCTGATAACCTTGCATTTGACATAAACTTACAGTCTTGCCAATTTTAAGTAAAGTTTTGGCTTGAATTATGGGAAATTCGAAGCATACTAGATGTAATTCATTTTAAGACACCCGGTAGGTTATGTGCTGATATTGTCTGAAGTTTATAAATTAGTCTATTTAGATTAATAAAGTTAATTAATACTTTGGTTTACAGAATGTATCATATTTCACGTATGCGCTACCGTTAAAATGTGAAAGGCCGTTATTTTATAGAATAACTAGATAATATTCTATGCTCTACCTAGTTAATCTATGGATTAGCTAATTATTCTATACAATAACGATCTGAATCATTTAATGTGTGAAATAGCATGAGGCAGTAATTATTAATGGTAATACTGGGTTTAAATGGAAGAGCAAGCGGCTGGTTTAACTACTCCACACTGACCTTCGCCACTTAAAGGTATTTTGTTATACCACTATTCAGCTTAAAAGTTAGAAAATAATAAAATTGTTGATAACAATGGAATGTTTGTATCAATTTGAATATTGAGAACAATATCTTATACTGGTATAAGTAACTTTTTGCACCATATTTTTTGAAAACAGGTAGACATCTGTGCCTAGTAAGCCGAGAAACAAATGACTAAAACCTAGTTGTTAACTGCGCCAGCAATTCTTCTGCAATTATCAACAAATGTTGAAGAGAGCCTAGTTTTTTCGCAAAATCAACCCTTGAATCCTTGGAAAATGGTGAAATTTAGCATTTACTAGAAATTTATTGATGTAAATAATAATATTTCATTTATGGAATTGACTTTTAGTCATTTGTTGGTCAGTATACACGGAATTCGATTTAATTTTTTTAAAACATGGTGCGGTCTATCTCATGTTTTTTTTTCTATTAAAGTCGCAACAGATATCAAAATTATAAAGATAAAACAATACTAATAAATGGAAAAAACATATAAACCTTGCCATTAAATAGTTACTTTCTGATTTGCGTCTGACACCCATGTTTAAGCCACTAACAGTACATCAACAATAACTAATGCCAACTCACCGGATGACTCGCTCAAAATGTTCTACTGCTATAAGCAAAAATATTTTTTAAAGCACATCAAAACTGAATATTAATGATTTTGGTCTTGTATTGGGCCTAGGAATCTGTTCTTGAATTATGTCCACATATTTCAATATCTTTCAAAATATAACATGTTAAAATGGGATATAACGTGCGCTCACGCCGACCTATTCATTGTTTACAGTACGGATTCCTGTCTTTTTGACAATGCAAACTTTTTTGAACCGCATTTTGTCTTACACAGAACTTTGGATATTAAATAATGTTATTGTGTAGATTACCAATGTGAAAGATTGAATAAAAAAAATTAAAAACGTTACCTGTATTTCATATTCCATACAAACCTCCTATTTTATAGGGCATTATAAGAAATAATAAATTTGAAAATCTGAAACTTTGGCCATGGATTTTAAGTGTAAGAGCGACTACAACTACAATACTTTGTTATTTTAAATACAACACCCTGTATATTATTACATTTTTAAATTATGTTTAAAATTTTAGAGAAAATTTGTCTTTTCAATTATCTATTTTGTACGGTTTCTGTAGAATTTATAATTTTTGAAAATTTTTGATCAATTTTTAAATATTAAAAATCTATTTTTGGGTAATTATAAGATTACTGTAAAGGGAAGTTGCGTGCGTGGATCACACCAGATTTTTGTAAATTTTCTTTTTAATTTTGACACTGTGATTAGTCAACCATTTCTGCACCTCACCAACATCAGTAGAAAAGAGGGTGGTTTGTCTACTTGCATCGAATGGTACGGAGCGCTATCGATTATCCCTACACATTTAGATTTTGCACTCGCTAAAGCAGGAATTAATTGATTAACCACAAAATGTTTCAATGTTTCTCCATTTATACTTTTATGATAGTGCCGACCATTGTTTGTCGAGTCAGGTACTAAATCGCACCCTTAAAAAAGCCAAAATGAAGAGGAAATAGTTTTCTTTTACCTTTAATTTTGACTCGCCCTATTCTAAGGCACTTGCCAATCTTCTATCGTAACATACAGGGTGTAAAAAAATGGCGTACACAAGGAAAAGGCAATGTTAAAAATTACAAAGGACCGACTATATCTGTAGTCATTTAAGATAGCAACGTTGTTTGTTTTGTTGTCCCCGCAACGAAAGAAAAGCTTAGGGGAAAGAGGGACGCGGGCGGATACGTTTGGCAGTACTGAAGTGTTAATAGTGGCACTTAGAGATGGGCGCGTGGGTGAGTATTCACTCACGCCACGCCCGTTTTACGCTTGCTTTAAACACTCACGTTCACGCACGCTCACGCTCACGTTCACTCACGTTCACGGCGTGACCCGCCACTCAAGACGTGACACGCAGCTTGTACTTCAAAATTCAAATTCAGATAGAACAGAATGTTCAAATTTAGAACCAATAAGAATCTGCAAACGGATTTACCCAGAACTTCCCTCGTAAGTGGACATTGTGACACTACTTAAGTTTAACAATCGAATTAAGGTAGGGGTAAAAATATCTTCACGTTTCTAAAAAAATATTACCGGTGGTTGAATTCGAAGGGCAGGCGGCTGCGTATGCGATTTCAGCGTTTTGTCGAATGTTGCAAGCGAATGCGCTATTCCTATATGCGCTATAATTATTAAAGCGGGACGCCATGGACTGTACACAGTACACACAACACTCACACCAGCACACAGATGCGCATGCGCAGCTCCATCTCTAGATCTTCCACATGGGTGGGCAGCGGGTGGGCCGGACACCCTGCAATCTTTTATTCGTTACTAAATATTTAACGTGAAATTAACGTAAAACGTGAATCACTCCTTGGAAATTTTAACTCACGTTCACGTCCCGATTTTCAAATATTAGTCACGTTCACTACGGGACCCGCCGTGACCCGACTGTTTTCACGTTACGCGCCCATCCTTATAACAGGTACTGTCAAATTCAAGGTTAGCAGGTTAGGTTTTGTTTGTTATTTGACACAGACTTACCTGCTAACCTCGAAATTGGCACAGTTGACAGTACCACGGACAATACACTTCAGTACTGCCAAATGTTTAACACGAATCCGCCTGCATCCCTCATTTCTATAACTTTTACCTTGTTGCGCGGGAAATAAAACAAAGTTGCTATGACCACACATATAGGCGATCCTTTGAAATTTTCAACATTATCTTTTCTCTACACTTCCATTTACACCCTGTGCTACTGCATTGCACATAGTCATTATACAGCGCTCCTAAAAAGGCGAATAATTATAGGTTTTGAAATAATGATATAACGGCTTAGAGAATATTTTGGAATAACCTTAAAATTTGTCGGCCATCTATTGTTTTGTGATTATGGTAATACACTTTTTTAAAATGGCAAGTTAATTATGTTTGAATTTGTAGACGACACACTTTTTTTTAATCTAATATTGTTTCTTTTATAAGAGGATTGCAAAATTTTCAGGTTATTCCAAAATGAGCCGGCAACTATCGAACTTATAATTATATTGTATCGATTTTTAATGAGAGCAATTAAAACTTATAATTACTATGCATTACTTTTAGACACTTTTTATGTAAATGATTCATCGCATCCTCCCACTAAAAAAATAATAGATGTTCCAAAATGTAAAACAGCTTGATAAAGGCATTTTATCACATACAGCAAAGTAATAATATAATATTTCGTTAATTCTAATGCTGGAAATGCATCTAAATAGATTTAGTTCTTCGAATGCCTTAATGAAATTATACATCAACGTGGTATTTGGTGGGAATGTAGGGTTGTATGCTTCGAGACCACACAAGTATGTGTACATAGCTGATTTAGTAAATCCTATCTGCATTTAGAATTTGCCGGCACATAACTGTTGCCGCAAAGTGGAAGGATTACTCATCTTTATGAAATGGAATAAAAGAGTGAGTTTTAGCGCTATAAATAAAGTATTGCTAGCACATATCACCACATCAAAGAAATGCACATAAATTCAAACGAGGCACTCTTTGATGTCAAAATGTTTAAGATTCGCTTTCATTTCGCAGAGATCATTATTAGCCTGGAAACGGGAGATGAATCCGCCGCATTTGTGTAAATCAAAAAGCCCTCGAGAACGCATCGCCGGAGCACGGGCCATGAATAAAAGAATACAAAAGACAACAGATGAAAAGAAAGAAAACATCAAACCGCGTTAACCTGTCATTGGGACGGGGTGTAGGTAGGTCTGACGGTAGGTATTGTGAATTCAGACCGCGCGGTCCGCGTACCGTCATCAAGGCGCCGTAACGAAGCGGGGCTCCCCCGATGCCGCATTCCGCATGCGGACGCGAACTCATTAATTCACCGCGGTTAAGACGACAGCTATAGGTTATCGCATTAGTGAGGGTACAGCGCATAATGACTTGGTCAAACTGTGATCTCGAACGTGCCGATTGCGAGCACATGCTACTAGCGCGACGACTACTTGTACAACTGCGATTACAACTGAAGACATTACGATTCAGACTCGACTCCGGCCCGTAATTATCATTATCCGCTAAACATAAATGGCCCTCCAACTTCTGGAAACGTTCTTTGTTCCCGTGCATGTCTTGCATCCGGAATGAAAAATCGAGCGCCTGAAAATTCTGCTTATAATGCCATCCCAGCAATATTCTCGAATGACCTTACCTTATGTTAACGATTTATACTTTCGCCATTATTAGTTTTCTAAGTTCCCGCTGAAAATAGAGCCATTTCAAAGAAGACCGGAAGGTCTGGACCTGCTTGAATACAGTCTGCTTTGCCACAGTTGATATCCTATATTGTAAGAATTATGAAATACAGTTATTCAAAACGGGCCCATAATCAGCGAAAACGTAACCGTTACTAATTTTAGTTCGAGTTAATAGTGCTTATTGTTTACGTTTTCAGTAATATTACATACATGTACATATAGTATTTTATTTCCTTTATTGCAAGGTTTAAGTGAGTCTCATAGGTCCTGATTCTATAAGAAATTTATACCATAGTAAATTACTGGGCAAAAAAATCCAGATAGTCTTCAAGGAATAATCGTCTATGAGTGTTTTTTTGCCGCGATGGAGGAATGGCGCAGTAACTTTTGAACTATATTTTAAAAGAAGAAATTAATAAGAAATAAGGACTCGCCACTTCAGCTGAATACACTAAAATTTTTATACACCAGATGTATCGAAAGCTCTGGCAAGCAATAAATGGCTAATGAAATACTGCAGAATGACATCCTGTTTGATTGTTCGGAAAGGTGGCGGAAAAAGAAGTTCAGGGAGACTTTCCTAACAGTTCACCCCAACTGTACCAAAGGTACAGCATGTAATAGTATAGAATTAGGACTAGTTAGAAAAAAAATACAAAAACATACCATTCACACTGTAGAGTGGACATATAGCCGCCCTACAAAATTTAAATTATTGAAAATCCAGGTCAGATTGTAACTGGAAACATTCAACTGTTAATAGTTTTAATTTTGTGGTGTGGCGAAATACAAACGTCAAGTTTCAGAAATTATCAAAAAATAAACCACTTACATCCGCCGCCTACCATATCTATGCGTGCGGAAAACGGCTTTGGAGATTCATCATCATTATCAGTTGTTACCTTATTTTTAAAGACTGCAATTTTCTCAAATTCTATTAATTAGCTCTCTCCGGGATTGGATCGTGTCGTTATTGAGGTCCAAAAACTAAACGTTGTGCCCACTTTCGTAGGGGCTTCATCAGAAGGAAAAGCAAAAGAGCACGGTAACTCAACGTGTAAACCACGCCAGAAGCGAAACTCTTCTAATGAGAGAAGGATTAATTTTACCACAAAGATAGAAAGTAACGGCTCCCTTCCTTTCTTAGATGTACAGGTCTGTCGCCAACGCACTGACAAACGTGGTCATTCTGCATATCACAACCCCCCTCACACTGATCGTTATCTATATGCCGATTCGTCTCGTCATGCTACACAAAAACTTTCCGTTATGAATTCGCTTGTACACTGGGCTGTTTCCATATCCCAACCCGATGATGTACACACTGAATTAAACCATAATCGGAAAGCTCTTAGGAACAACGGTTGCTAGGGATATACAGTCTACCATCCATCGCCATCTTCAACCACGGCCACCTAAACCGCCAAAAACCGATCCTCCTGCAGCAATAGTCTTTCTTTCTTATATCCACCAAGTCACCGATCGCGTAGGAAAGTTTCTTCGAAAACAAAACACTAAAACAGTATTCAAACCCCACATCAAAATCTCACAGGTTCTTCCTTCACCTAAAGATAAATTAAACACTATGTCAGAAATTTATAGAGTCCCTTGCCCTTGCAATGCTGTATACATTGGTGAAACAAGACGTTCAGTCGCATATCTAAACACCAGCGCTGTCTCAAGTCGGGTCTCGTTTTCTTTTTGATGAAACTTCCATTATCTGCAAATCCCCGCTCTTCTTTAGCAGAAAGATTGGCGAAGCGATCGAGATTTACAAACACCCTAATAATCTCAATCGGGACGAAGGCTTTCCCCTTTCCTCTATGTCGAAAGTGCTAATTTCTAAGCCCCGGCCATCGTCACTCAACTACGACGGCACTTTCTTGTTTTGTCTTTTTCCTTCCGATCGTTAGAAGAGTTTTGCCGCTGGCGTGGTCTACAAGTTGAGTTACCGTGCTCTTTTGCCTTTCTTCCTGATGAAGCCCTTTACGAAAGTGAGCAAAACTTCGAGTTCTTCGACCTCAATAATGACTCGGTCTAATCCCGGAAGTCGTTTGTTACTTAATCGCCGTGAAAGCTTCGGAAATTAGCTCGCTCCATTTGGTCCCACCTTCTGCAGTTGTTATTGAGTCTCGGAAGGAACCTCCAGTTATACGTTGTGCTTGATCGTTTGAATGAGTTGGGGAATTCCCTATATTTCTGCATTCCTCAATATTCCCGGAATTTAACCTGGAAGTCTTGCTTATGTCCAAAAACCTTTTGTAGGCTATTTCTGTTATGTTTGTTAGTTCTTTTAGTTAAAGTAATGATTAAACGGAGGGATTGGTACAAACTGACACCTACAGAATTATTTAGAATTGCAGTATCCCGTCTAATAATCTCTAACATTCTTCTCCGAAGAGCACCTGAAGAAGAGGCAAAATTTTAGTTAATCCGTTTCGAATCTTCTTTCGAGTTCCCAGAGTGCCCTTCTGTTTTGGTCCGGTAAAGATATTTTGTTGGTATTTTTGCTAATACTTGCGGTTTGTTTTACTTTCCTGTGGATATATTTGAAGTCATGTTTATTTACCAACTCTTCTACCTCGGTATATTATTCATGTAACCACTTCTTTGATGTTATTTTTTATTAATTTGTTTACTTCTTTATATCTCCTGTCATTACGTTTTTTATCTCCCTTCTAACTGACATTAAAACCAATTGTCAACGTTCATCCATTCTTTGTTCTTGGATCTTCTTGTCTTAATTATTAAGTAGGGGTATCCAATTCGGATCTTTAATGCAGTGGTTTTCCGTTGCCTTTTGCATTCCTATGCCGTTAATCATCTAGTAGATTCATTCGCCTTGAGAGGCGATATATCACCTAAAGCGCAAGAGAGTGCCGTAACCCGTATTTGCTTATCTACCCTCTAGGAAGCTGTTGGAAATATACAGGGTGATACCGGCGATGACTCGCTCCACTTGATCGGGGCTGGGACTGCTTATTCGTTAGAATTTTCTGCTGATTTTCTAGCTAATCTCTATACCTAAAAATCTTTCACTATCCGCCACCTGTAACTCCACTGGTAGCCTGCGGCACATCCACTTTTTCTTTTAACTCGTCATAATAATTCTATAATCTCTCCATCTGTTGTTGCAAATACGGTGGTACTTTGCCTATTCAAAGTTGAAAATAAAAAGTTTTATGCACCTCGGGCATTACTTGATGTTGATAGCCCTCGGGCGTCTTATATAACCTCGGGCCAGAAGCCCTTAAGCTTGTAAACTTGTAGCCCTCAAAAGGGCATAAACATATTCATAATTCCCTTAGTACATAGATAATTATTACCAACCGTTGACGTCATTTTAGTTATTATTTACAAACACGTATTAATAAAAACCATACCTAGTCACAAAAGTACTATTCAGCTAAAATAATTGTAAGATTTGCACTGTTTTCATCTCACAACATTTTATATAATCTGAATTTGCGTTTCTAAAATTTCGATGGTATATAAAGTTTTGAATGGAATTCAGGCATAATCAGCGTTTTTGGCCCTTGTCTTGTTATAGCCCTCGATGTTCGACACCTCGTCCTATTACTTTCAAGCCGCGGGCCAAAAATGCCTGTTTTACGCCCTACATAAATAACTATTTCAGAATCTAACAAAAACAATAGAAACTTTCCATTAATGAGGTCAACAACGCCACCATCTATTGCTGCTCGTTCCTTTGTTATGTGATTAAAGTTCATGAAAATCATGTTCATTTGAGATAAAACCTTGAGCAGACAACAATTTCCTATTTGTTGTATTATTTAGGTTGGTTGCTTTTCCACAACTCCGGGAGCGACAAATTTCATGAAAATGGAGAACATTTTAACAACCAGTTTTGATCAGAACATGTTTACGGAAGAATTCAAGTAAAGTAGTATTAAATTAAGCGATTTCATTATAAATCCTATCAATTCAAGCGGCAAGCAGGAATCTGCATATATACGATTTCCCATGAAATTTCCCTATGTTCGCACCTTAAGTGAAGCACTCGGTATAATGAATTTAATATAGTATTACAAAAAATATACCTTTTTTGTCGTACATCGTTACTATTTTTCATAAATAAACAACTATCTCATGGAGGCCCACTTATGGGCCACAATGAGACATGGTGCAGTGTTGAAAAAAAATATATAGAACATAGTTAGCCAAAAGCTAGATAGTTCCCGATTTAAAATTAGTTTAAAAAAGATATGTTGAACATGTGGTAAAAAATATAAGTGTATATCTCAGTAAACAACATTTAAAAAAATATTTTTGTAAATTTTGTCCCAACGTGGCCCACCCGACCCTATATACAAAAAATTGTGGCTCAATACGTAGTAAGTTAACTGGAGAAAGAATTCCGACTATTCATAATTCGTTAAAAATCTACCGCACAGAGTTTATAGGAAATAGGAGAGACACATCAAAGCATCTAGAAGTCTCAGATAATATTGAAGAATTTACATATCTGACCATATAAGTCTATTTAAATATACAGCTAGTTATTGTATCATGGAAATGTTAAAAATTTAGTTCCCTAAAGAATAAAATTTCAAAATTTGAAATGTACTACGTCCAACAAGATCAGCTTTTGAATGTATAAAAATGGTGAAACGCCAAAGTAGGTTTAATGAAACTTGGTTAACGTTCATTATCAATCAAAACAATTAAACCAATTAGAGTACCTTCACCTAGATGATGCCATTTGTCACCTATATCTAATTAAGGTAAAACGTATTGCATGGGTGTTAATTATTTTAAAGATGCATATTATTTAATTTCTAGACCGATCTGTCGAAAAATACCTAAACACTGCCCTGAAATTGATGAATCAACATAAACGTTTGGATAAAAACTGTTATAGCAAAGACAATTCCACACAGTTTTACAAAGGTGTACTGGTTAATGGATTCCCATACGAATATATCATTTATGGAACAGACAGGAAAAAACCCTTTTTTTATTAAACCGGTTTCCGATAACCAGTTAGAATTCGAAGTTCCGGGTTTGGTAAAACGGGGTTAAGTGCTGTTTAATTGAGGGCTTTATAAATCTGACCTCTTCTGTACGATCCACTAATGGATTCGTTGTAATTGCTATTTCTGTACTTATATTTACAAAAATATCTTTCAGGAAATATTTGTTTGCGATGAACCACTGTCTCATCTGATAGTAGCTATCCAAAAATAGGTACCTACTAATATTGCAGAGTTAGATGTCTACCCCATTTCTGCTGCCTTTATTTTATTTCATTGCGAACTGTATTTGTTTTTGTACATCTGTCATATTTGTGTACAATACCTTTTTTCTTCAGCACAGTATTCTTCGCCGGTGTTTTATTTATAAAATATATTTTCTTCTATCATTTTTTACCTTTAGCTGTCTACAATCCTTCACTGTAAATAACTATTAAAGTATGCATTCTGTATAAGATAGTATGTCCAAGGGCCAATATGGGAATCTGGTTATTAGTAACAGATACACATTTGAGAAAACATTACGTAGTTAAAGAACAAAGAAATACGTTTCTCGTTTATGAGTTATCTTAAGAAAACTAAATCTTTAGATTTCTAATTATATTTCTTTCGCCGTTAATATTAAAGTTCGAGCGAAGCTGACAAAACTCCTTTACAGCTACTTTTAATGGACTTAAATATTACATTATCAATTATTCTATCCGACGTTTCGTCCTCCAGCCATCCTCAACTTATTTTTTTAAAATACCATTCTTACTTTCTAACAACAATTTTAGAAGCCCTTTCTTATTATGAGTTTAGTAATGTACGACAAATTATGGTTTAACTAGTTTTGGGATTTTTCTGACCATAACTCAAAACCGAAAAATCATATCAAGGATTTCTATGCATCATTTTCTTAATCCTTTAATTCCGCAATTTTATCCCCGTTTAACCAAATCAAATCTCTTACTATTAGCGAGATCCCCATACTGGCTTTGCTTATCTTAGACGTACTGTATTTGAATTTTGGTTCCTCTTTATGTTGATAAGAGTTGGAGACAAATCTTCAGTTGTGATTAGGTTCTTATAGATAAATTAAGGAAATGATGTATATCACATTAATTTAAATCCAATGAATTATACATTTTTGAAAAGTTTGGAAAGGTTCAACGCGGCGGACGTTTTACATTTATGGTGTATTATCATTTTTTCGGGTCTGAGCGAGGACTTTTTCGAGAGTGTTTTGGGGTGATTAGCGGTGGTTACCCTTTTCGGCCTCTACCTATCTCCGCCTTGCCATCACAATATGTAAAATCCCAATCAGAATGCTCCTGCGTACAGGAGCTCCCGTCTATCCCTTACCAACGAATCCCTTAGAAATAAAAATAATACATTTGTGTGTATTGCAGAATCTAACATTTCCATGTTCCCAAAAATGGAGGTAAAATTGTAGACCCTAATTACTCGTATATACGATTTGCATCCAAACTTGCAAATAACCGTTTTTATGTATATTCGTAAACACATCTGCAGTGTACGAGGGCATCAATAAGCACATCTATCTAAAAATAAACAACATTGAAACACCCATACGCCGATTAATTAATCCAGCAATCCGAGTTGTTTTTCCAATGTCTCACCCACAATACCATATCCTCTCATTGAATAAGCTCTTATAAATAGAGGAATTAAAATAGTTTCCCCGATGTCATTCTTACGAACAGGTCTAGTCGAGAAGGGTTATACGCATATTTTAAACTTTCGACTACAAGTTTTTGTAGATGAAAAGATAATAAATATTCCAGAGATCATGCTCGTACATTATGATAAAAACGCATATAGAATATTTGCGACAACCTAGGCAATGGTATATTTTACATGTAAACATTCAAGGTTACTTAGCAGCACACTGTCCTAATATTAATAATGATTTCTTTTTTGAAGATCTTCTAGATAATGGAAATATTGGAAACAACCAAATTGTGGAAGAAGTCGCTACACAGAACAATCGATTGAGAAGACATTTCGGTGCCTAATAACGCGATAGTGCAGACAAACAATGATGATCAAAACTTTTTAAAACCCTCTAGGGAACTTGTCAAGGAAGTAAACAATTCTAATACTGTCGCCCTTCAAGTTCAAACAGGCACTATATAAGTCCACAGAAGTCTTGATAAATTCAATACAGGAGCAACTTGAACGCCTCAAACAAATAATAATGGATCCAGAAGATACATTTACCTTAGGTTACGATTGTCTCTTAGACTTTCTAGAAAATACTATTGGAGTTAAGGATATTGCAAGCACGGCCCACAACTATACACACAACGAAGAAGTTACATATGCTAAGAAATCTATACCCTCTTCTACAGACGAGAAGTACAAAAAGTAGATTTACAAGGATTATGAAGAAACTAAAGGGCACTAAAGCTAATGATGATGAGTCTTTAGTAGAATTTGATAGTTCAACATGTTCGACATACTAAGAAAAAATTTCTAACGATCATTCCATACCATTTTATACTATCTTATAATTTATTTGCCATTTTGATACTACAGCGTAATATTAATGGGTTTTATTCTCATTCAGAAGAACTAAAACTGTAATGACTACAGAAATTTCAACTATAGTGTGCTTACAAGAAACCAATTTTAATGACGATAGTGTATGTACATGTACAATTAATAAATACAATCATTCTTACCACAAAAAACAGAACCGTAGCTGGGTAAACAAGTGGTGGAGTTGCCACATATGTAAGCAGCAAATATAATTCAACTGTAATTTCCTTTACCACTGATCGGGAAGTAGTAGCAATGTCTATGTAACTCTCTTTTAAAATTACTGTTTGTAACATATATCTATGACGCAGAGACGACATAACTTTTGCAAAATTAAAGAGATCCATACTACAGTTGCCCTCTCCATACTTTAATGCATCGAATGTAATCTGGGGATCTGTATCTACTGATCCTAGAGGCAAAATTTTAAAGGATCTAACACTATTAAATATAAGCAAAGAAAACTAGAGTTAACTCTTACAACTTTTTCAGCTATAGATCTAAGTTTATGCTATACTGTTCTAGCTCCACGGGTGATATGGAAGACTTTTCGGTATATTCATGGAAGCGGTCATTATCCCATTAAAATTTAAAATACAATAGAAGCTGAACCGATAGAAACAAATCACTATATTTCTTGAAACCTCGGCACTGCAAAACTGTGAGCGATATACTTAGATAGAAGAAAATTTAACCACACACACGTACTAGAAACCCAAGATGTAGAAAACATGATAGAATATTTAAGCTCTATCATGATTGCTGCAGCAAATTGTTCCATTAAAAAAAATATCATCAAAAAAGCATACACCAGTACCTTGGTGAAATAAAGACCGCCAACAAGCAACAAAAGCAAGTACACACGATTTTAATACATTAAAAAGATGTAATATCTTTAAAAATCTAGTAAATTCAAAAAAAATCGAGGTACAGCCAGATTTGTTATTAAAAAAAGTAAAAACGAATCGTTGTCAAAATACACTTCTTCCATAAACAGCTCAACTCCTATGAGTGAAGTCTGGGATAAAGTTAGGAAGATAAAAGGAAATTATAAACCTCAACAAATTATACTTTTAAGTTACGAAAATTATATCATTCAATCAGAAATAGTAATAATACTGGCAGATTATTACGAGAGGTAATCCAGTAATGAGAACTATAACAATGAATTTAAACTGTATAAAGAAAAGAAAGAAAGCGAACAAATAACCCCTTCTGCACATTTCACTGAAATAAAAATTGAATATCCTACCGTTCTCCCCCTTCCAAATATAAATAATCCACCATGCACTATAAAAATTCCAAATATAAACTATACCCTCACCCAACTTCACAAAACCAATACCTATCTCTTGATCATACGCAAGGCCTTCTACGAACTCCAAGAACAGTATAGTTCAATGCTTCTATATACTGATGCATTCGGTATAAAAGTTGGAGTTGCAGTGATAACTCCCAATCAAGGGTACCGTTATCACCTACCTGAAATATGCAGTATATACACTGGAGAACTGTATGCAATATTGCAAGCTTTGGTGTATACTACAAATCACCCAGGATCATCACACGTCATTTCTATAGACTCATTCGATTCTTTATAAACCATACAACAATACTACCCTACAAATTCAACCGTTCAAGAAATAAACCCTCAGTTATCCCAGTTAGATTCACAAGGAAATGAAATCACATTTGTCTAGTCACCGTCGCGTGTAGGTATTCTAGGAAATAAAACTTGATGTTTACATAAGTTCTGATGTTAAAAATTACCTCAAACAAAAATCATACCAAATCTGGCAAAACAAATGGAATGAGAGTGCAGCAAAACTCAACGAAATTATGCCTAATATAAATCACACTCTGATAGTACCCCAAGATAGGAAAACACAGGTTATAGCAACACGGATCAGAGTAGGTCCTACAAGATATACCCACAATTACCTTCTCACAAAAGAACAACAACCTACACGTGCTGTATGTTAAATTCCGGGTACCATAAAATATATCATCATAGATTGTCCAAAATGTGCACAGCAACGAAAAATATTTAATACCCCTAACAATGTGGTGGAAACTTCGAAAAATTACAACGAACTATAATTTTTATGCAATACATAAATGTATATAATAAAGTGTAAATAAAACTGTATCAATACGCTAGGTCGATGCGATAACCTTATCACGCAATACTAAAAATCTTTTTTAGAAAATATGGATTTCCAAGATGTCTGTCTTTCGTTCAGAATATTTATATAGAGTAAGTTAGAATGTTTCAATTACGTTAACGTTAACGTGGAAAGAACAAATGGAAAAACTCCAGTGTAGTAAAAATTAATAAAATTTTCGTTTTATACATCGGAATTGTGGGCCTAAACTGAAACTTGGCAATTCTGGTCAGTGAATATTTACATGTTAGCAGTTATAGTTGTGGTATTGTTTAATGAAATAACATAATATGGTCGAGCTGAAACAAACCCCATCGAAAGATGTCAATCATACAGCAGTAAGTCAAAAATTAAATAGAGTTAGTATTAATGATTAAAAAATTAATCACTGAATATAATAGAAGACAATAAAAGAATTACTTATGTTGTTTATTAGGTATTTGCCACACTACAAAATCAAGAGTATTAAAACCCGAACGTTTCCAGAAAACAATATGCCCCCCGTTATCAACAAAAACAAGTAATGAATTAAAAATGAACTTCCTATTTTTTTTTTATATGAATATCTCAAAAACGAAAAAATATATGACGTCTTTACTTCTGTGATTTTTTCACTGTTTTTCCGATTTTCTCAAAAACGGCTCAAACACTACATTTTTTATGTGTATTTTGAATAATTATAAGATCACTGTAAAAGGAAGTTGCGTGTGTGTATCACATCAGATTTTTTTTACTTGAGCTCAGGAGCTATCAGCTTCAAGTAAATTGAATCACTCTAATCAGAGATTGTCTTAATAAAATAATTACATAAAACTACAGGTAACAGTCCATTGTTTTCAACTTTGATTAATGCATTTTATTCAGTATGCTCTTGAGAGATTCAGTCATATAAATATTGGCTTCTAATTAAACGACCAGCCTTATAGATATTTTCATTATTTCAAAAACCAAAATCACCTTGCATATTTACAAAATCTCAGGCTATCACAATCATGCAAGCAATATTCTACTTATAGAAGAATGATATTCAGAGGGAATTGATTAAAGTAGCGCTGAGTAAGTATTTCAACTAAGTTACTAAAGTGAATAACCTAAAAATCAAATAATACAGGCTGCATCTGCCGGAAAGGTGATAATGGTAACACATCCCCAAGATGTCGAAACTTTGGGTTATTTGTACTCCTTCGCCCATTTAAGATCCGAAAGTAATGACATTGTGAAATGGCCGGTCATTAATTTTATTTTTATTCTCTGGTCTTCTCGTCCCTTTAGGTACTTAGTTCTTCAACTCGTTATAGTAGTTCAAATCCGTACAAAGTGCACAGTCAAGGAAAAAGGGGAGCGAAACTATTACAAACGCTTCTTGTTCAAACTTAATTAGTGCTGCTAATGATTTCGGCAAATAGCACTATCTGTAGATGGTATTAATTTATGCAATCTAATTAAATTCCGAAAACAGCATCTCGAGTTTTGGCTGCAAAATTTTTAAGATTCACGGCGTTGTAAATTAAAACTTACGTCATTAAGTCCTGATGTATAATTAAAAGTTAAACAGAATTACCAAGATTCAAAACTGTAATAAACATCTGCGTACCTACAACGGACATTCGCTTTGTATGAAAATTGTGGCGTAATCTGATTTCAGAATTCCTTTGACGAAACCCTGCCGTTATTAATACTTTTAAAAACTTTGCACGTGTAGCCAGGCGCAATTATTTTACCATTGCTTCTGTGCTTATGTTTCTCTGGAGGTTAGCAGTTTTTTGTTCGGAAAAATAAATGACTTTCTTTTATTTGCCTAACTTAGCAAATTTGAAGATTAATCATGGGTTTTTAAATAAGGTGAATTAATTTCAAGTTGCGCAAAAATAACTATTGTTCTGCGAGTAGAGAAAATTTTTTATCTTTCTGGCGTGTTTTAATTTCCCAAAATTTCAGTAGGTTTTTAGCGTTGCTAGACAATAAGAAATAGCAGTAGGAGAATAACTTTCTTCTACAAACACTATTAACAGTAGGCTACTTTACTAACATAATTAAAAATGTAATTTTTATGTCATCAGTACTACAATAGTATATTGTGTATCAAGGCCGTAATGTGATCCTTTTTGGCCGAATCTGTTGTTTGCGGCCGAGGCGTCAGCTGAGACTGCAATTCAGATGAGGCCAAAACAGCACTTTTGGCCGAGGTGCACACAACATTTTTTAGGCGATCATGACAAAAGAATTCTAAGAGTTGGTCACAAAAGTATTTTTTTCTGAACATTTTCTTGAAAAACATAGTTACCTTAGACAACTAAAAACAAAAGCATTTAGACAACTAAAAATAAAAGCATCTCCTGTCAAATTTAATATTAAGCTTCATCGCCTGTTTTGAGCCTTTCAAAATGGGTGATAGCGAAAGTTTAGACACCCCCGGTGAAATTCTGGAAGCTGCAAGTGTTGCGACCCTGCCTATATAGGTAGGTAAAAAGTGTTCATGAAGTAGTTTTTGACAGATCAGTTGCAAAAAAGTAGAGTTTGACAGATGTGTATAAAAAAAGTAACATTTGACAGATGTATACAAAAAAATAAAACTTTACAGCGGCAAAAGGAGCCATAGAATCGCCATTTTTGTAATGATTGCCTAAAAATGAATTTAGTTTTAAAAATCAATATAAATTTCCAATTAACGTTAATTTCAAACAAAAACTAGTGTTCTTGTACAAAAATCGAATTTCCACGTTTGAGATTTTTAATCCATTTATCGCATGAGTTTCATGACAGTTCAAGCATTCACGAAAACCGAACGGTAAGTAATTGCTTACTGTTCACAAATGTCAATAAATTTTACACAAGTGATTTGTGAAAGAACAAATGTAATTTTTAACAATTCCACATTTTAACGTATCATAATAAAAATAAGCATTCACGTTATTCCACTCGTTAAAAAAATTTTAAAAGCATCGCGAAAGGTAAGATTCACCAGCTTCGCTCAGTCTCCAATATTGTTTTCTGCCGGTAAACCGTCGTTACCGTTCTTGATGCCTAACATGCTATTAGGGCACTTGCGTGAATTTTATGAATTCAGAAAGTTTTCATATGCGTGCTTAAAAACGCATTTTTGCACTGGTATAATAAATAGCTGTTTCGACCTATACCAGCAAAATATTCATCGTCAATTTTGAGTCTTCATGTTTACATTGTAACCGTAAAGAATACCGTGCTCGCTATCTCAGTGGTAAAACATTCCGACTACTGATGCAAGGGTCTCAAGTTCCATCCCCGATACTGGAGAGGTTTTTAATAATAAAAAAATGCGGTTGAAAACCCCTATGGAATGGGTCCCATGTTACTGCGATGTGTAGCATGTAAAAGATTCCTTACTAGGGTTATAACTCCTTAAAAATTGTAAGTAGGACCATATAACAATACCAGTCGATGTCTAAGCTACCTGGTACTTCGCATGCCTAGACCTTGTTCATAACAAACAAGAACACAATAATTTGAAAACGAAATCGATGGCATTCAGCGTCAGGAAAAATATTTAGAAATATGATTCGAGCAAGAATTTTCTTGGACTGTATAATCAAAAACTTTTAATCACAAATGTTCATTTTATATAAACATCTAAACCGCTTAATAGATGGTCCCGGCAATCAGTACCATCGGTTTTAAGAAAGCTATAGAGTGAAAACTAGTTGACAGCTGGCAGCTGTGCTAGATGTATTTTTTTAATTCCTTTTACGCAGTTTAAGTTGATATTGTAGATTTTCCATTACATGAACGTGTATTCACTGTAAGTATTTTATTCGAACTCATTGCATTGCGCAAACGCAAACACATGTTCCCAGGCACGAACAATACTAAGACACGACACACTTTTGAGTTGGGTTCTAATCAGTACCACATGTATGGCAAATTTGATTTAAAAAAATTCGAATTTGCTCGAACAAAGCCAAGCAGACGAATAGTGAGAAATATTTTCCTGTCTGATTGATTTTACATTTTGATGAGGCAGTCAGATTTCACGATTTCAGTGCTCCAGACTTTTCCTATGGTAACCTCAAAGCAAAGGTTTAAAAATATCATCATCATCAGCTACATGGTCCATCGTTGGACATAAGCCTCCTCTAGATAGGTCCTTCTTTCTCTATTTTGAGCTTTATATAACTGGTCGGTTCCTAATCGTCATACCATCATCTGGTTTGAGGACGACCTCTACTTCTCTTCTCGCCTCAAGCTCTCCACTCTATCAGTCTGCAAGTCCAGCTGTTATCTCTCGTTTTAGAAATGTGCCCCGCACAGTTCCATCATAATCTACATCTGTTCCTTTGGACCGTCTGCAAATTTCTTTATTGGTCAACCTACCTCGTAGCCATACGCCCAACATCCTTCTCTCTATTGCCCTCTGGGGAATTTGCATTTTATTGATAATTTCTTTGTTTAGAGCCCAAGTCTACGTTTCTTAAGTCAGCACCGGTAGTACGCACTGATCGAATGTTCATGCTTTTAGGGTATTGGGTATATTAGAAATGAAGATATTTTTCATCCCATCGAAAACTGACCAGGCCATCGATATTCTTCTAAAAATATTCGCTCCTAGATTGTCCCTGGAGATTTGTATTTTTTGCCTGAGATAGGTGTACGAAACTGTTTTTGTCATTCCAGCCTTATCGATTTCAAGGAGAGTATCATTCTCGCAAAGGTAGTCGTTTATCATGTACGCGGTCTTATTTGTGTTGATTTTTAAGCCAATTTATATAGATCTGTTATTCAGTTATTCAGGTCTGTCAACATTTCTCCCAGTTCTTCTTTGCTCGGTGTTATAAACACATAATCGGAAAATTGCATATGATTAAGATATTCTCCGTCTATATATATAGTTCATGCTGTTGACTGGGAAAAGGATGAAAATTCAACCCACTGTACTGGGCACAATATTCAGAGCCTTTGGCTATAGGATATTAAAACTACATTGTATCTTGATCAAGTAGCTTGAGAATGCTTTATTCCGTTTTCAATGACCTGAACAAGGATTAACAATAGCAACAGTAGTAATATAACGTGCAGTTTAAGTTCTTACCAGAAAATACTAGGTGCATAACCTTAATGATGTCAACATGTGTTGATGGAAATTTAAATCTTGAATATATGAAGGAGCTGGTGAAGCCGCATTTTCTTAACATTAGGAGTAAATTGATTACTACTAGATGGTGTAATAACACTTAAAAATACAAAGACACCATTAAAACGAGTTTAAAATTAGTTAAAATGTAAAAATGAGGCCATGGCCGGCAAGGTCGTGACAATTGCAAAATGCAAGCAATTCCTGCATTCATATAGTTCGCGCATGCGTACTGATGCACGCGTCTAAATAATACCAGGTAGAACCAAAAAATGATTCGTCGGTCCAACCTAATTACCAAAAATAAACTGAGTTTAAAGTTAGAAGTTGAAAGAAAATTTATTATTAGCCATAGATGGTAAGAGGTGATAGGAAACACTTAAACTGTATATTTTTTTGAATTTAAAGCATTGGAAGTCCCGAAAATGCTACACATCTCTATAAAAGTACATTTATTAGTATCAGATTCAGTAGTTATGTTTTTGGGATTTGCAAAATCCATGCTATGGCTAGTATTGCTGACGTTGTTAGCTAACGCACAGGCTTTGGGTTTGACTTTGGAGTCACTTTTGTGTTGGGTTAGCCTAGCTATTGAGTTTTTGGACTGATTGTCCAATGTACGATGAGTCACAATTCTGACAATTGATTTTGTATTCTGCATACTGAGTTAAAAGGGTTGGTGTTTGGTCTTTGAGTTTAGAAAATTAGTCTTTCAAGACATGTTGATGTTTGTCTGCAATAGTAATTTGAACCTGGTTGCGGAAAATTCCTTTGATTATAGCTGATAGCTCGGAGATGTAGGTGAGACTTTTACACACACGTGGTTTAGGTGGTTCTTCTATGTTAGCAGGCCTTTCATTGTTAGTTCTCCTGTTGTTGTTATTCGCAGATATAATGGAATTCAGAAGAGATACTGGATAATTACTCAATTTAAGGATAGTTTTTAATTTGTTCAAGTTAGTATTGTGGAAATCTGGATGCGAAATTGTCAGGATTCTGTGTTTTAATCCTCTTACCAGCCTCGCGCGCGACAAGCTCGGTTTCGAGTCTGTTCTTGAACTCGGAGAAGTAAAATATAAGTAATACATTTTAATATAATTTAAATAACTTAATAATCCTATTTGATTAACAAGTGTAAAAATAGCATACGCTAACGGGAGTGGGACAGGCGAGCGCAATACGCTGCAATCGACAGATTGCAGCTTAGTACAAAAAACTGATAAGTAAATACACCCTAATAAATTCCTAAACTTGCGGCTAAAAATGAGTGAACAAAATAAATTTCATTGAAACCTCCAAATATAATCTTCACAAAATCTAATGTAACTGAATCCCCAACTAACATGGAATATGAAAACGCTACAGGCAGCGAAATAAATAAACAAAAGCGACCATTAACCTGGCCTGAGGATAGCGACTTCAATAAACGATATCTATTTAGCTGGGATTCCTTGATCGCACAGAATAAATGCTGGTGCTTTAAATTCAAACAACGAAACTCCCTTAAATTCAGCCAACGAAACTTCTACCCAATCACAGGCATCAATTAGCAACGAGAATAAACCCAAAATACCACCAATTTTTCTGCAAAATGGCACCAACTATCAGAATGTAATTGCTGACATCAAAACAATAGTAGCATAAGACTTTACAACCACCTGCAAAGGTAAGGAATTAAGAATAAATATAACTAACAGATGATTATAGGAAATTAACCAAATTTTATGATAATAAAAAAGTTAACTACTACACCTACAGAAACCCTGACCAAAGCAATATTTCTGCAATAATTCGCAATGTTCCAGTCTCAATTACTGAGGAAGAAATTAAAACGGAATTAGATAACCTCAAATATCCAGTAATCAAAATTACCAGATTACTAAATAGCAAAAAAGTCACATCCCCATAATGGCGGTTGAGCTCCGCAAGTCTGCCAATACAAACGATATTTTCATCTGAACAGACTACTACACTGTGTAGTATCTGTAGAACCTAGACGGAAGCATTTTGATATCCCTCAGTGCACAAATTGTCAGTTGGCAGGGCACACGAAAAGCTACTGCCACTTACCACCACGTTGTGTGAAATGTATGGAAGGTCATCATTACTCCAAGTGCTCAAAAAACAAGAATACCGATCCACCCAAATGTGTCAACTGTGTAGGAGACCACACGGCGAACTATAGAGGATGTCCATACATAAAGAAAAATAGTAATGCTCGCTCATTTGATACTATCAAACCAACGAATCCAAATGCCTCTATAACGGTAAAAATACCTTCTAACCCCACCTATGCAGCTGTCTTGAACAAAAACCCTAACACGTCTGGAACCAGCGATCACGGTCAATTCAATCAAACGACTTCAAACACGAATACCATTATATCTAGTATACTACAAACTATTATCCACATTATCACTCCTCACCTTGATCAAATTCGAAATTTTATAATATCATTAATTCCAATGCTATTTCAAAATGGCCGTAAATAATCAAAACCCTGTAGACAAGTTAACTATCAATATTAATTTCATTCATGGCAAGATACATAATCGACATAGCATGCATAACGGAAAAGCACCTAGTCCTCAAACAAAAGTTTACAATACCTGGATATCACATACCTAGGAAAGACAGAGTCACATACGTTGGGTGGGGAGGGTCTGCTATCATAATTAAAAAAATCTAGATACATCCCCAATTGACCTAGAAAACATTAGAAACTTAGAAGCAGCAGCTATTGAAATAAGCATAAATAATCATGTTCCACTCAGAATAGTCTCAGCTTATAAGCCACCCAATAATCAGCTTAATCTGGACGAACTCAAACAAATCTTTGAAGGACAGCACCCCACATTACTAGCTGGAGACCTCAATTGCAAACATCTTAACTGGGGATGCAGAGTAAATAACCCTAATGGGGCGAACATAATCACTACACTCCAAGCCAGCAATTTTAATATCGCGCCCACCGATTATACATATTTCCCCTACAGGCATAACCAGTTACCGGATATTCTAGATATCATTTTGCACAAAATACCAATAAATCAATCAATAATCACGGAGTTGGACTCAGATCACTTACAATGCAGTTGTAATTACACTCAACATTACCCACAGCTTCCAAAGTTAATTAATGGCCCTGTAGATTGGGAAAATTTAGAATTAATATAAATCATCAATTAAAATGCCCAACTAACTTAGAGTTACAATGAGATATTAACAACACAGTTGATATATTCCAAGAATCAGCAACCTTTGCAATTCGACAAGCAACCAATGGTTTACGAAAATATCGCCCTAATAACGAACATAACACACCAATACATATACAACAGCTATTAAGTGAAAAACATAGAGTGCGAAGACTATGGCAAGAAACCGAAACTCCGTGGTCAAGGGACATTTGAATAGGCTTATTAGACAAGTTAGGTACGAACTGGGACAACGAATAACCTCTTACAGTAACCACATAGAATATCTTTCCCCAAGAAACCCTAGCATGTGGAGAGCCACAAAGAGGATACTAAGAAAACCATCGATTATCCCAAAGCTCAAAATTCAAGGTCGTTCCTATCCCGAAGATCAGGATAAATGTGAAATATTTGCCCAACAATTAGAAAATACGTTCACTACAACTCAAAAGCAATCAAATGCAAAACATATTCATCAAGTAGAATCGGATGTTAGTAACTTTACCTCTACTGGCACCCCGCTCACTGATCCTGTATCACCAACAGAACTTAAACAATAGATTGACAAACTTAACTCCAAGAAAGCTCCAGGAATAGATCTGATACCAAACATACTCCTAAAAAATTTACCAAACAAATGTATATCCTACTTAAACTTCAGACAAGATATGAAGGCGAGCCAAGTAAACAAACGCACGTGGTCGGTGAATATCAAGTGATAGAAAAGCGTTCTGTGGTTGGCCGTTTCGAAGAGAAAGTTGAACACCGTTTATACGCGTCGTTACACTAGAGGAGGAATGAGCGTTGTTTTGTTGTGCGGTAATTGCTTTTACACAAACATGCGACGGAAGTTTACGTAAAATGCGCACCGTGTGAAACTGGTTTAGCGTGCACCGAGAACTGCCACAATCTTTGTTTACATCGCTCGCATTCGTAACTTGGCTCAAGTATAGTAGCTATATTCAATGCTTGCCTAAGAATCGGCTATTTCCCCATTGCTTTGAGACAGGCTGTAATTTTGATGATACCTAAACCCGGCAAGGCGCACGATAACCCGTCAAACTTCCGGCCAATTAGCCTTCTATCTACGGTGTCTAAACTCCTCGAACGGACAGTACACACAAAGCTAAACAAATATCTGGAGATCAACAATATTATCCCACACCTGCAATTTGGATTTAGGCAATATCACTCAACTAACCATCAAGTATTAGGAATTACTGAAAAAATAAAGGAAGGCTATGAAAACAAAATGCATACACTAATAGCCTTTGTCGATGTAGCACAGGCCTTTGATCGGATATGAATAAACGGCTTAATACAAAAAATGATAACGGTAAACTTTCCATCATACTTACTACTCACCATCAAATCATTTCTTTCTAATAGATCTTTCAAGTAAGAGTGAACTAACATACGTCTCTCACCCATAAAACCAATGCTGGGGTTTCACAAGGTTCGATCTTGGGCCCCACCTTGTTTAATATACAGTGTGGTCCATTAAGTGTGCAACAATGGGACATCTTTTTATTAGTTGTTCAACCGAAATTTAATATTTCCAAAAGTTAGTGCATGTTCGATAACCATATCAGATGCCCTTAGAATGGCTTCAAGTCAAAAATCATACAGGGTCGAACAAAAATATGAAATTGGTTAAAGAAAAAAGTCCCCTTATTTAAAATAATATAGCAAAATGTTATTGCGAAAAGTTGTTTAGAATCAAAAGTTATGCTCAAATAGTCACCGCCTCCTATTCGAATTTTTATTCTTTTTTGGAAAATTTTGTATTAGCCCGGTATGACACATATTTTAATTATTCTGATTTTATATGTATTTAAAGTAGCCACAACCACATCACTTTTAAATAACTTTTAGCAACTTGAAGCGTAATTGTAAAATTTACTTGGATTTATATTTTTTTAGGTAACCGTCCACTTCATGTTTGTTGCAACGATATTTAACAAAACTTTAGAATTTCGCAAATATTCTTTTTAACAAGGCAAATGCTTTACTAATATGAAAAAACTTTCAATAAAATCAGAATAATAAAAACCTGTATCATACAATTTTCCAAAAAAAAAAAATTCGAATAGGAGGCCCTGACTTTGTATTTGAGCATAACTTTTCATTCTAAACAACTTTTCTGAATAACATTTAGCAATATTTTAAAAAGTAGGGTAACTTTATACATGAACGAATTTGAAATTTTTTGTCCTGCCCTGTATGCTGTTTGATTTGGAGTCATTCTAAAGGCATCTGATATGGTTATCGAACATGCACTCTCTTGTGGCGATATTTAAATTTCGGTTGTTGTACAATAAAAAAAAATCCATTTGTTGCACACTTAAAGGACCACACTGTATAATATATTAAAAATTACTAGCACATTTAAAATTTGATGTCTCCTACCTTAAGAACTGCGACAGAATACAATGTGGTTTTAATTTCCTAACCAATAAAGCTCTGAATATTGTGCCCAGTACTGAGGGTTGGATGTTCTTCCGCTCCCAGTCAACATATTGAACTATTTTGTAACCACACGAGCTGTGAAGAGTTTTTAAATTTACTATATATATATATATATAATAAAACGTTTAGGCACCAAATTCAGATATATATGGACGTAGTGGCGCCCGTATATACGTTGTGGCACCAATTCGAGGTGCCACTACGTTTTTGGTAGTATTTAGGCGCTAAACCGTCGGATTATCTCAAATACGAAATATAAAGAAGGTGCCATTTGAACCATATATGTATAAACATGCAGTTTTAGTTGAACCATATAATCTGTAGGTGGCTTTCATCAAAAAAGTATAACAAGCCTAAGTGACTCCATGGAGCCAGTACGGAGCTTCACACATGACGAACAGGCACCGTCTTATTATAGTCAACTCCGTGCAGTGTGTGAGTTAGAGCTATACATTTTCATTGGATTTTTTTTATAATTTTACAATGTATGATGAGAGTAAAAAAACATCCCGCAAACCCGTGGTTGCGTTAAAGTGTCATCTAGAACTACGAAAATTGTGCAAACCGCACTGCAATGCTTCAGGTACGTGTTAATTATCGAATAATTAATATTATAATTATCTACTATCTATTAAAATGATTGAAATATGTATTAATTTTATGTTTACATTTAAAACCAATAGAACGAACTCGTTCCGACTTCAGCAAGGTGTCTGAATTCGAGAGGGATTATTTGGAAATAAAACTCTCCCCACAAATGGACACAGAAATTCCTACGGTATGTCTATTATTTTAAACTAGCGTTCTGCACCCAAACTGGGCTCGAAATAATTCATTAATGCAATTTGTACAAGAATGATCCATTTTGTGTGTCGAGTTAATTTTGAGGTTAGCTATCAACAAAAAAATCCACATAAAAAAAGTCACTTATAAAAATTTAAAACCGTACTACTGGCTTACTTGCGTCGCCCTGAGTCGACTGACACCAAAATCAGCCAATTCGGCCCTCGGGTTCGCTCTCAAAGTGGCGTCAAGCAAGCAAGCAAGCCAGCAATGAAATTTATTATGTCGGATTCCAATTCGTCCGAATATTATTAAAGGCCTACCAGATGACTTTCTCAATTCAAAACTTACAGTTTCGTTCTCCTTGTACTCCACGTGCTACTAGGTACTACATACAAGTTTTAAGAGAAATGCCCAGTGTTGTTTTGAGTAGGTACCTAATTCATCGTATATGTAATTTGTTTTTCAAATGTTACAAAAATTTAAATAATTTCTAGTTCCGACAATTTTGCAACATCACTTTAAACAAATATAAAATAATAAATTGATTTAGGTAGTACTCATTGAAATAACGCCTAATCTCGGGGATTCGGAGATTCCCAAAATTTTATTTGGCGTAATAAAATTACAATGGGAGAATATAATTCTGGTATCAGCAAAATTGCATAAATAACGTGCCTAGACTCAACTCCGTAGCGATAGCGGTGCAAGATTGCTGTTTGCTCGCAACAAGTTAATATAAAGGGTTAGGTCATGCTATTACAATTCATCTCCCGGGGATTCCCTGGCCGCTAACAAGCATTAATAAGAATTCAACTTTTATAAAGTATTAATTTGAAAGCAATAGATACGATCGACGAAAATAACTTACACCGCCGAATAGAAAAATAAGCGAATCTTGAGGATTGAGTAAAAGTGTGTAAAGGCACTCATTTTGAGGGGCATAAAACTTTACAGTACCTTACCTTGTGCATTTTTAGTTGGCAGCTTTCAGACGATTTGAGTCCAATTTGAAATTGCGCGAACCCAAAATGAAAATTCACCGTATCGACTCGTATTTTTTTCTGTATTCGGCTGTGTAGTTTTTTTTTATTAAAAAAACATGTACTTATTCCTTTTAAATTAACACTTTTTAAGCGTTCAAGAGGAATAATTTTACATGACTTTAGTTTCATTAATTACTAGAAAATGATCAACAAAATTCCTATAATTACCAAAGTGTAATCGTAAAGCCAACCTTGTGGTGGCTCAGGAGATTTTTTTTAAAGCGCCCAGCCAGTTGCGTTCCAGCAAGGATTGTTTTCTAATTTTACCTCTGCAAAAAGTAGGTACTAATAAAAAAATTGTTAATGAAGAAGAATTATAAAAATAAATTTTTCTTAAACCCGCATAAAATTCGAGTAAAAATAAATTGCATTATTGTTGCTACTTGTTCCTCCTCCTAACCATATGTAGCAAATTCGTGGTTATAAGTCTACAGGATGTACCGAAAGGAATGTTTAGTAAAAAGTGCCCAATTAAGAAGATACAACAGAGTGTTGAAGTCCAAAAATGTCTTTTCTATTTTTGCGGTAATTTAAAAACTACAAAACAGACCGTTAACATTTGATATGCTATATTTTAGAGGTCTTAAATTATGATGGCCGACTTCTTCTCTCCCTACTTTGGTATCATACTTTGGACGATATCATTTTAACTATTATTTGTTTGTCCATTTTGCCCAGAATACACAAATTTTGTTCAGATTATTTTTTAATACAATATGTATTACTAAAATTGGACTATTTTAGTTAGTAGACACGATCCATCCCACAATAAGTCCATAAATGAGTTCAAATCGCGTTTGCATACTTCATACGAAGAATAAATTTTATTAATTTGTAGATCTATTGATTTTCGTTTTTAATTTGTTAAAACGGTTCAAATAGAATGAATTATAATATTAAATATGTTTAAATTTTTTTCAATTCTTATTTTTGCAAAAATAAGCCGACGTTGTTTTTAGATAATTAATTAGGGTGTAACGCATTGAAACAAAAACAAATTTGGCACAAAAAATGAATTATTAGTCCAAGCTAACTCATTTACCTATTATATAAATTATTGTAGAAATATGTATACTCAATAGGTCATTCAAAAGTAGGTTACATTTTGAAATAGCCACAAGTTTTCCAAAACTCAAAGGCAAATGAAAAACACATTTGTATTTGTAAAGCAATGGGATTTGTTCATCGATCAAATTTTTTAGTTTTGTTTTAAAAAGGTTTTGACTTGACACGTTAGAATCGGTCTTATCCAGTGTTATTATGAATGCACAAAAATTTTAACAAATTAATGGTATTGTGGTATTTCACAATGTAATTTACTTTTGGCCAACCTTACATTATGGTATGGCCCCCAAAACATTGTTCACCATAAAATCTTTGAACATGTTTCTCGAAACTTTACTTATATGGGTCGAATCATTTCTGCATCAACACGTCCAATTGTCCAACTTTTATTATTTCAAAAAATTTGCAAAGCTTTTAGCACAAAAATGTGTTTCTTTAAACTCGGATAAACATGTCATTTAAAATGATTCAAGACACGCCTCTAAAGATTTACTTCGTTACATACAATAGTGTTGTATGTTTCTTACACGAAAATCTCAACAATTTTAAATTATAATAATTAATATTATTTTTAATCAGGGGGTAAAACTTTTTCAAATTTCTTGTACACCTACTGTCACAGGTACTGTAGACCTACTAAATTAAATAATTTTCGTTTTTGTAGTTTAAAAGTATTAACGAAAAAGTTCAGAATTGGTTGAAGACAACTACAATCGAAGAGGAGAACGCACGTCAATAAAGACGAAGTTTTAATGACTTTGCAACCGCCACAACCGGTAATCGTAGACATGATTAACATTGGCTATGAACCAAGAATCAGTGGAAACGAGGATTTGACGGTTTTGCAACCAATTAAATCACACGTCAATAAAGACGAAGATGTAATGCCTTTGCAAGCGCCACAACCGGTAATCGTAGACATGATTAACATTGGACATTGGTTATGAACCAAGCATCAGTGGAAACGAGGATTTGACCGTTTTGCAACCAATTAATGCAGACGATGGTCGATGATCGCGATTGGTAGCCATTGATTGCGAGAAATGAGATTAACAAATTTGCCAAAAAATATTTAAAATCTGACAGAACCGTCAATCAAATAAAGAGTAAAATCCAACATTTAAAAAAACATAATTAACGAAACTAAAAACTTTTTAAAATAATTTTTTTATTTTGTGTATCAATAAAGAATAAATGGAAACACTGGAGAGCAACAAAATATTATATTGTCCGCCTGAACGCCACGATAAGCTCGCAATTATTTTTAAATGGCCAATACTACTGCTGTGTTGAAATGCTTCCGCCTTATCACTGCTGATTAGTCTAAACTAGAATATATTATTAAAACAAACCCATATATAAGGCGTCAAAACGAATATATACATAAGAAACATATATGGGTGCCAGTTGCTCATATCGTGTGCAAAACGTTTTGGGTGCAGAAACGTCGTTTTAGTTATTGGTGTCACATAGTGGCTTTCCGCGTATATATATATATATGTGCATTTGTATCCTGTTTGCCTCCTCATATTCTTAGGACGCCCACCCATCCACCAAGAAGAATAATGTTAGACAAGTATATTTGATATTTTAGCACCCCCACATTCCGCTTAGTAAAGGCAAACAGAGAGGGGTAATCGAATTTAATTTTTTTTTCATATAAAATTCAAAAGTATGTATAGTGCGCTGCGAACTCCTTACATAAATAGTACGTATTCGTCACAGTGTATTTAAAAATGTTAAATACAGCGGTGGAGTTTGCCTCCGGCAACGTTGCCAAATGTATCAATGTATGCAATATTTAAAAGTCATTCAATCAGCGTCTTTGTGCTATGATGAAGCGTGACCACGATTCGTTCAAATCAAAACAAGAGTGATCAGCGCGCAGAAGGTGCGATTTGTGTGTTTCGTAGATAAAAGTCGGTTACATTATTGTGAAGATGAATCGTCGTTCACGATTAGTATTAAAAAAATCAGGTGTGATACACTCACAAACCTTCCTTTTATAGTGTTCTTATAATTAGCTAAAAATTTTATTTTTATTTTTTAAGCATTTGTCAAAAATTTTCAAAAATTATAAATTCTACAAAAACGGTACAAAATAGAGCGTTACTTGAAGAGACAAATTTTCTCTAAAATTTTAAGCTGAATGTAATAATATACCGGGTTTTCTATTTAAAATAGGAGTTAATAAAAAAAAGAAGAAAAAACGAAAGAAACCCATTTTAGAAGTATTTAACTGGAAAATCACCTATCTCACATCAATACACTTTAAAAATGTAATAAAAATGTAACATTTCAAAAACATCGTTACAGCCGTTTTTGAAAACTCCAAAAAAAAAATCACAAGAGCAAACATCTACTTCGGGTTATGCGATTTTCTTCAAAAGCTTGGTGTCTCATCTACATATTAGACAACACTTATATATGAAGTTTCAACGCCATACCTCTTTCCGTTTTTGAGATATTCTGTTCACAGACAGATCAATGAACAAAAACCTTGTTTCTGGGTTCAGGGGACTCGAAAACGTGAAGATCTGTTGAAAACTCAATTTCGAATTTTTGGGGTAATTCCAATACTTTTTTTATCGTAAAAGGAAGTAATAATTGTAATTTACATTGCTGTCTGGCATCTGAAAGAAATCTCCTTTGGAAACCTGAAACAACTTTCAAACAAGTTGCATACTTCAGCTCCAATTGTCGAAATGTGATTTACAAAACGTTTACACAAATACTGAAACTAAAACGAGATCACTTCTAAGAATAAATTATTTTTTGTAAAATCGTATTAAAATAAGGTCATTTATGCATTAATTTGCGGGCGTAAATAGTGCCTTTTGCGCCCTAAGGCCTAAAAAACCAGCATCACATTGGCAACCAACAACAATTTGATTTTTGAGAACGAATCGTGCTATTTATTTTTCAAAGCTTTATGGTGGATTTTACAAAAAATCTTGTTTGCATTTCAGGCGTGAACGGCGATTTTGGCCCTTTGGCGTTTTATAATCCTTCGGCCCTTCGGGCCTCTGGCTTATAATTCCGCCGCGGGCCAAAATCGCCTCCTTCACGCCCTTAATAAAAAAATAGCTATTTTCTACGACCACTACTAAAAGTAGGCCTTTTAGCGCTAGCTTTTTCACTAAAAGTGACGTTTTATAGTTTAGCGTGGCCCATGTGCTAAAAGTAAACAGCTGGTGTGGAATTTAGAATTTCGAACTGAAGGTGAGGTTATTCTAGTTACTTCTTTCGTTAGGGGTAAAGTGTGTTTTAATTAATTAAAGCATTATGTAATGAATAAAGTAAAATGTGTACATTTATAATTACCTTTGATAACTGACTTTGACAGCTACTGGCTGCCGAAACATTCACCTGCGCGTCAAGGCCATCTCTTTATTATGATATAAATTATAACTGTCATAAATGCAAACCTTTGTTAAATCGACATTTATGGGTTAATAACAGTAAATTCAACGCCGTAGAAAAAATATTGTGTGCAAACTCGTGCATAAACGTCCACTTTTAGCACTGGTTGCACAAATAGCTGTTAAAACACTTAAATTATTGAAGACAATACTTCGCAGTAGTATTTCGCCTAGAATTTGAAGGCTTTGAGTTGTATGCTCTGCGAACCTGCAATAACAAACAATATTATTTCTCCAAGACACTGAAATTGAAAAACTTCGTCGAAAACGTAGAGTATTTAAGAAATTACTCTTAGTGCTCCTGATCGATTTCTACTAATTATATAGTGTTTCTTTATTTGGTTTTCTAATGTTACTATGTTTAGTTTTGTCTTTTATATTGTAGGGATTAATTTATTAAATGATATTTTTTAAATATACAGAGTGGAAATGCAGGAGAAAGAACGCAATTCAAAAAATTAAAGAAAATCGTTACTAAACAGCATGCGAATATTACCAAATTAAATCAACTACAGCTTAAATTAATACAGAATGTACAATACAGTGAAATTTGTTCATGCAGAACATTGTCACACAATGCAATTAAACTTGAGTTTTTTTTTCAAATCGAACATAGGGAAACGTACTTATAATTTGTGACTATACTACAGCAAAACCGCTCTTTGCGTATCCTGGAGTGACTGATCAATGGGTTAGAGGAGATCTGATTTTAAGGAACTTTGCTAAATCTTGTAAAATACAAAATCCAGAACCACATGTCAAATCGGTTGTAAAAACAAATTGCAACATCCATGCAAATCATACAAAAACGTATACTCCCAGTTTTCCAGATTTATGAGCCATACTGAAAACCCCCACCAAGAATTATATGAACCTTCAACCTACTCAAGATGCCTACCAAGCTACCAAAGTTGTTAACTTTATTTCATGAAGCTAAAGGGGCAGAGTATATAAGCAAAATACTAGAAACGATTGTTTTTGACCCGAATAGTGAATTAGTTGAATCAGATGAATAAAGACAGTCCATGACATTTCAAAATGTCTGTAGGTAGATTGGGTTGCTACGATAATGCGAAGCTGTCATATTTAATTTAAACAAAAGTTAGAAAATTAAATTACTTTTTCCGTCAATCGTTTATATATCGACTCATTAATGAATGATTTTGTCTAAAAAATCATGCATTAATAGACCCGTTTTCTCAATGATTTTATATAGGCAACCATACGTACTAAACGTCAAATGTATCTGAAATGTCAAAACTAAAGGTCAAATTATTCCGTGGATTTATTAATATAAATATTTACATTAGAAAACGCTTCGCTCAATATCTTTGTGGCAGTTTGTATTTTATACCTATCGAGTTCTCAATGTATCCTTCGACAACAGAGGTGGATTTCCAACCGCCAAGTATTTTAATTGCCGCAAAACCATACGTACTAAACGTCAAATGTATCTGAAATGTCAAAACTAATAAATATTTTTGATGGATTTTAATAAACGTACGATTGACGGAAAAGTCTTGTAACCAACTCTTATGTTAATCGGTGATTAATAATCTCGCTCTCGATTATTAATCACCTTTATTAACACACTTGTTGGTTAAATAACCATATTTATCTTTGCTGTTAAAGCAAAACTTGACCTTTTGTTTTGAGTTGATAAACGCACACTTTAACATGTGCTATAGAAAAAAATATGTAACGCCATTTGGAATTATAAATGCAATTATTTTCTCTTGCCAATAAAATATGTGATATTGGGAATTTTAAGAAATAAAAATATCTCTTAAAAAATCTTCACATATTTAAACATATCTTTACAGATAATGGAAATAACTAGAAATGTCTAAAGATATACATTTTACTATGAAATATGAGCATGCTTATATATTTTTATTTCTTTAATTCTCAACAGACGTATACGTACCTTCAGTAACTCAGTTACTGTTCGTTTTTGGGAAAAAATCTGAAAGGAATGCAGCGATTCAAATAACAGCACTTACTTTAAAGTAATTTTCAGGTTTTTGTATCATATTTTTTAAATGTTAGACGTCATCAATATTTTTTTGTAAATGAGAACCTATATATTTCTTCATTTATTTCGGCAGCAATTTTTAAATATATTTTCTACGGTATAACATTTTAACTAAGTTACATTAGACAAATATTGAAAAAACAGCCAAGTTCATATAGCAAGGCTAGTTACCTGGGTTTAAAAAACGATGTTTGTACCTTCATTTTTATGGTGGAATTATTGTCAAAGCCAAAAAGTAATCGTAACTAAGGCTTTTGTTGTTTTAAACCCAGATAACTAGAATAAATGAATAAAAATATAGATTGTCAATTAACAAAAAAAAATAACGTCATAACATTTAAACAAATATATAAACAAAATTAAAGTACCTTTAATATATGCGCTGCAATGTGAATTGCATAGTTCTTTGAAATGTTTTTTTTCCAAAAACAAGCATTAACGAAGTTAGCGAATTTATGCTCGACATAATTTCCACACTCTATATTCGCAACATCATGTAAATGCATCTTAAAAATCGCAGGTAGTTCCATAGTGTAATTTCGTTAGTACCTATGTTTCTTTATGTTTAAGATTACATTTTTTAAAAACTAATTTTGTGATTACTTATTAAACCTTGAAGTTTCATTATACTTGTGAATCAAGTAGTAGTATTATTACATACTATATATGAAGAAATGCCATGTAGTTTCTTATTTTATTTTTTTATTTTCGTTACTTATACCTGCCTGTATTTCCTTATGTTTATGTTTTACATTTTGTTATAAACTAGTTTTGTGGTTATTAAACCTAGAATTGTCATTATACTTGTGAATGAAGTAGTGGTGTTATTATTTTCATTGAAACTCTGAAAAATAAATAAAGAGAAATGGTAAGTTTTCAGTAGGTAGTATTTGATGTAATTATCACATAGAAAAATGTTTCTCCGTACGAGAATATTTTACTCAAATAAATTATATTTTTAAATAGTGGCAAGCAAATGTTTCTACTCGATACCTATAGCGTCTTCATCTAAGGAAGATGAGGGGCTTTCCGTAAGTCAGAAAAGTTTTTAAAGTTATTAAAATAGATGCAAAAACTTTTATGTCAGCTAGGGAAATAGATATTTAGCCGTATTTTTGGGGGCGTCTGTTTTTTTTTCTTCTATACATTTATAGGAAATTATATCGTTTTACTCGCACTACTAGTAGATGTATATGGGAGAGGAACCTCTGGCATAAAAAATACTACGACTCAATTAATTCTACGATATTTTATTTATACTAAACCTCTGCCATAATGTACGCCATACGTGGAATTTCAATAAAGTAAACAAATATAAAGTCGACGATTTTACTTTGTCAAAACGTAAGAAATAGTAGAAAATATTTTGTTCACTTATAACATTTTGTGATAAGTGTCACTAAAAATAAGCTCACATAAGAGAGAAATGAGCGCCCCACGGCTTAACTTTTTATCACAAAATATAAGTAATTTTTTAACTTTTATCGTTTTGACAAAGGCAAATCGTTGGCTTGAAAAATTTCCTTTGTGTATTTTATGTTAGTGAATAGGTATTAGTTTACAGAATTTGCAATCGACTACAATAAATAAAGTCAATTTAAGACCAAGTCTGTTTATCATAATATGTTTGTCCTTTTGTGACTAAAAAGTTAAATCGCGAGGCGTTAATTTTTTCAAACATTACAATTATATGACGATGCATTAGGCTATTGGAAGGTAGTTAGTTTTATTAAAAGGCCGCCGAAACGACTTTTTAAAAAACGTTTATTTTTATTTTACAATGAAATATAACATTGGAAGCACACAGCTAGCCGCCGGACAATTTCTTACATCTAGCTATGATACGAACACAATGGAACTTATCGACTGACTGGAGCTTAACTTAGAAGTGCAAGCTACTAGTATATATACTATGCCTAATCAGCTAAGATAAGCGTTATCTCTAAAAGGGAGCGTGAGACAGGAAGCCACGTGCGTTCAAGGTTGCAGACTTGCAGTTCATTATAAAGAAGCTATTATTGTTCAAGGTTGCAAGCTTGCAGTTTTACACAGGAGACCATTGTCTATTCATAATATAACACGTCCGCCGATAAAATGTTCAATGGGTGGTATTCAAATATGCCTCCATTGAACTTACAAAGAGAAAAGAAAATTAAACTTATGCATTTACGTTAACCGGTTCAAAATCTTTATTTAAAAATCTAATAAGTTTAATCTTCATTGTGTTTCTATTATAATACAAATACAATATAAAAATTATTAACATAAGAATAGTACACAGAGTAAATATAATTGCAGACACACTTAAATTATCAGATTTAATATAATTAACAGGTTTTAACAAATTTTCATATTTATTAAGTTTAATTCGGTCCTCAACCAATTTCTGGGTGTCAAGAGGTATCAAGTCAATCTTTGAAACATTTATGTGGTTTGATTCAGGAATTATTAAGCGGTCAATGTTTGAAATTTTTAAATTAACAATTTCATTTGAGGTTCTTTTTGCGGTGAATAACATGTGTTTTTGATTTATTGAAACAAGACAGTCTGAACTAAGGTGTAAGAGGTTAGTGCCAGATATTCCTTTTCTAAAATTCTGATTTTTACATTTGACGTCCAATATTGCTTCAGATGGGGAAGATATTAACCATGTCGCAGGATTTATTTGTGATATTTTGATTTCTGTTAAATTGAATAAATAAGGGATACATGTTTTATTTTTATTAAATGACAGAAGTTGTGTTTCGCACAATTTGTCGTTGGGGATTTCAAAGTAGTTATTTTGATTACAAAAGTAGGTGTCTAAAGTTATAAGTTTACAATGACTTATTTCAATGGGAATGCTGTTTTTAACGTTAAATAATAAAGTACTATAAGTAGGTATAATCATACGAAATTGATAATTTTGGATAAAAATCGGAAATGGTATTAATTGTATCATTTGATAATCGTTAGTTTTGGAAGTAAGAGGTATTTCGAATATAAATGTAATTCTGTTTTTAACTTGATAAACTTTTGTAATGATAATTGACTCGTATAAATGTAAATACTGTAACTCTGCAGGATATGGAATAGTTAAAGCTTTTTCTGATATGCTATTGAGATACGTCGAAATTTCATTTAGATTTTCAATTAAATCGTCATTATCAATTAATGACATATGCATCTGTTGATTTTGGGCAAAAGTTAATGCATTTTCTAGTTCCAAACAAGTGTTAATAAGTAGTTGCAAAAATTGAATTGCTTCTAGCAAGACTGTTTTTAAGGAGTATGTAGCGAGATTTTTGCCTAATTCCTCATTTTGTAAAATTATTTTATTTATATTTCTGTCTAATAATTCTTGACTCTTTGCTATATCATTGATTACTGAGATGGTATCATTTAAAATTTTAGTTTGTTCTAATATAACGTCATTTTGAATTTTATTGCTTTCTTGCAATTTAGTAATCATAGATTCATATCTGACTCCATCGTTGGCGTCGAGGTTTCCAGTTAAAAATTTGAAAGCGGATCCAAGTCCATCGAAAAGTCCTCTTTTATTAATTTTGTGTTTAACATCAGGAAATAATTGACTTAAGAGTTTATCTGTTTTTTCAAGATATTGTTTTAATATTATGAGTAAATTGTTATGATTGATAATAACATCATCAATCCTTTTAAATTTTGTATATTCAATAACGTAACTTTTATTTTCAAGTAACGGTATTATTTTCATTAAATTAGTTCTAAGTGTGTCATAATTAACAAATATAGGGGTATAGTCTACGTTTCTAATAAGCGTCCATTCGCTTTGTTTAAGCACTACGTTTCCTAAGTTTAGAGGATATAATCCAGGATTATCTTTTAAATTTTTAATAATAATATCGCTCTGTATAACTAGTGATTGAGTCAGCAGGGTACAGGCGATGAAGAGTGTAGTAATCCTGAAAAAGAGAGAGCAATAGTTCCTTTTAGTCAGGGTGTTTTATATTTCCATATTTTTTAAAAAATTGGATTTAATTTTGAATTTCAATTTTACTTCTGAAATTAGTTCTAACAAATATTTTTTCATTTAATTGGAATGTTTGATTTTTCCGAATTGGTTTTAATTTTAAATTTTATCTTTACTTCTGAAATTTATTTTAAATAATACTTCTTCGTTTAATTGAAATGTTTGATCTTTCTGAATGGGTTTTAATTTTAAATTTAATCTTTACTTCTGAGATTTGTTTTAATAAATACTTTTTCGTTTAATTGAAATGTTTGACTTTTCTGAATTTGAATTTAATTTTAAATGGTTGTAAAGGTTTTTCTTTGTTTTCCTTTAGCAATATCAATTATAAAGGTATGTTGCTGTGAACATCTTAGTTTTAACGCGAGAAATATTGTGATTATTAAAATTGTAAATACTAGATTAATACAAGCTTAGGTCTTGTTTGTTTGTTAAGTATAATTTTTATTTGAGTTTTTTCTGATTTAAATGATTTTAGTCTTAAGTTTTTTCTTAAGATGTTATTTTTTTAAAATACTTTTGATATTTGAAGTTACTGATTTATTTATTAGAATTTATTTGTAATACTTAAAGTTTTTCAAAAATTCAAGGGTGTGAACAATCTTATTTTTTTCTTTAAACACACGGTTAAAAATTTAGTTATTTTGGCAAAATTTTTGATAAATGTTCTTTAGTAGACTATTTGGTTAAAAATTATTTTATTTAGATTTTTAAGTGCTGGGAAATTTTGATTATTGAATTTTTAGATGAATCTGATTTTATTCCTTCTAAAGTAGTAGATTATATAATCTAAATATTTTACAAATTTATGTTTGAATTACTAAACCTTATGAATTGACTTTTCGTCAGTTTTGAAATTATATGTGCATTGGTTTTAGTCTTAAATTGTTTTTTTTTTAAATTGTTATTTAAAATAATTATCTAAAATACTTTTAATGTTTGGAGTTTTTATATTAAAGTTGTTAAAAAATTGTTATTTGAATTAATTATCTAAAATACTTTTAATGTTTGAAGTTTTTATATTAAAGTTGTTAAAAAATTGTTATTTAAATTAATTATCTAAAATACTTTTAATGTTTGAAGTTTTTATATTAAAGTTGTTAAGTCTGATAGACTGATTTTTGTTGAGCTCATAATTTTTATTTTTATAAGATTAAGGATTATAAATATTAATTTCTTGTATTTCATTTAAAGTATTAATTACGCTTGTTTTAAATTTATTATTGTATGATTTCAATTGCTGAAGGCTTAGTTAATTTTTCATTAAATTTTAGTTTTGGAGCTATTTTAGTACCATTCTTTCCGACTGCTGGTAAATTTACAAAACATTCTGTACGCGGAGGTACTACAAGTTTTCTGACAAAATCTGAGTTTTTAAATTTCGAAAAATTACATTCGTTACGTTTTTGAATTTCCTGTTTAGTTTTTGATGGGTTATAATAGAACGGTATTACTGTTTTTTCTGTTTGAATGTGCATCCATTTATAATCTATTCGTGCGGATAATTTTGAAAGTAAATCGGATCCAATAAGTCCTACATAGTCTTGGTGAAAATTGAATAAATAACACGTATGTGTTCCGTTTTTATAAAAAAGATTAGGAATGGGTAAATCTGCAATTAAGTTATGTTGAGAAATTCCATGAGATGTAACTATCTCAAATTCTGTTTCATAAATATAATTTGGAAAATGTTGTTGTACAAATTCTGGGGAAATTATTGTTTGTGAGCTACCTGTATCAATTAATAATTTATCGCCGGTGGCGGGAATTATAATATAAGGAAGGTTTGATTTTGGATTTATATTAAAAGTTAAAATATTCTTTTCCGAGGCTCTTAATGAAAATTTACAGTATCGTTTGGATCTGGATATTCGAAATAATCGTAAGTATAGTCTAAATCTTGTGATTCGTAATTTTCAGTTGTATCTTGAAAATTGTCAGGGTCAAAATATTCCTGAAGGTTTTCGTTAAAATTTTCTGGAGTTGAAAATTCTCCATTTTCAAATAAATCTTCGGTTAAGTCTTCATATTCATCCGGAGGTTTTTCTTGATGGTAATTTAAATGATTAAAATTTCTATTAACATTTTGAGAGTTTGCTCGATATTTATTAGGGAAATTTGATTGTTGAGTAGCTGGTCCTTTTATAGTGCTAAAGTCCATAGGTTCTGGTTTATTTGTTGGTGAAAAATTTGGTTTTGGTGCAAATGCATTAAAGCTTGAATTTCGAGTTATTCTAGAATTATTAGGATTGTTAAAATTTGTTGGACTTTTAAAATAGTTGGGATTTTGATTAAAATTACTTCGATTTTGTTGGAATGGTCTTTGCATAAAATTTTGGTTATTAAATTTAGGGTGATATGAATTTTGTGTTTGAATATTGGAAGTTAAATTTGATTTATTTAATTTTTGACTTTGAAAATTATTTTGATTTTGAGAATATCTGATATCAATTTCTTCTTTTACTATGCTTAAGGCTTGTTCTAGTGAAGTTGGGTTTCTACTTCTTACGAAGCTTCCTAAATTTTCATTTAGTCCACTTGTAAAAGTGCGAAGCGCTAAATCTTTGTTAGCCTTTAATTTATAAGTGATAATGTCTTTTGATTCTTGACTCAGAGAAACTTTTGAATTATAAATAGCTAAATGAGTTCTAACTTTATTGAAAAATTCTATGGGAGAGTCTTTATTCTGTTTTAATTTGGTTAAATCAATTAAAAGATTCAATTCTGACCTTTGGTCGCCAAAATTTTCAATTAAGACATTTTTTAAGTCTTTCCAAGTATCATACTCGTAACCTGTGATTACTTCTAACGCTTGACCTTTTAATTTATTCCTTATCGAATTCAAAATTACTTGGTTGATATAATCGTTTAAATTTTCTGTACAAAATTTAGTTGCAATGATTTCTGCGGATCTGATAAATTCCGAAAGAGTGGCTTGATTACCATCATATGTGGGAATTTCATTTAATAAAGCTACATTAAAATGTGGGGGAAACAATGATGCGTTTTGATCAACCATATTTGGGTTGTTACAATTATTTAAAAATAAAATTCTAGGGATTGAATTCCTTGGTGAGCGTGATCGATCTCGTGACATAAAATTTTTACAATTGTTTCAAAATGTAATTACAGGTGTTTTAACTAATGATTCAAGATAATAGTGATCTAAACATAAAAATTTTATAGACAAAAATTAATTTTGCTTTATTTGTTTCACTTATTTTTAATTTTTATTTATGTTAGTAAACAGTTTAATGACTAGGGGATGTTTAACAGGGGTAGGTATCCTACGCGCAAGAACGCAAGCACAAATGCAAATTAAGCACACCTATTATGTGCAGCAATTGGTCTGGCTTACTACGTTCTGCCTGGACTTATAAATAAATATTTAAAACTATGTTAGTATAATTTTTAAAACTTTATATTAGTTAACTTTGTTGTTTTAGGCGAACGCTTTAATAATTATCACTTTTGAAAATTATATTACGTTACTTTGTTGCCTTTGAAATTTTTACCTTGTTGTTTAGGCGAACGCTTTAATAATTATTACTTTTGAAAATTATATTACGTTACTTTGTTGCCTTTGAAAATTTTTATTTTGCTTTTTCTTTAAAACTTTATAATTATTACTTAGGAGAACGCTTTAATAGTCGTTACTTTGTTGCCTTTAAAATATACCTTTGCTTTTTCTCTAAAGCTTGAAAATTATTATAAAAATATACCTTTGCTTTTTCTCTAAAGCTTGAAAATTATTATAAAAATATGCACTTACATTGTGCGTTAAAATTGACGAACGGCGTGCGATCAAGCTACGTCCTGTTGTCTTCAAAAAGGATGCGTCGATCCTATTGATGTCGGCTGGCCTGCACAGAGGTCCTGAAGTCCGACTTGGATAGTCCAGCTTTGCGCTAGAGCGTTATCCAAAAGTTGTCCTGGGGTCGTCGTTGTTGACGTTGCCAATACCAGAGACTGATCCCAATGATCAAGAGTGGTCCCAATGACCAGATGGTTCCAATAACCACGGAGGAGCAGGAGCTGGGTCGACGGGCGCTTCTCACGATCGGGCGATGTTTGTCCCTGTTGGAGATGTCCGAAGATCCGCTGGGTGGTAGGTTTCGATTTGTGGCAAAGAGCTGAACCTCAAGGAAAGTTGCTGGTCGACTCGATGTTTGTAGTTTTCCAGGTTTTCCTCCACAAATCCTACCGACTGCGCCAGTTTTATTAAAAGGCCGCCGAAACGACTTTTTAAAAAACGTTTATTTTTATTTTACAATGAAATATAACATTGGAAGCACACAGCTAGCCGCCGGACAATTTCTTACATCTAGCTATGATACGAACACAATGGAACTTATCGACTGACTGGAGCTTAACTTAGAAGTGCAAGCTACTAGTATATATACTATGCCTAATCAGCTAAGATAAGCGTTATCTCTAAAAGGGAGCGTGAGACAGGAAGCCACGTGCGTTCAAGGTTGCAGACTTGCAGTTCATTATAAAGAAGCTATTATTGTTCAAGGTTGCAAGCTTGCAGTTTTACACAGGAGACCATTGTCTATTCATAATATAACAAGTTATTATTACTCCAGCCGCTTATGGGAATCTTATGAATCCATCCATTCGTTATGCTAATTAGTAATTAGATGACGAGACTGTGTGGTTGAAAAATCGACTGCAAGATTTGACAACAGACAGAGATGTGAAGTTAAGTATAATATTAAAATTTTTTGTTGGAATCAGACACCGTAGTACTTTTTCTCTTCTTTGCTTGTTTGCTTTTAAAATCACGACAATACATGCGAGTTATATAGTCCTTTCAAAGGTACTCAAAAGTAAGTCCTTCTCTTTCTCTCACCTCAGAAACTACTGTTTTAATTTTGATGTTTTAAGAAGCATAATTGAACGTTGGTTGGTAGCACATTGTTAAATTATATTTATTTTATACTTTTACCAAAGAATGAACTTTTTATTTGGTACTATTATTATCAGTACCTACAACAAGCACTTTGTGTCTCTGCTAATATCCACATCTTAAACTAAACTTTTAACTAAAACTAAGACGAAAAACACGTTTTATATCTCCCAAATTAAAACACAATTTTTAAATTATCAAAAGTACTCAAAAACAGCCGAAAATAGAAAAAATCATCTGAAACACGAATATAAGCAAAACTCGGTCGCCTCGTTCTGACGTCACAGCGATGCAGTTCTTGATAAGGGGTTAGCGGGGGTCGGGCATGAGTTGGCAAATGCAGCGCGAGATCTGTGTTATTCTATCTAATTTACGGTCCTTGGCCTCATGCAGTATTGCCAGTAAGATGAGGCCAACTCGCACTTCAGATGTAACGAGGCGATTAGGACCTACATGTGTTATGTGTATAAAACAACAGCGCCACCTGTGCGAAGTAACTCCAACTATGGTATATGTGTGTAGGTGTATGTAGGTTTTTTACACCTCCGAACAAAAATCTACCAACGATAGAGGTAGCCAAAATTGCAATTTTAGACGTGAAAACAACGCAAAACGCTTTCGCCTCCGAAATCGGAGGCGAACTCGTCAAAACGGAGGCGAACATTACCTAAGCACATACCGTTTGGAGGTGTATGAGTACTAAATGCATATATATATATATATATGTTAGCGTCCAGACGAATTCTAGCCTTGAGACGAATTCCCAGCCCTTCAAAATGATCTGCGAGACGTGTTGTCCAAAATATGGAAAGAGTATTGTATTACAATTTTAGAATGCGGCGTGTGGACATTCATTCGTCTCCTAGGCTGGCCCGAAGGTGCCAACGCAGATCCTTACGTTATTAAAATGCAGTGTAATTCGTTTAGTTAATAGAGCTGGTGCGATACTTTGTTTTAATTGACGCTTTAATTAATCGTTTTTGCTAATATCAGAAGTGGGATTGCCTCGCGTTTCACATGAAAGTGAATTGTAATCGTGATGGAATCAAGGATGCTTTAACCGCTGTTTTCGTTGTCTGCGAGAAGTGCCGGGCTCGGGCTGAATTTCGACCCCGAAGATGCGGACGCTAGTTGGTGCTGTGTTAAATTTCAACAGCTGTCCGAGAAATTTCGCTGGTCTTCTCGCGAACAGGTGGCTGTAGCCGAAAAAGTTTTGAAATGTGACGCTCGAGGATGGTTTGATGATTGGAGCCTAGAAGGAAGAGATTGGGATGCGTTTTAAGCTAAGTACTTAAGTTAAGAAATCTGGGAAAATTTAAAAATTGATCTACAAATTGCGTTTCCTCGAAAACGTAATGCTGGTCCTTAGTTATCAGAGTTTAGTAATTTTAAAAGTGGTTTGTGTCCTTATCCTTATATGAGGACTATTGTAACTTCAGTGGACTGTATAGAATAATACACTAATTTGACGCAAAAAGGCCGTTTATTTAGTGTAATATACAAATGAAATTTGGACCCCTTACTGCAAACGTGATGCGCGGTTCACAGCTGTCGCAAATCTGAGTTAGACGGGGTGACGCCAATACATAGCAAGGAGGGGGCATAAACAATGTACAGGGTGTTACAAACATTTCTCAACATGCCGCCGGCCTTGAAAGTATAACTTTCAATGAGAAACAATATTTACATATTTGTATGACATAAACAAGAAATCTAATTTTAATGCTAACAGTCTCTAGCCGCACAAACGCACAAAAAGGCCCTTCACTTCACTCTCACTTACACCTCGGTGTTCCCCAGCGGGAGGGGGCAAAGCTTAGCGAAGGAGCGACGTATGATGCCGTTGGACGTACGGACGGAGGCCACTCGGTTGACTCCATCTTTTCCAGGGTAGAGTTGAACGATGCGTCCTAATCTCCATTGAAGGGGAGGTGCGTTGTCCTCTTTAACAAATACCAAGGACCCCTCAACTAGATCGGAATGGTGCAAATTCCATTTTGAACGTTGCTGGAGTTCTGACAAATACTCCTTACTCCAACGTGACCACATATGCTGCTGGAGCTTTTGAATTCTCTGGTACGTTGACAATCGTGAATCGGGGACCTCTTGTACATCGGGATCTGGAGCTGATACCAGAGGTCGACCAACCAAGAAGTGAGCAGGCGTTAGCGGCTCTAGGTCGTTGGGGTCTGACGATAGAGGAGATAACGGACGGGAATTGAAGATTGCTTCAATTTGTATTAGCAAGGTGCAAAGCTCTTCATAAGTAAGAAGCGCAATACCTGTTACACGTTTTAAATGGTGTTTAGAGGACTTTATGCCTGCCTCCCACAGTCCACCAAAGTGTGGGCTGTGCGCGGGAATAAAATGCCAGCTGATTCCCTCACTAATCGCGTACTGAGCAATAGCAACATTCTGTTCTTTAAGAAGCATGCCTAATTCGAGGAGCTCGGAATTAGCTCCTACAAAATTTGTCCCATTGTCCGAGTAAATATGGGCAGGTTTGCCTCTTAGGCCTATAAATCGCCTAAGAGCAAGTATGAAACACGCTGTTGTGAGGTCAGTGACCAGTTCGAGGTGCACTGCCTTTGTGGAAAAACATATGAAAAGGCATAAATACGCCTTGTTGGTTTACAACCGCGACCTTTTCGGTCTTTGACCGTTATGGGGCCGGCATAGTCGACTCCGGTTACATAGAAAGGGGGGTGACGGTTCAGTTCGTGACCCAGGAAGGTTGCCCATAATCGGCTCAGTGAGTTTAGGTGAAAATCGGTAACTCTGTTGCAAACAAAGGGTTTCAGGAGGTTGGGGCTTGTCTTCAACCATCCCATGACAATAGTAGAATCTGTCCACAGAATACAACGACTTATGGTTAGATTTAATGCCTTCAGAACTAGGTCTGAAAGTTTGGCAAGAAGAACGGCTCCGCAGAGCTCAAGTTTCGGAATTGTGATGGGTTTCAGTGGTGCAACTTTGGATTTCGCACAAAGAAGTGATACGTGAATTTGATTGATATGGTCCTTTGAACGCAAGTAAATGCATGCGCCATATGCGTGATTAGAGGCATCGCAGAAACCATGTAGTTCTACCTCTGTGAATTCTTTGCAAAGAACGTGACGAGGAATTTTTAGATCATTGAGGAGTGTGAGCTCGTTGCGATATGAACTCCATTTATCTTGGATACTGTTAGGAACTTGATCATCCCAAGACAGCTTTTCCATCCATAACTGTTGCAAAAGAATTTTTACATTAATAATGCATGGCGTGAGAAGACCTAAAGGATCAAATATTTGTGATATTTCTGAGAGAATGATACGTTTGGTCATCCTTCCACAAGAGGAATTTGGTATTGAATACATTAACTGGTCAGTGTGAAAATGCCAGACTAGACCTAACGTGTTTGTGTGCTCATGGGAGCCAAACTCAAGAACACCTGGGTGAATATCAGCTTGGTGAATATCACTGAGGACTGCTGGGTCGTTAGAGATCCACTTGCGCAATTTAAAACAACCTGACCTAAGGACATTGAGAAGACTTGAACAAATGTGACGTGCTTGATCTAGGGTGTCAGCGCCTGTGAGCAGGTCGTCAACGTAGAAATCTTCCTTTATTATTTTGGCGATTTCGGGTAATGAATCTTCACATTCAATGCCTAGTTGGGTTAAACAACGAATTGAAAGGAAACTGGCTGAGGCAGTTCCATATGTGACACTATTCAAATTGTACGTTTGAAGTGATTCTGTGGGACTAGATTGCCACAGGATGCGCTGGAGAATGCGCTGGCTAGGTTCTACTTGCACCTGCCTGTACATTTTTTCGATGTCTGCGGATATTGCATAGAAATGCTTGCGAAATCTAACAAGGATCGAAAATAGATCTTGTTGTATGGTCGGGCCAACCATCTGTATACTATTCAATGAATGCCCTGTAGAAGTAACCGCAGAACCATTGAAGACTACTCTGAGCTGAGTAGTAAGGCTCTCCTCTTTGAGTACTCCGTGGTGGGGGAGATAATATGAAATTTCTGAAGAAGTGGATTGGCTACGGACATGTGGCCAAGGTCCTCGTACTCCTTCATGAAGGCGATGTATCTTTCTGAGAGAACTAGGTTTGACTGTAGTTTCTTCTCAAGTGATTGAAATCGTTTACGAGCTGTTTGAAATGAATCACCCAATACAGTCGCAGGGCTCTTGAAGGGGATTGAAACTATAAATCTACCCTCGGCGTCCCGACGGGTATTTTGAACGAAATGAGCCTCGCAGGCGTTTTCCTCCTTTGAGAAAACTTTCTCGATTGGGTAGTGCTCGAGTTCCCAAAATCTCGTAAGTGAATCTGGGGTGTCTTCGAGGCAACTAATATTGCAATGGCTTTGGCATTGGCTTACCAAGCTGGTACTGGTTGGACCGGAAATTACCCATCCAAAACGTGTCTTTTGGAGGATTGGAAGATTTGGGCCTAAAGAGATTTGCCCTATACACAAGAGCTTCCAGAAGACTGGAGCACCTAACAAAATGTCAATTTTGCCAGGGACATTAAAGGAAGGGTCAGACAACTTGATGTTGTCTGGGATCCTGTACTTGGTGCGATCAACGCGAAAACCGGGCATGAAGCCGCTAATCTGGTCTATAACAAGACATGAGACTCCTATAGTGAATTGTGTGTGATGTGCTAACAGCTCGACATCACATCTCATATGAACGTGGGAAGTGATTTTACTTAACCCTGAAACAATAACATTTGCATCATTGACTCGCAGATTTAGCCTTTTAGAAAGACCTGAAGTAATGAAGTTAGACTGAGACCCTGAATCCAACAGGATTCGAACAGAGTGTGGAGTTCCGGCAGAATCAAGGATCTGCGCAGAAGCAATGGGTAGCAGCGTTTGAACTTCGTTGGAACAAAATGCTGAAGTGATCTTGCTTGGTTCAACAGGAATTTCTGCGTCCTTTGCAGGTCCTGTTGTACCGAAGCTACTGTAAGCGGGTCCTCATGCAAGAGAGTATGATGCCTTCCCTTACATTTCCTACATGTGTATTGGAAGTACATTTATATGAAAAGTGACCCTTGGATAGGCAATTCAGCATACCTTGAGCTCTTTTGCCTTATGCATTCTATTATGTGCAGTAAGTTTTTGAAAATCATCACATTTTGCTAGAGAATGGAATTTGTTACAAAATAAACATGTGGGATTACTCGAAACAAAGGACTTTGAATGTGCCTTGGATTTTTCAGGAACAGATTTTTCCTGCTTGGCTTCTAGGGTTTCTAAAACATCCGCAGTGTCTTTGAGAAATCTTTGAACTCCTCAAGAGTAGGCAGCTCTGTATTGGAACTTCTTTTCAAGGACTCCCACTCGCGGGCTGTTTTGGAATCAAGTTTCTTTGAAATTATGAAAATTATAAATGTTTCTAACAGAGCTTGGTCTGAGGCTAAGGATTTTAGCGCAGTGATATGCTTGAAAAGTGTGTCATTTACCTTTCTTAACTTTTGAGCCGATTCCTTGGTTTAATGGCTCGAGATCGAAATAGTTTTTAAATGATTGTAAACTAGCATTCTAGGGTTATTATACCTAGCACAAATACTACCCCAAGCTACTTGGTAGTTGGCAGCAGTAAATTCTAAAGATTTGATTATTTCTGACGCTTGACCACTAAGGCTGGCCTTTAAGTAGTGCAACCTTTGAATATCAGTAATCGACTTATTATCGTGTATAAGATTTCTAAAGATTTCTCTGAATTCAAGCCAATCTGAAATATCGCCATTATACTTTGGCAGATTTATAGTAGGGAGTTTTATAAATGGGGTGCTAGAATTTGCAGAAGCTACGCTAGAACCGTTAGAATGCAAACTACCCTCGCGCGGAAATGAATTACTTCGATATTTGTTTATTAAAACGTTTGCATCAGCAATTGCACCAAAGTAGGAATCCTCAAACGCTTGACGGTATTCATCAGCGTCTGGGGTAGCCTCCCCATCTGGTGCATTGCTAGCTTGCTCTATTTTGTTTTGAATTTCTTCGAATTCCGGCAACAGACCGTTGGCTACGTTTAGCCTTGCTTCTAATTCTTCAACTTGCATTGCAGTAATATTCTCGTCAATATCTAATAGCTTGCTAACAAAAGTACGAAATCGCGTTAATTTACCCTTTAAAATCCCTCGGGAATGAATTAATGCCTCCATTGTACCAAATATCGTATAGCAATAAAATATTGTATTTAATTACGAGCGAAATATATTCGTAGAACCTCTGTTTAATTTTGCTAATATTTGCGGTGAGAAAATCTCGACTGGCAATTTGTTAATTATTAAATTATTGAGAATAATTACAAGCATATATTATGCGAATAAAGCTTTGCACAAATGCTAAATACAGTTAAGCGGTGAACAACAAAGGAAACTGTAAAAATGGAACTCACAATATGCAGGTGGCCGTTTCCGGCGCACGTGGTCGCTTGTTGCAGCTCGCTTGATTCACCCGAGAACCGGTCTCGCGGTGTCTCGGTGCACTTGCACTTGAAGATGTAGCGCTGTGATGCGTGTTGCCCTCCTTGTCGCACCCACAGGGAATGGAATTGAATATCGGAACGATTTATAACTTTGCACTATTCTGTTCAAAATTTGGCTCGCATGGACCAAATGTAACTTCAGTGGACTGTATAGAATAATACACTAATTGACGCAAAAGGCCGTTTATTTAGTGTAATATACAAATGAAATTTGGACCCCTTACTGCAAACGTGATGCGCGGTTCACAGCTGTCGCAAATCTGAGTTAGACGGGGTGACGCCAATACATAGCAAGGAGGGGGCATAAACAATGTACAGGGTGTTACAAACATTTCTCAACAACTATATTACGGACAAACATGAAGGATCGTGTTGAAAAGCATTTAAATAAACTTAATTGCTAAGAATTGCCCATGACCAATGCTGATAGCATATCTGTAAACAATTCGGTTTTTGATTTGGATCAAAATCCGGAGAACAGGTCGGGTCGTTAACATATTTGTTAAGATTTTAATTCTGGCCGTTCTGCCGTGTGGAATAATGTTTTTGTTAAAGCTGGCTGTTAATGTAGCAATTAACGTGTTTTTGCGTTAAATGCGGACACGGCGTTACGTCCTGTTGGGCCAAAGAAAGGGTTACAAAAGGTTACCAATGTAAATCTGTGTTCGAGGAATTTTACAACTCCTTTTACGCTTGTGTTAATTAAGCACATACTTGTGTATTTCTTAGTCGATTCCGCGCGGATTGTTCCCTGATAACCCAAAAAATAGCTAAACAAGTTGAAGCTCATTGGACTCCGTGTCATGTCGCATTGCAGGAATTAGGGTCGAGTAGTACTTTTACCTTGACGCGCACAGTTTTGATTGTTTCTTGTGAGGGTGTCACGCTGAAACTCGATTTTCATATCGTACCGAATGACGCTATATCTCACGATTGTGTGGTTTTTAACTGAGTTTGACATAGGATGTACTCTTCAGGGTGGCGAGCGTCAGTGATTATTTTATTAGATCTATTTGACGCACATTTGGAAATGTTCACAAATAGCAATAAAGTTCGTAGTGTAACCTGCGGCGAAATGGCTATAAGTTAACTTCTGACTGATTTGTTTCTTACCACCAATATCGCCCGTAGTAGAACGACAGCAAGTGCGAGAAATTATCATTGAGCTACTCCAAAATAACAGTATTCAAAAACGCTCCTCTCCGTTCGCTAGCACTGTGCTGCTTATTACAAAAAAAAATGGTACAAATCGCCTATGTGTTGATTTTGTGCTGTGAATAAGATAACTGTAAAAGATTTTGACTGTCATTAAGCTTTCCCAATTTATTTGTTAGGCATTCACTTTACTGTCATTACTGACTGCAATTCCATCAAAGCCAAGGCGAATAAAAGACATCTTGTGCCCGTTGGTGGGTTTACTTACAAGATCTTTCTTTTACCTTGGGATATAGAAAAGGCGTAGCAAGCCCTTATCCGGGAAAAGATGGTTAGCTCCACCCCTTTGATAAAAGCCCAGTGCCCTTCCATACCATACGATGCGATATTGCCGGACCATTTCCTCCTGGTTCAGATGCTTTCCGCTACGTGTTTATTATTATTGATGCGTTTACAAAATTCTTACAACTAATTCCGATTAAAATGTTGACGGCCAATGAAACACTTCGAGTTTATCGTACACATCTGTGCACTTTTGGAACACTTAGTTTGGTAATCACGGACCGAGCCTCCAATTTTCGTAGCGCGTCTTTATCGAACCTAGTTAAGGAATTGCATATTGAACACCAAATGGTCGTTACTGGTGCGCCGCGCGCGAATGGTCAAATTGAGCGGTACGTGCGTACGAAGGTAGACTTGCTAACTATAGAAAATTTAAGAAGTCAGAATGGACGAGCGCATTGCAAAAGGTGCAATTAACATTAAACACCACTGTCCAGAAAACCACTGGATTTTCCCCTCTTTATACCTGCTCCACCCACCCCTCTTCTGTAACGGAATATTTTTTTTTCTATTTTCGGTAAGTACTACCTAGTCACGAATGGTCCGTGTTAGGGAGTTACTTAGTTGTTTGAAAGTTTGATTGATTGCTATTGTTTGCTTGATAAGTACTGCAAAAAAATTATTGCGACATTGCATGTGTTTGGTAGTAGGGTAACAAGCCATAGTACCCTCTGAGCATTGCGAAATGACAAGTCGAGTGAGAGACCGCTGAGCATTTCGGAGTGACAAGGTTCGTGGCCTCTGAGTACCAAGTACAATGTTAAGAGAGGCATGTGCTTTTGTTTGATAGTAGGGTAACAAGCCATAGTACCCTCTGAGCACTGCCGAATGACAAGTCTAGTTAGAGACCTCTGAGCATCGCGGAGTGACAAGGTTGATGGCCTCTGAGTACCAAGTACTATAGTAGGAGACGCATTTGCTTTTGTTTGATAGTAGGGTAACAAGCCATAGTACCCCCTGAGCATTTCGAAATGACAAGTCTAGTGAGAGACCGCTGAGCATTTCGGAATGACAAGGTTGATGGCCTCTAAGTACCAAGTAGCAGGGTAACAAGCCTATAGTACCCCCTGAGCATTGCGAAATGACAAGTCTAGTGAGAGACCGCTGAGCATTTCGGAATGACAAGGTTGATGGCCTCTGAGTACCAAGTAGCAGGGTAACAAGCCTAGAGTATCCTCTGAGCACTTCCGAATGACAAGTCTAGCTAGAGACCTCTGAGCATTGCGGAGTGACAAGGTTGAGGGCCTCTGAGTACCAAGTAGCAGGGTAACAAGCCTAGAGTACCCTCTGAGCACTGCCGAATGACAAGTCTAGGCAGAGACCTCTGAGCATTGCGGAGTGACAAGGTTGATGGCCTCTGAGTACCAAGTATAATGTTGGAGACGTGTATGTTTTGGACATATGTTGACAGGGTAAATGTTTGAGAGTTGAAAAACTGATGATTGTGATAACTGTGTCCTCTGAGCACTATGGTGACAAGACAAGTCAGTTCGACACGTGTGAATGATAAGTTCTGAAGTACCTGACATGAGTTACTAAGGTGTGTGTACGGCGAAGCACGAGACGTACTATGTTATTTGTTTAGCAGATCTGGGTTTTTCGAGAGCGAAAAACAGTTCAGGATTGGCCGTGTTAGCGTCCAGACGAATTCTAGCCTTGAGACGAATTCCCAGCCCTTCAGTGGTGTTCATTTCTTGACCCCCGGGTCACCCGCCCTATTAATCACGCCACAAAATGATCTGCGAGACGTGTTGTCCAAAATATGGAAAGAGTATTGTATTACAATTTTAGAATGCGGCGTGTGGACATTCATTCGTCTCCTGGGCTGGCCCGAAGGTGCCAGCGCAGATCCTTACGTTATTAAAATGCAGTGTAATTCGTTTAGTTAATAGAGCTGGTGCGATACTTTGTTTTAATTGACGCTTTAATTAATCGTTTTCGCTATATATATATATATATATATATGTATGACATACCCACACCACCATCCGCAAGTCTAGCCATGTACGCTGACGATACAGCGATCATCACTCAAGATTGTGATATAAACAACGCAGCCAATAACCTACAAAGCTGTATTGATGAACTAAGTGAGTGGTTTGAAAAATGGTGCATCAATATAAACGCAGAAAAATGCGAAGCAAAAATCTTCACACTCCGCAGACCTTCAGACCTTCAAATGTTAATTATTAACAACACTCCAATACAGTGGAATCTAAAGGACAGTGCAGACTGAGTATGTTGTACCCGATATTAAACAAAAAATCATCACTCTAAATTAAATGCGGAACTCTGATTTACAAATCTATAATGAGACCGATTTTCACATATGGATGTAGGGTCTGGAGTGCTACCTCAAACACCAACTTGAATAAAGTCCAAGTGCTTCAAAATAAAGTCATACGTATTATAACCAAAGCTGAATGATTTGTTAGAAACACACAGCTACATAAAGAAATAGACATTCCAACAATAAAAGAGTATATCACAACGACAACAAAAATGTTTTATAATATAAATATATGGGAAGGTGCAACATATTACGGTATAGGTCGCAAAACAATGCACATTAGGTTAAAAAGAAAATTGCCAATTGATCTAATAAACAATGAAGGTGAATAATTCAATAGACTAACACATAGTGATTTGTTCACTCCAAGTTAACAAACAATAGACAAAAGTAACTAGTGATTCAAACAGTGAAAAACTCTTTAGTGATCCCTGCCAAGAATAGCAGTATATGCTGAACTGGCAAAATACATGAAAGAGAATCCTTTCACCACACTGATTTTGTGACGGATGTTGTGAAGGGAGCGGAAGTTCAAAAACCTTCCTGAGCTGGTCGGTCTTATGTACCAGTCCAGTGTGATAATACGGTCTTGTAACGTAAATTACTATTACCGGTCCCTGATGCCAGTTTTCCGATCTTGACCGGCAAAACGTTACTTGCTGGCGAAAAAATTCCCCAGAATCAGCATATTTTCTGGTCAGTCGTAAAAAAATATAGTTCTAGTTGAAACTGAAGAAATTGGGCTGGTTTAGTACGCAAAGTAGTGAAAAACTTTGTTGGGGGCATCAAGAATTATTCAATTATAATGGCGCTCACTCGAATGATGTAATTTCAAAAAAATATATTTAAATTAATAAATTATCAATTCCAAACTCCAAAAATTCGTCTTACATATTTCTCACATAGCGAATATAACCACACGTCAGCTAATTTAAAACGATCGCTTCTGATTGCCGGACCCCGAACAAAAACTTAAAATCTAATGCGTAATTCATAAAATTTATCGTGTGGATAGGTAACCCTAATTTAATATTCCTTTAATATTGCCATAGTAAGATTGCGTCAAAACTGCCTGAAAACGAACGGAGTGTCGAGACTGTAAATCGTAAAACCAGTAGAGCAAACACAACCCTGACATTTAAACACTTATTAGAACTTGTGCAGAATGAAAAGTTTATTTTTTGCCTTTTAAAGTAATTAATTAATTTGTAGCAGTCGGCCTCTAACGTGTCAACACGAGAACCTAGAATAATTCGACTTTAATAAAACTCTAAAACATTCCTCACTTCTGCAGCGTGACAGGTGCTTTTTGGAGTTAATTTTTACAGAACGGTAATGGGTATCTAATTTTCATGACGGCATGGTAACTGTCACTATTTAGTGGAGCTTAAGAATGATACATGTATGAACTAAACTGTTTTTGAATGTAGTTTATTATTGCGAATCGTAGAGTTGGTCTAAGTATATTAATTTTGTTTGAGAATACAAATTTGTTGTAAAAGTAATGGAACTTTGTTTGAGAATATTTGGATGAGAGTTATTGTTTGAGTCTGTTAAAATACAATAACGGTACAGTAATGAGAAAAATATTAACAAAGGCGCGATAAGACAAATATATTCAGATTAATAAAAATAAAATTCCCTGGAACAGCACGAGCAAACCCACGCTATATTGTCAAACATGATAACAATGGTTTTATACATAATTTTATTTTCAGGGAAGGGACGAACTGAACTAGCATGTTTTTCTCAAATTAATTTGATTTTTTTAGTATCCATACTTCTTGAAAGGTTTAACGATGTCATTACATAAACCATACTAGTGAAAACGCTTTGCAGAGCAATAGAAACTGTGCTACTGTGTTTCTACATGTTACACACAGTTGTTTGGCATTCAGGACTTTAAAACTGGAGATAAATCCTCACCAAAATAGATGCGAATAAAATTATCTTTATTTGACAGTGCTTTTTAAGTTGAAACTGCTATTCAAGCTTCAACATACCAACACCAGAATCTACTGGAGGCATTATCTCAAAATGTATTGCGTTAATACTCTTATTAGCATTGAATAAGACATCAAATCAAACAACAGTATTGGCTGTGCAGCAAGTCTTCGCATATTTCGTTTTAAAACTGTACACCTACTATATCGTCATGGATCTATTTGAAATTCAATGTTGATGAACGTTACAACTCAGAAATATAACTGAAGAGAAGATAATATTTATATAAGTGAAGAAACAGTAAACTAAAATATAAGAAAGCACGGCGTGTAGTATATGCGAATATCAGAAGATATATACATTTATCATAATGGAGGGAGAACATTTAACCCTTAGTCAAAGAGAAGAAATAAGTATTGACCGACTACTGAAAGTAAAGACCAGAATATATAACATTATTGTTATAATAGTAAATTACAGATATTCGTCATGGGAAAAATTGATATTGAATTCAAGGGAAAATAGACACGAACAAGGTTAGGCAGCTTAATGCGCTATAGATATGTGTATAGAGGCATGATAACCTGATAACGCATGACAAACAATAATGAAATGATGCAAACTTATGTGGTTTTACACAATTTAGACATACGGATGGGGCCATAATTATACAGTGAATTTATTTTAATGGTTAACATAGCAGTTTCGTTTCTATGCCAGCATTTAATCATACAGGTCACTTCCATAGTTACCAATGAAATCAATAGATTAAGCGTTTGTTTTACGAGTTAACATAGGAATTTGAATTAGGTACTTGGTAATAAGAAACTTTAATTTTTTTAACGGAATGTAGGTATGCAACTAAAAAAGTAGATACGTAGGGACAACTTCCGTGTTGTATATTTTCTTCAGTGGTATACATTAGGATAACTTTTAATTGTCTTTTTGACAAGTAATAATTCCCATGTTAACTCGTAAAATACACGCTCTAATCTATTGGCCTCATTTGTAACTATGGAAATGACCTGTATGATTAAATGGTGGCATAGAAACGAAACACTTATGTTAACTATTAAAATAAATTCCCTGTATATAACAGCAATGAGATAACATGAATAACAAAATAGAATGCTTGAGTAAGAAAGAGATGGTCATACGAAAAAAATATTTTCGTAGGCATGTTTAGTTGACAAATGTCATAATTAAATTAAGCGTTAAGTTAAGTCTATGTTTATTTCTTTCTTAGTCAAGCAATACGTGTTATATTCTTGTTCATGTTAACTCATTGCTGTTATATATAATTGTGGCCCCATCGGTATAGTAAAAATCTTTAAAGTAAATGATAAACTGTAAACCTGTCAGTGACGGCTTGTGATAATTAAATTTTGGGGAATTTTCATTTTTAACAGGAACTTAACAAAAGGCAATAATGACTCACCTACCTATATTCCAAATACAGCAATGATTTTTAATTTTAATAATCCAAAAGGGAACGACATATGCACAAAACCAAACACAACACGAACTGAACATAAGTTTTAAAAATGAAACCAGTTAATGTATTTAATAATGAAACACAGAGCATCTAATGCATCGCATCCACAAATCCATTAATTTCCTTGTAGATGTCCACAAGAAAAAACAAACTCGTATGAGGTCGTCCATTTTTTTCTGTTTTAACCATTTGGGCTAACACTAGGTTTTAAAAATTAATGTTGAGAATACTTAGTCATTATTCTTGGACATTCTTTGTATAAAACTGCATGAAATAACCGAAATAGCTCGAGATAAATAAACACGCTCCAACTAGTAGGCGATATCTTGATTTGTCAATCGTACTTTGAGTCGTTATGTGATTTTTTTATATCACGATTTTAATTGGTAAGGTCATCACATGTTTCATATTTCATTCATTTCATATACAAATATCTAACCCGTGCAAAGTATCAAAATTGTAATCATTTATGCCGATAAGAACTAACTTATTGAAAAAGAGTGCTCGGAGCTCTAATAGATTTATTTTCAATGTCAAAGATTACACCACAATTACTATTGGCGCGATGCTGCTTTTACCCTCGGATTACATTGCATTTCAAAAGCCTATATTTGTAAACATGATAGTAAGTTTAAGGCGGTCTTGGCTGCAACACAGTTAGCCTTTGCGTCACACTGAAACTGCTATACGCCAATTCTACAGCGACAGCGTTTTTGTCCGTAATTTCCATATAACTACGAGTATGAGGCACATTTCGGTTTGCGGCTTGCAGCTACGAGCCACTTGGTGCATTGATACACGGCAATGTTGACATACTTGTTGGATATTGTTTTACATGTTTTAAGCAGTATCAAATAGGTACTTCCGGATCTAATTACTTAAACCGTCTTATATTATAACAGCAGGAGAGATGGTCAAACATATCTTTAATTATAGAATAGTTAATTCGTTCTAGTGACGTACGTATAGGCTGTTGACGGCTGGGAGGGTAAAGCACCTGAGCCCCTATGGAGCTGCCGCCACTAAAAGTGGTGAACCTAAAAAAACATTATAATCACCCTAATTACAAAGCTACTAAATCCTTGAGCATTCCGTACGTCTTATAAATCACATTCGTCAATGTTTTTTCAAAGTAGTACTACCTTTTTACTTCCCTCGTCTGAAAGACGAAGGAAGTATTGTAATCACAAAAAAATCACCTTCCGAGATTTTTTCAGATCTTCACATTTCAAGGTCAGTCTGTCTGTCCTGTCTGTCTGTCTGTCTGTCTGTCTGTCTGTCTGTCTGTCTGTCTGTTGGCAGTATAGCTCAAAAACTATTTGTTGGAGGAAGACGATATTTTGCATACATATTATATATCTACCTCGCATGAAACCGGTGCAATTTCATACAAATATGTATATACAGGGTCACCACCTTAAAAAATAAAATTTTGTTTATTTTTGTGTTAATTTTGAAATAAAAGGAAGTAATAACTTTTATCGGTTTCAGGATATTTAGCTTTTGTTTACATATACAAAAGTAGGCTGGTAACTAGATCATAACTTATCTGTAGGGTTAAAGAATATTACCCTACATGGCAACCATAACCATATAGCAACCGATAAACTATTGAACAAATCACGGATGTTATGAATCATAACTGCCTTAGAAGTTTTAAAATCCTCGCTCTACGAGCTCGGATTTCAAAACATCTGCGGCAGTTATGATACTCATAACATTCCTAGATATGTTAATAGCTATTACATAGGTCAGGCTTTACATTTACCGAAAATAAGACCCAACCGATAAAGGATAATGTCACAAAAGAGTAAACATTTTTCAACCATTACACCGCGCTCTTCATGAGACGAGCGCGCCGGACTTTTCCCGAACAGATGCGGTAGCGCAGATATAATTCGGCCGGACTTACATCCTCTGCGGAACCTCGGCGAGGATCGAGCATTCTGCAGAGCCGCATATGCGGCGGGTTCAAACCCCAGATATTTGCATTCTTAACTTAATTTCATTTTTAAAATTATTTAGTGTCACAATGTCGACGAGGGAAGTTCTGCGTAAAGCCCTTTACAGATTTTTAAATATAAGTAATATAAGTATATGGCGCAGTGACTTTGAACATGGTTAATATGATAATATAACGATTTAGTACCAGATTCAGTGGTTTGGTGCCTATTTATACAATAACCGTAATGGTTTCAAGTAAATTCTGTTTGAGGTAAGAGCTAGCAAATCAACATTAATGGCTTATCCTCCTAAGGAATGCTTATTATGGCGGTAGCATGTAGTTCTGAATTGCAAGCACATTTCAACATTTTTGTATACTCTCTACAGAATGTAATCGTAATTAGCGCAGCAATTTAAAAAATCGTTTTGGTCGAAATGAATGTGTCTGATATGCTCCAGAAAACATTAACAGAGTTTCTACAATATGCGCTCGACTTTAGCAGCACTAAATTTCTATTAAAACCTCTTTGGTGGTAATAAATGTTTTAAAGAAATACTTTACCGCGAAGCCCAATGTAATTCTTTTCTTGAACATAAAATAGCGCAAATGTAATGGCGCAGTAATTGTTTTTATTAGAGTTAATGGTCGCAAAGTAATTTTGTAGAAATACTTCTGTTTATCATCAAAGGACTAGAAAATAAAAAAATAATTGTTTTAACTACTACTTATTTCAAATTCAGTTATGAATTTACTATATGACAGCTTTGGCATTAATAGTATTTTATTATACAAGACAATAAAGTTAAATTTTATCTACGACTGAATCTTTTAAAGTCGAGACGAAGTCGAGACATTAATGATTCAAGAGTGGATAGTAATAACTTTATCGTCGTGTATAATACACGTTTTTTCTTATATATCAGCAACTTTAACAACTTCAAAAGAAAATAAGGAAAGTCAATCACATTTTAAAATCTTAGTAGCTAGATTGGGTTACTAGGATAATACGCAGCTGTAATGTTTAATTTAAATAAAAGTGAGAAAATGAAATTACTTTATCTACCCTTGATATTAAAGTGCTACTTTATCTACCCTTGCTGTTAAAGTAACACTTGACCTTTTGTTTTGAGTCAATTACAGCACACTGTGAACATAAAAATTGACCAATTCAATCTAGTTACCGTATATACCAAAAATATCATTATGGAAAATAAGCACCATTTGTTATCCAAAAGCTCATAGCACCATCGAGTTACCCTGATGAACGTATACCAGCAGCAACTGTATGTTATTTGGAGCGTTGGAGCTATATTTTTGCATTAATGTATCGTCTGAAATTATTTGACATTGTTACAGAGTTGTATATATAAATAAGGACTGTTGCTAATATAGTTTACTGAACAACGGAAACTTGAAATTTTTATTCATTGAAATAGCTTGCTCTAGAAGCTCAAAGAGTGGGTTTTTTTTCTTTATGCAGAAATTTTGATCAATCAGTGTGTTACGCAATTATAGAAGTGTGTTGAATATAATAGTAATTTACGATACAAGTGCGAAAAGCTAGTCTTTAGTCACGAGTAGGGCAGAGTTAAAACGCGAGTGAGCGAGCGTTTTATGCCCCGCACAGGATTAAAGATACTTTACACATGTGCATCGTACAATATTTTATCTACAATAGAATCTAGAAAAAATACTTTAAATATAAATTAGGATTACCAGCAGCCGGTCTTAATTTTGTGTGGTTAAAAATTTTAAAACACGTTGCTACTGACGACGTGTCTAATGAAATCATTTTAAACACGTTGCTACTGACGACATGAACTAATGAAAACTTGTTATTAAATATTCGATTTACAAACTTAAAACTACCAACTAAAAATCAATTTTACACACTGCCGTAGATAATAGCTATTTATGCAACAAGTGCTAAAAGTCGACTTTTATGCGCGAGACATGAAAATTATGAAACGAAGCCGAAGGCTGAGTTTCATAACATGTCTCGCGCATAAACGACTTTTAGCACGCGTTGCATACAATATTTTATCTACGACCTTAATTTTACCGTTATTAATCCATAAATATCGATTTAAGAAAGGTTCGCATCTGCGACGCTGCGTCATAATGAATAGTAGGCCTGCGCCGCTGGCGATTGTTTGGCCACGCCCGTGCTGTCAAGGTTGAGTTACGAAATGTAATTATTGATACTCCACATATGACTGTATTCATTACATAACGCTTTAATTATTTCAAAAACGCTTTACCTGTAACGCAAGAAGCAACTAGAATAGCTTTACGACTTCACTTGCAGTTCGAAATTGTAGTTTTGAACCTCGCGTCACTTTTAGCACATGTGCTAAAAGTAAACAGCTGATTTCTTTAAACACGGTAAACTATAAAACGTCACTTTTAGTGAAACAAGCGAGTGTTAAAAAGCCTACTTTTAGTAGTGGTCGTAGATAAAGATGTTTTCAGTACCATTTCCATGATGAATACATAATAGTTTGAAGTAATGCCAGTATGGGCTTTGTGACCTAATTTATTTATCTTAGCTGGTTTATAATTGAGGATTACTCTGAAATGGTATATCTTTTCCTAGAAGCATTCAACATTGTTTTACTGACAGTCCATTAAGTTTACTTGTAATTATATGCAATAAGATATGTAATAACATCCGTTTAACGTATAAAGTAAGTTATGTTTTACTATAACATCTCATTGTATAACCAATCTTAACTTCTGCAAATTTTATTACCTTTAAGAGAGATATTTGTTGTCTTGTCGCTGTTTTCGGTATAAATTATAGAGGGTTATTACGTTTAAAGATAAAGATTAGCGCAAAACAGAACGAGGTGGAAACAGGAAAAGAAGGCATATGTCACAAAATAGACTGAAGAAGGCTAAAGAAGAAGAAGAAGATGATGATGACATCAAACAGAATAACTTAACTACATAATAAGCTATACTTCAAAAATTAATAATACTCCTTTAAAAAATAAAACATTTCATTTTGCTTAAAGTGATTGACGGTCACTGGAATGAAGGTGTACAAACATAGTTTGGAACAGGTCGTTGTAATAAGACCGAATTTGGAATAAATACAGAAGCAGAAAGCAGTTGTTTGGTTATTTCGAATGCATTTGGTGCTCAACGTGTTAGTCATTAGCGGTTAATGCACTCCAATCTGGTTTAAATAATAAAGGTTTTTGGTGTTCTCCAGTGTTTTTCAAAAGTTTGGACCTGATTCTAGTGCAAATTTTTTTCCAGAAGTGACTCATTTTTAGTGTAATGTACTTCTACAGAGGTCAGTATGCACACATTTAATTTAATGACCATACTTATGAATCACGCAGTATTGCATTCCCTTAACCTTTAACCGTATTGGTTTAGACCTGAACGTTTACATATTATAGTATAAATGATACATTTTTAGTAAAATCGTAAGAATCGTTTCTGGTAACAGGTAATTATGATTATTTATTAAAATTAAACATCGTATTATATCAAAAGCAAGCGCTGATAGAGAAAATATGACGATTTCAATTCATTTATAATCATTCATATATTTTAACCTATATTACCTTTTGGTCTCTTGCGACCTGTATTACGCTCCCCCGTATCCAGACACTAAATTCAACAAAACAACTTATCTAATAAGCGCAAATATATTGCCACTCTGAGAAAATTCTCTGCTACTCACAGATTTGAAGCCATGTCCAACCGATTGCTCAATGGGATGCTTATCCATTAACCACTCAGGTAACTTTAAAAAAAAACTGGACATAGTTTATATACATAGAGACAGATTTCATTTTTAAGATACCTATCTGATCGCGATTTTGTAAAACAATATCTTTTCGAACATTGCAAGGTCCAAGCGAACTGAGACGCTTCACAGGAGCGCTGAAGCAGAGCAACGGCTTTTCGATTGCGAGTTTTTATAGGGACTGTTTAGGAACTTTTCCGCCCTATCAATAGAACCCGCGTTGCCTATCCCTTTTAACCTTCATTATAACCACCCACTTTTGTGACAGCATCTCGCTCGTGTTGATTAGAACCACCCCTTGTCCCTGAGGTTTAGTCGGTCAACTGTCTGTTGCAGGGCATTTGAGACGTAACTAGGGTTAGCTTTGCTAAGTTTTTGGAAGAACGTAACGATCAATTTTGTTCATTCACAATTAAGTAACGATTGTCTCAACTGGTACAAACAGTGTTCGTGCATTAAAGTTTAATTTTCATTGTGACGGATCGGCAGTCATGTAGTAAAAGCCGTTTTTGTCATGTAACACACGGTCATAACAGCTGTATAAACTCACCTTATATATTGAAATGTAGCACAAGTTATCCTTTATAAACAATTTTAGTGTAGTGCTACAAGATCAACGTAACGGTCGCCAACAGAAAGGTAAGAACACTATCAGTTTTACTATAGTTTCACATAATACGTGAACCGCACACTGACGCAAAAACTGCCAACCTGCTAGCCTCGGATATGACATCGCCTGACGGTGCCACTAACAATACACTTCAGTACTGCCAAACGTATTGCACCAATCACAAGCGCCTCTTAAAACAATTGTGGCTCACAAGTTACCTATTATTAATTGTATTTATGGTAACAAAATGACAAAAACAGATATCTATTTGAAATTCAGATTTTGTGGTACCTATCATCTGCCAATGGTAGTTTTTTTCTCTACATAGGACTGATTATTACGCACGAAGCTCTTGGAAAAGCTAAAAGGGTATCGACATCTATGACTCCACAAAGATTAATATTGCTCTAAAGTTGATAGTTTGTTTTTGATAGGCTTGGTTTTTGCCTTAAGTATAACTAATTGCAAAATATGGACGACTGCGATATTACGTTCGGACAGCAAAAATTGTTGATAGGAAAATATCTCCAACGAAGTCTCCAACATTATATGCCTAATTTATTTTTGACCGTTTGTGTCTGAGAGTTAGAGTCGAAATATTAACAACAAAGCTATTGTATGAATTTAAAGCTATACAATTTAAAATCCTAAATTGCTTTAAAATCACTTTCATTAACTGACCTACTACTGTGAGATAAACAGGATGCCCAATGGGAGGTGTTGTGCTGATTTGGCATTCGTATATGCCAGAGTCCTTTCTCTGGGGATAGCGTATCCTTAAGGTCCAGTCTTCTGTGTGAGGAGAATGCATTGCTTCGAATCGTTGATCTGATGTGTAGGTATAACGTCCCACCGTCAACAGGTGTATGTCCCTGTGCCGTACCCAGGATACCTGAAAATGAAAGGATTTTATTGTAATCTTTTCTGTACGTTTTAAAAGCTTATAGCTACATTATTTACGTTTATGTAGTAAAAATAGGCAATTTAATGGAAACATTCTATGTCGCTGGTCCATTTAGTATCTAACTTATCGTACTACTAAAGATAGTGGAGGAACGCTGCCAAATTATGATATCAAAATCGCCCCCGGAGGAAAGGTCGTTATATATCTTTTAAGCTCAACTCTCGTGTAAAATAGTCGTCGACTTCCATTATATCGCTCAACTAGTCGTTTGTCATCGTTCGTGCATTTGTCTTGCGTTCATTGTAATTCCGCAGAAGTAACCCGAGTTTCCGAGCAATTCCAAGATGTGCCCGTTCTTGTTCATAAATTGTAATATTTTCGGACGATATCAGGCTGTTTTGTAAATGAAAATTTGGAATTCAACGTAGCGAACGGGAACGAGCAGAAAAATTCAATAATTTGTAAGTTTTGCGACTGTAAGCCCTCGTATCCAATTCCAGTACAAAAACAATGCTTTTTCTGGAGAGCTCCGGATTATCCGCCTCTACCGTATATTGAAACACAAAGCTCGCTTGCAAGGGCAGGTGGAAACTCGAGGAATGATAACAAATAAATCCTGTTGGTATTTGTTGCACGACCTAAAGAAGCAATTTATTAAATCGTCAAACAAGTACAGTGCAGGTTTCGCTTCGCAGTACAAACGCATTTTATTAGATTGAATAAGAATTGCGTCTCTGTCAACGAATATTGACGCACCGCACCGTTTTGCACAGATTTGCTTTAATTTTAGCATTTTTAATTTATAATTCAGTTTTAATATCTCACTGATTGTTAGAAAGCGGTTGCCCTTGTATATTTAAGTCCTATAAAATAAAAAGTAAAAAATGTATATTTACGGATCGTATAGTACAGCCGTGTTAATAAATTCATATATCGATTATGAGAACCCATTTGTTATCGTTCTATTATATTTCGGGCATACTATAACTTACTGCTTTAAGAAAATGTGTATTGGCAACATTTATAAATAATTGTACCTGCTATTCGTACGTTGCATTTTCTACATTCTCACTGAATTTGTCAGCATATGTAAGATCTAGGTAACTTCTGACTGAAAATGAACATGCTAACCTCTTTAGTCTACAAAATTCTGTTACAGATATTATAGCATTACGGGTGTTATGAAGATAGAGAAGGATAGTAACAGCCTATAATAAGCCGATATAAGGAGGGTTACGCTGAAGCAATCTCATCGGTTTTATTGAAAATTCTGTTTTTTCACATTATTTGAGCACATTTTACTGTAATATCGTTTTATCCAAACTTATGTTTCTCAAAGATTTTAGGTCTTATCGTAAAACTTACATAATAAATGATAATTTTTCTTTGACATTGCTCTCATGCTTTAAGAATGGTCTTAGGTTTAGTTGATTATTAAAATGTGTACTAAAGATTGTTGCTATAAAGAAGCTAAAGATAAAATAATCAGTGATACTAAAAATCGCAGATTAACCTCCTTAAAGTACGTACTACACGGAAATTTTCACTTACCGCGCAGGCCGAACTAGCTCAAATTCGGCGATATGGTCGTGGGTTCACACCACCAGCGGTGTACCCTGCAAAGTCTTAAAAAAATAATGGGCCTCAGAAATCAGATGATTTCGAATAATATAATTAACTACAAGGAATCAGAATTTATTAAAGACAGTAAATTGGTAATCACCAAATGTAATCTATGTAATTCATAAAATATTTGAAAGTGTTTGCTACACTATGCAGCCAAAACTAATTGAAGGTGGCCACAGGCATTACCACAAAAAAACCCTTTTCGGGTCGTTAAATTACTTTAAATTACAAAATAAATCTAGAGATATGCATATCGCTGTCATTCATAAAAACCTTTCTTTCTAGGTTGCCGAGAGAAAAAAGTGGGTGCTCCTTTTACAAAAAAAAAGTATAAAGTACACATACAAATTCAATAGTTTTAAATGCTATCTTTAATGAAATTTACTGATGTGAATGAACTATTATGTGAGTAATAAATTTAACATCCGGTATCACTAGCACAAGATTAACTTAGTAGGTACATAACCCGTCCTCGATTGGCGTTGTAATAAAAAAACGAACCAACCGATCTTCTAGGCCCCCACAAGTTTAAGGTGTAAACGCTAGTCGGGAGCTGCTATCACTGGTAACCCGCATACAGCAAGGAATCAGCCGTATGCAACATGGGTGCTGAAGCGATGCAGAAAATAGCAGGTGTTCGTTTCGAATTAGGACAGGAAACTGGACTCCAAGTTGCTAATCCCAAGTGCAATTTGAGAATTCCAGGTGTAAATAATTTCTGGTAAAAAGCTAAAGAAATGCAATTAATATGAGAATAGCAAACAGAAAAACGCCATCGTACCTGATTATAGTCAGCCCTTGGAAATAAAATTCTTGTAAAAATTGATTGAGCGCACGTACTTTTGACTTAATTAAAAATCAAACCTCGACAGCGCGAAACGCGTCGGCCGAGGCCAGAAGACAAGTCCCGGGCCCGAAACGTTCGCTTCAAAATGCAAATTCGCGTTCCTATGGCCAGCGATAACAGATATAGCGGGTCGAAAGTGCACCGTGCTAACGATAGCAACTCAATACAGGTACAAAATGCGCTCGTTTGGAAAATTTAAGAATTCGAAATGCAATGGATTATAATTCAAATGAAAATATACAGGTTAGGCTTGAAATAATTTGGTAAAAGGCGAAACAATTAAGCGAAGCCAAAAAAAAATGTTTCAAGATGTCACAAACGATAGAATACTATCTATAGTTTCAAAAATCAGGGAATATAGACAGAACTATAATTTACTACTTCTACTGTAGAAGGTTAAAGTAATGACACTCTAACTTATGTGAGCCTATATACATAAGTGCCTTATTTGGAAATAGTTATTTATGTACCTAGAGCGAAAAATGATGCATTAGGCGTGAGTTCGAAAGTTTCGGGCCGAGCGAAGCGAGGTCCGAAAAAACTCGAACGAACGCCTAATGCATTTTTCGCTCGTGTTGCATACAAAATTTTTCCTACGACTGTATAATTTTAGAAAATAGGTTTAAACTGGTGTTTTTTGCCATTTCTAAAATTTCCAGCGACGTGCAAATTTTTACATCAGAATTGGATATTTTATCGCCCATTTCTTATTTTTCTTGACACTTAAACACCGACAATACACAAAATAAAGCACAAGTAACTTTAAATCGCGAAAAAAGGTTTAAATCAAATTCACAGTGACAGCTGTCAACTTTGACGTTTTCAAATAGCTGACCACTAGCCGACTTAGGTATATAATCATGAAAACTTATATAAAATTTATGTATGTTGCTATGTATTACGATTCACGATTATATACTTACGTATGACGGCTGCCGCGATGAACTGATTCAAAACAATCAATTTTTGACGTACGTCAACAAGGCGGAAAGCTTGATTTTAGAAGCAGTCGTAGGAAAATGCATTTTTCTCTCATAGTCCAGGGTGTAAATGGCGGGAGATCTAATAGGAAGGCTCTGCAGCTGTATTAAAGGTAATGAAAATTAATTAAAGTCGGAACCATTACAAAAAATATTATTTTTGTAAAATCGTACTAAAATATGGTCATTTATGCATTAATTTGCGGGCGTAAATAGTGCCGTTTGCGCCCTAAGGCCTAAAAATAATTTGCGGGCGTAAATAATGCCTTTTGCGCCCTAAGGCCTAAAAAACCAGCATCACATTAGCAACCAACAACAATTTGATTTTTGAGAACGAATCGTGCCATTTATTTTTCAAAGCTTTATGGTGGATTTTACAAAAAATCTTGTTTGCATTTCGGGCGTGAACGGCGATTATGGCCCTTTGGCGTTTTATAATCCTTCGGCCCTTCGGGCCTCTGGCTTATAATTCCGCCGCGGGCCAAAATCGCCTCCTTCACGCCCTTAATACAAAAATAGCTATTAGAGAAGTTTCCCCTTATTTTAGCTACTCATATGCATTCTAAATATTTATATTATAAAATTTCATATATTTTATGAAACAACTAAATTCAATATTTCTCAAGATTACTTTAAATTCTATAGTTATAGAAAGTATGCCAAGTGTTTTAAGAAGACACAAAAATGCAGCTAGATACTACAAGCTATGTATATTAATTAAGCATAACGTGGTTTACGTTAATTGCGATATTAATCTATTTATAGATTCAGCCGCTGGTGACTGCTGTGCCTTATTAATTATAGCACGCTACCAATACAACAAAGTTGTCTGCAAATGAAATTGCAATCATCAGTGGTAGAAACTCTCTTTAGGTTTCATAAGTACAAACAAATGCTCAATAAAATTTCATTTGAACCTGCGGTTTGCTTTTTCACGATTTTAATTTTGTAACAGTAAAAGCTCCATATAATTTTTTGGAGAAAATACTACCACTGGTTAGAGAACATTTCACTCTTTAGTACAACCCTCCCTTGTGAAAAAATTTCATTAATGTGCCAAAAACTTCGTTTGCTTTGATTTCGGTCAAATTCAGTATTGGAAATGTGAATCTGAGTAAGATTAAAAGTGATTTTTCCTAAAGCAGCAGTATAACATTTATCTTTGACTAACATTCCAAAGCATTCGTTAAGAGTGTAATAATCATTTTCACGTACTGTACTTTCATAATTTTTAAGAGAATGTTACAAATGGAATGTATATCATTCCTACAGTTACTGAAAATATGATTTATAGTTATTTGTCAAGCCAACACTCCAGGAAAAGATAATTTGGTTGTTTAATATCTTTTTCTGAATATTTAAATTTCTGCAAAATATAAATAGAACATAAGTGTAAAATAAATTATATAAAGGCATAAAACTTGATATATTGCAATATTATAATTGAAAAAAATAAAGAGCGACCACACCACAGTTTTAATTTGATTTGTCTCCTCTTGGGCTTATTAACAATTATAATTGTTTAATTAAGCTTAACTGCAATTATAAAGGTAAGTTGTCTTCTATATTTTATCTATTGGCAACTTATTTAAACTTCTGCGCCGCCTAGCTAGTGAGACTCTAGTATCTACAGGGTTAGGTTGTTACACCGTCCAAATTTTACCATTGTATAGCAAATGCAAGTTTCTAAAGAATGATAGATAACCTCAAATATTTGACTGTAAAAAACAGTTCGAAGTTTTACTATTCCACCTGTGATGTTCACCCCATTTTGAGATAATTATAGATCCTTCAATTAAAGATAAAGCTCACTGAGCTAACCTTTTCCATACCTACCGCAAAACGAGCCTAAAATTGAAAAGAGCTTCTTTAAATATTTGTGTAATGGCACTTGTCGCACTGAATAAGTTTTTCCGAATTACATCCAACTTATGTCCAAAAACAGCAGCCGGCAAGCAGCTGACGTCATCCTCAAAGGAAAACTCGCTTGTTTCAACAATGAGATCAACCACTGCATGTAGTTGTGCTGTTTGGACCACGAAGATCAACCATCTGACATGTGGCTTGCCACATCTGTAATATCTCTTCAAGGCTAACACGCATTCCGTAGTTGTTATTCTTTAAATATTAATTTTAATTATTAATCTACCGCTTCCGATTATTAAAAGTCCGATGATGACGTAACTGAAAATGTCCTTTGTTAACCATCTGCCTAATTGTCATTAAATGTTATACATGGGGTAGGTGTGAGTTTTACTATTCCACCTGTGAATTAATCAATTCACCTCAGGTTTAGCTAACCTGGAATTTGTTTTTTTAAGCTTAAAACCACGTCAACCTGTTTTTGTTTCTTGCTTGCTCGCCAAATCCACTTTCGGTTTCCACAAAAAAAGATGACGCCAACTTGCAATTTCTCCCTGGAACGTCTCTAGCGGCTGCTGCCTGTCTCTGGACCATGAACGAAGCCTTCTCCAGGTGCTGCAAGTTGTTGTCGGCTTCTCGTAGCTCCCAGGTTTGTTGAATCGGGCTCGAAAGTTGACCTCGCATCGACCCAGCGTTCAAAGGGGCACTAAGCTTATACCTGCCTCCTGCCGATATTTTAGTTGCTGCTGCCTTCTTATAAACCACAAACAAGGTGTCCTCTAGACGCTGCACTCTGCTATCTGCTTCTGCAGCTCTAAAACTTGCGAACACTTAGCTTCGAAGACAATTACAAATAGGCAAAGCTCCAGGTTCAATTTTTTCTGGAACTGCACTACGTAACACTATCAAATAACAACTGGCATCGACACAATGGCGAATAAATGAAATTCAACACCCAAAACTACACACAAGCTTTCGGTTTGGCTTCCCCAATAAGCAGCAACAATTGACACTGTAGGCCACCATGGCAACATGTTATAAAATTGTTTTAGTAAGTTTTTGCAATTTTTGATCCTTAACTTCTAAATGTTTTCTTAAATGTCATTCACTGTCAAGCACTGATGCACAAGCTATTACCACTTTCTTGTATAGTTTTCTTTAATAGTCAGGTTGATTTTCAACTGCTCTTTGTGTCATTATGCCTTCTTACACTGCTTAGTAACTCTTTATCTGCGTTATCGATTGTTGGCTTTGTGATATAAATATAAATCGTTGTATAAAACCTCTGTAACGCTCCAAAACACCTTTGCACTTAAGCGAATTCATTATCGTGTCTTGACGTTACACAATTAATCTGTCAGTCATCACAAATCAGTTACATTTTCCATACCGAGCACAAACATTGAATACAAGCTGAACGCAACGCTGACGATATGTTTTATCCAATTACTAACCTCTGTTAATCAAATTATAGTTATTGCTAATCATGTCTTATGTAATTATCAATGTTTACCAGAGATTTATATGGTTGCAATAAATACAATACCAATTCTGGGTCTATTGGAATCTTTCCTTAGTCTTCGTACATTAGCAATGCAACCAAAATTGCTGTAAGAATCATACCATTACAATATCTATATCATTTATGATATCTAGCGGTACAATAAGTTTTATATTTATGAGAGCTATAGCTATCTACTTTAACTGAAATGAAAATACAATACTAAATATGGTGCAAGAACAAGCCGGATGTTATATTACCCTCTCTTTTTATTATAAGTAATATTGCTTTGCTTGACCACTGACATGAAATTACAAAACTTTAAATACGTATCAACGCATAATCGTCACACTACAGCTTTGTACATCCCAAGTACATAACTATAAACAAATAAATTCTAGTCACTATTTGTTTTAAAGTATTTACTTCAGTTCTGACGAGAACGAACTCGATTTAAAAAGACGAAAGGGAAAATACTTATTATTGATAGAAATTGAATGTTTTGAGGAAGATTTAAACGTTTAGCTGTGCTCAAGTCTCATGAGTAAAGATAATAAGCTTTAAAGTTGAAATTTGAGCTTCGAAACCAGCTGCTGTAGGCAATCGTTTCTTATAAATTTGTAACTCATTATATGAACTCTAAAATTTGCTTTTTTTTGAAATTAGAAACGTTTGATTTTTAATAAAAAAGTATTTGCCTGTAGTCAACAGATTTTATTGGCACGAACTAAGAAACTTAATAAAATTAGAATAATGCGTAATTATTAGATTATATGTATTAGTTTAGTAAATAATAATGTCGAGAATAATTTTCTGAAAGACCATGTCACATTACTATTGTAGAATGAGAATGTTAAATGATGGTAATTTTAGAAGAAAATAAATTTAATTTAAAATCAAATCAATCATTTGCAATCACATCATACTTTAGTTAGTTAAATATGTAGATCCTGATATGCTATTTATAAATGTAAAAAATATAATATACCTTGCAGGCCAAGCTCCTTCATGGGGTGTTAGTGCCTCACCATTATTATGTTAAATAATTATCACAAAGTGTGCGAACTGAAGCTCACAGAATGTAATGTATTTAAATATAATGATAGTCTCTCTCTCTCTCTCTCTCTCTCTCTCTCTCTCTCTCTCTCTCTATCTCTCTTTTTCCTTGGCCTTCTCTATGACCCTCCTCCATTCCTCTGCCTGCGCTTTGATCCTTCAGGTTTTCATTCCCACCTTTCTATGCTAAATTGTTCTTTAGGGTGGTCCATATTATAACAGGAAAAAAGCAGAGGCATCCAAATCATACCTCCACATAGCGCAATCTTGTCTATTATGATGTAGTAACGTGTGTACTAAATTTCAGCTTAATACGTTGAAGTTTAGCTGTCGCCCAGAAGTGTAAATTATGCAAACTCTTTTTCAGGTATAAATAATATATATATTGTAACAGAAATGCGAAAAGAATCAACTTGGAATTCCCAAGATATGCAGAGGAACGGAGCAAACTCAGCCACAAGATTGCATTGAAGCAATGAAGAAATGGAACAAGGAGTTTCAGATTTAAGGACTAATATTCGATACAATAGCAAGTAATACCGGTCTCCACACGGGAGCTTGCATTACAATTGAAAAAGACTTTAAAAAATGATCTCGTCTGGATTGCCTATCATCATCATGTGATGGAAATTGTGCTTTTAACAGTTTTTTCGTGTATAGCTACTTGGTTCTACCGGAGGACCAGAAACTGGACTTTTCAACCGCTCTCATAAAGTATGGCCAACGATTGATCATAATGTTTATAGTGCAACAGATGTTGAGCTCTTTAAGCATTCTGTATTAAACAGTGGACGACAAGAAATGATAAAGTATTTACCAAGTGCACTGGATAAATAGCAACTAAGGGACGACTATCAAGAACTTTTACATTAATCTCTTTTGTTTCTTGGCGACGGATGTGGCAGTGAATGATTTTGAGCTTCTGGCCTTACACATCATGCCAGATGGATGGCTAAAGCCATATACGTACTAAAAATATGCTTTTTTCAAAATCAGTTCCAATTAACACTTCGAGAGGCAAAAATACAGTCAATTTGACTTTATTTGCAAATCTGGTTTATTTAAAATTTTGGAATGAAGCTCCACTTGGACCTACCAAGCCGGTCTAGAAGATTTCGTAACTGAGATAACAAGCTTCTTCTTCAATATTCTCCTCATTGAAGGTCAAAGCAAGGCTAAAGCATTTCTGAAAGTGCAACCCAAATATTGGAGAGATGATCCCGTTTACATAGAACTTCATAAATGTTGCTATCAAATGCATGTTGTGAACAACGTTGCTGAGCGAGGTATTGGATTAATTGAAAAATATAACCAATCACTTACTAAGGACGAAGAACAAAAGCAGTTAATTGTTCGGTTGGTTGCAAATCATAGAAAACAGCTTCCTACACCATCAAAGGTATCCCTTACTTCATAACTATTTAGTTATTAAATTTTGTTATTTTCATTCAAAAGTTTAATGTTGGGCGACTTCCAAATATTATTTGCTAGGAAAACGCTGTGATGTACTAATGAATACAAATTTAGTTGTGGAGAAAGAATATTTGAATAGTTTTTTTTTTGACCACTTTTTGTTCTTGCTTAAACATGTGCAATTTAAAATCTGATCATTTAAACAACTTGACACTTTGACTGTTATAGTAACTATCATATTTAAATGAAAAACATCAGAAGTAATAGAGCTCAAGCTGATATGTTTTGCTATTTTTTCAAAGCTGCTCCAGTAAGGCACTTGGCGGTCGAGTCACGTATAACATTTTCGGCGCTACCAACTAATAAAAATAAAAATACCGTTGAATATGACAAATATTGGTTGCGTACATAAGTGGGTGATTGATGTTTCTATAATAACTAAATACAAAACAATGTTCTATAACGGTCCAGGAACCGTTATATTCATACGCGCTTGTTATTTTATTGTTACCTTACAAACCAACAAGGATGACCTTATCGTCACAGATAACGAACCCCAAAACAAGTAACAATAGGTTTATAGCGCAAAAAAGTGTTACCGTAAAGTATTTGCGGTAACAGCGTTTGCGGACGAAAAATTAATGGTGTCGTTCGTACGCAAATGCGTCTGGAAAATCACAGCTTATGGGGAGGTCCACGGAAAAATATTGAACTGATTCGGGCTCCTACTTTGTGTTACCTGTTAGTATATGTTTATAAATTATATTTTTATCAATTTAAATTGCCCTGTTTATATTATTTGAATATTAATAGTTATTCTTTTTCCTAGCTCCTGAAAATCAGAGGTGGATTCTTTTTATCTAGATTGCTTATTCTGAAATTTGATGTTCTGATTTTAATTTTATTACAAGTCAAAAGTAACTTCTGTCAAATAATATGTCAAACAAATTTGAAAATTCAGTGAAAAATACCACATCGTTACATTCGCCACAGAACAATAACAAACAGTAAGTAATTCTTTAATATAAATTCACCTTTCTAGTCTTACTTAATACATAAAATCACACACATTTTACTCGAACTTATCAATGTCCCTGATGTTAACCAACTTGCTTTACTCCGCCAACGACCACAACTGATCGAGTCAACAAACACAACGAAAGCCTCGAATGACACTCAATATGTCAAAACTGCCTAGAATCAGGAACAGAAGATCTCTCACAGCATGGACCAAAAACAGACCCCAGTTGTAGTCACTCAACTTCAACACCACATCCAAAAACACTCCTCCAAATTACTCCACTGACTAGCACCAAGAGCCAACGGTCTCTCCCTTAGAACTCTCTTTTCGTACTAACAGCTCGATGCAATCCAAATCAATTGATATACAATGTCAAATGCAATTCTTCAATAAACTTAACTTACTATTTTTCTCTATTTATTCTCCTTTGTAGATTAGTCCTGCTTTTAGTTTAGTTTTTCACCATATACTTGCCATCTTCCTCCATTTTATATCTCATCTTCTTAAATTAAATTCCATTTCTATTTCACCACGCAAATTTAGTTTTAATATCAATCCTTTTTAATTTACAAAAATTTTTTTTTTTAAATAGGGATTATTTCATACTTTTAAATTACTCCAAATTAATTACAGCTTTACATTTTTCAAAATTTGTTATCTTAATAACGAAAACAAAATCCTTAACGATGTCATATTTTCTTCTTCCAACACACTATTTTCGGGTCCCGGGTGGTGTACCTTGAACAAGCGTCCACGTTCGATAAGTAGAGTTAAGCAACGCTCTTTCTGGTCACAACTTGGATGGGAGTTCCACGGTTGCATCTCTCGGCGCCTCGTGCTACGGCTGTCACGGAAATAGTTGGTCCCGGCTCTCATAACAACATCATGATAGTCGTTAGTGGGGTTGGAAGTCCTCATAAATGCTCAGCGACGCCTATAATTGGCCTAACGGCTGTTGGCTGAGTGCGAAATAAATAAATAAATATCATTATTTATTTATTTTTACCTACTATGTGTAATAATCTATTTCTATTAAGTATTTGCATTACCTTTAAATTTCATATTTAGATATTACATTATATTCGAATCCATCTGTTTCTCAATTAGCCATACTATTCAATTATAAACTCTATTTTTTTTTTCTAATTACATACCTATTAATTCATATTCCTAATTCATATTCGAATTGATCCCTATAATATTCAACTATTGTAATCCCTTAATTCTATTTTAAAATAGATTTTTATAACTCTCTATTCATATCATTACAATGTATTATATTTTCTAGTAAACACATGAACCTAATACAGGAAGTACATGCAGTTGGAGCAGGAAACTAACGTTAATTTTTAGTCTACGGTTTAATTAAAGTTAGTTTATCTATCATCTCAGCAAATTAATTATTCTGATGCTGTCTGTATACGTCTACAAAGATATAGTTTCCCGCACAGAAACGATTTCTTAGTTAAAGGAATACATAGTAGGTATATGTAATATTTATTTTATCTCTAGAACTACAGCTTCCTCAAGGGTGATTTTGTACAAGATAAAACAAAAGCTTCTTGTATCGTTAGAGCTCTGCTATTATTGGTACTATTGCGCATACGAAAATGAAATGCCGTGCAAAGCGATTTCAATATTTATTTCGATCAAAGTCAAAGTCGCTATGCATACTAACTCAAGAGATAAAACTTTTAATATTTGATCAAATGCAAGCAAGCAAAAGTTTGACTCGGAAGAAATCAGTCTTCTTTATTGCAGCAAAACACTTCTGTGTACAATCGGTGTTCTCTCTTAAGCAGTATATTTTATAGTATGTAAATTTTAATTTTTGAAAACTATTGTGATCTTTAGACACATCGAATTTTATATTAACAATAATATATTAAATTTAGGCGTTCTAGTACTACGGCTTAAAATTCAGTGTAAATTTTTATTGCGAGGTAAGGGTGAATATTTTAAAGAATCTGCTTTGACAAAACGGTCATTGGAGAATTATTTTCCTCTTTTAACTTGACATAATAATTATTTTAAGGTATGAATCCACATAATTAATCGTTAATAATGGAATTTTCCAGTTATTAACCGCTAAACAAAAAATGTATTCTAATTTATGCCTGTTTTGGAGATATTTCTAAAAATATATTAAATACACAGCGATTAGAAGAGTAAACTGAGACTAATTTATGAAAATTTACATGATGTCATATTGTCAAGTAACAATCGGTGGTAAGTTTGTTAATTAACGATTGTTCAGATTAAATCAAAATTAAGTTATATTTGCCATCAGAAAAATGTAGACGTAAAGCTTCAATAGTCACTAGAAGAAGAAGAATTATCAGCTATAATTTACCAAGGGCACTGGTAACGCATTTGAGGGATATTATTTGTCAAAATTATAAGAATTTATCACTCGCCGCGGTGAATTCGGGAAGATAAGTTCTTAAATTAATTAATAATTTTTACCGAAGTGACATTTTTCTTACAAATTAATTTGACACTTTATTATAATAATATGTTGGTGGCACTGTAAGTCTATGTCAAATTCGAGGTTATCAGGTTAGGTTTTGCGTCAGTTTTGACAGACTGACGCAAAACCTAACCTCGACTTTGACTTAGATTTACAGTGCCACCAACTTGTCATAGGATACTATTGAATTTTAATTAAGTAGTTTCCATGGTGATTGAAAATCACCCGAGGGTAGTTTTCACTGCAAGTGTGATATGATTTGCCAAACTGACCCACGTGATTAAAAATAATCAAATTGGATTGGTCTGCAATATACCGATGGGGCCACAATTATATATAACAGCTATGAGATAACATGAACAAGAATATAACACGTATTGCTTGAGTAAGAAAGAGATAAACATAGTAGCAAATATTCGAGTAGGCTTGACCCTCATTTTAATTACGACATATGTCAACTAAACATGCCTACTGAAATAATTTTTTTGTATGGTAATCTCTTTCTTACTCAATCATTCTATTTTGTTATTCATGTTATCTCATTGCTGTTATATATGATTATGGCCGCATCCGTATGTAAGAACTTATCAAGTGGATTGTAGCTATTAACAAAAGGAGGATTTTAAGACATCCGAGGCTGTTTTGATTCATAACATCCGTGGGGTGTTCAATAGTTTACCGGTTGCAGTACGGTAATGGTTGCCCTATAGGGTAATAGCTGTTAACATACCTAGGAATGTTATGAGTATCATAACTGCTACAGGTGTCATTTTGAAATCGGAGCTCGTAGAACGAGGATTTTAAGACATTTAAGGTGGTTATGATTCATAATATCCTTGGTATGTTCAATAGTTTATCGGTTGCAGTATGGTAATGGTTGCCATGTACGGTAAAGGAATATTACCGTACAGATACAGTAATGACTTGGTTAAGAGCCTACTTTTGTATATTTAAACAAAGGCTTAATATCCTGAAACCGGTAAAAGAATATTACCGTACAGATGCAGTAGTTTTAGTAGGACAATGGTTGCTATGTATGGTAATGGTAAAATAGTATTACAGTACAGATACAGTTATGATTTAGTTACCAGCCTACTTTTGTATATGTCAACAAAGGCTTAACACAGATAGTGGTTAAAATTAGTTTCGTATTTTAAATTCTAGTTAAAATGTTACAGATTACGTACAAAAAGATAAATATAAGTAAACGGCTATGACAGAACACCAGCAAGAAGTAAGGAAAGTCCATATAATTATCCAGAATGAATGAAAATAGAATCGTAAGAATTGCACCCCATAAATTACCAAAGAATATGTGAGATATGGGAATAGCAAGAAAGCGATGACGTGATTAGCTTTAAAATGAACGCCTGGAATCAACTGGTAAACGAAATAAGAAGGAAAAAAAGTGCTACTAATAATATTGATATCAAAATAAGCTTAAATTCGTCCAAAAAATATAAAACAAAAAATATATGTATTAGTTGTTTATGGTAACGTGCGTTAAAAAAACGTTGTTGAGAGAGCTTTGATCTAGATTTTGTCTTACAACTGTATGTCGGCCATAATTACATCGCTCTACCCAGAATTCAACGCGCTCGGTCACTTGAGTTGTCAGTTGTCAAAGTGAGGTTGTGTGCATGCGCAATCCATAAAATAAGTTACGACGTGACCTTCAAAAATTAATGTTTGACACAAGGCCACTTGATAACGGTTTTTTTAACGCACTGTATAAGAGTGTTATATTACAACTTTATCCACGACAGAAAAAAGGGGTATTTTTTCAAGTGAATTGTTTGTAATAACACCCGCGTGCCATAAAAAATTTTATCCAACAACTCAGTAAATACCTAAAAAACATACATTTTGTATTAACAGCCGTGAAAAGTCATAGTGGCAAATACATTTATAATTAGAGTCGCCTGTGTTATACGTTTGACAGTACAGACATGTATTATCAGTCTATGTCAAATTCGAGGTTATTAGGTTAGGCAGGTAGTTTGACACACACTGACGCAAAACTTGACCTGTAATTTCACACAGCATGATAGTGCTACCAACAATACATAGATAAATAAATAAATAAAATAAAACTTTTTGGCTATAAAACTCTAGGGGTTTAAGACGTACATAATACAACTGATATATTAATGTAATTATGCGTTTGTAATAAGTGCGTTCTGGATAAAAGTATATAGAGACCCACTTATAATTTTACAATCCTTCAAATTGAATCAGTAACGAATAAATGCAGTTCTCAGAGCCAACATACAAAAATTACGAGGACTAGAGGATTCTAATACACTAAAGAAATGATTATATCCAGGATGTCTCGGAAACATGTGGATATGGCGATATCTAAATGCATTTAGTTATTAGTCATTATTCTGCTTCCAAGCTCCAAAGAATTATTTTGTGATCTTGTGAGATGCTGTCCAGTATTATTGGTGAACGAAAGATGGAGAGTGAGAACACAGAATAACGAATAACCTTTTTAATGGCAATGCTGACCTTTTTTTTTGTTCAGAAAGAGACATTCGTTAGTAATTTTTTTACATCTGTTACGATTTAGACAAGACAATATAAAATCTGGGTTGAAAATTGAATTGTTTATCTGTGTTCTGACACCCACATTTCATCCACGAATAGTCCACCGATTAAAACACTATCTCAAAGAATGATTTATACGCGTATGGAATGTAATACCAAATATCATTCAAATTGAACGATGGGTTCTATTGTTACCAGATTTTTTAACTTTTAAACAGAATACGCATTTAGATATAGGCAAGTTTAGGTATAATAATAATAATAATAATAATCTCTCTTTATTAAGCCCATATACATACATATACCAGTGAAAAAAAAAATGTATATAGCATTTATGCAATTATCTACCATAAATCTACTAATTAATTATACGTTATTCCTAACAATATTCTTAAGAAAATATTAGTTTCCTAAAGAAACAAAAAAAATTTACATTCTAAGATGCTTAACGTGGAGAGTGAAGAAAAGAGGTAGGTATTTCTATGTGTATTAATACAAATAGTTGGTTGTTCTTTTTGTGCCACAAGCTGTAAAACAACTGTGTGTGGCTTAGCAAAATATTTATGAAATTGATATTCTCGAAAAAATAATAATAGAAAATAATATATTTTAAGTTTATTTTTACTGAATGTATATGTCGCACCCACCCCATGAAGCGGATCCAGCTCATGAAGTGCACATTCAGCTCAAGGGTTTGTGTATTAGATTAGATGCATATTATTTCTAAGTATTTTACCTGATAAAAATGGCGACCCCTACAAACCGAACCCACCCCATCCAGTGGGGGCGACACACACACTCAAACTCTCACAATCTTCTGTGCTACAGTAGAGAGTAGAAAAAAATATGATATAGCAATCTTATTATTATTAACCCACTTGAATCGTGCTCTTTACAAATAGTTTAGATATTTTGATAAAATTTCTGTCATGTAGCGCAATATTACGATTCAGTATAAATGTTTGAAATAAGTTATACGTATGGGGTATGTAGTACGTGCAAGACCTCTGACCAGTGCTTTTTTTTGATCGATGTGGGACAGCATCATTTCTATTTCTAGTATAATACTGGTGTTGATGTGTGGGAATAGAACTAGGAAATTTTTTAATATGTTTTAAGATTTCTAGATAATGTAATTGCGTTAGAGAAAGGACATTTGATTCACGATATAATTTTTCAGTGGGATATAATTGAGGTTTATGTAAAATCGTTTTCAAAATCATATTCTGCACTATTTGAATTCTCCTTCTATAGTAACAAGCTGTCCCACCCCAACCTATAATTCCATACGAAATTATTGACTGCACCAACCCATAATAAAACGAAAGCAGTTGCTTGGTAGTCAAAATTTGTTTCAATTTTTTGAATATATACAAAGTTTTTCTCAATTTTTTACACACATTAACAGTGTGTTTATCCCACCTCATGAACTGGTCAACAATTACCCCCAAATACCTCACTGATGACGATTTATTTATTTTTACACTGCAAGTACAATCATCCCCGATGCATCCTCTTTCATGTATTAGTAGGTCTGTAAAATTTGGTTGTTTGTTTTCGTGTATAGAGAAGGTTGTAAATGCACTTTTTGTAGCGTTAAGAGACAAAATATTAGAATTCAGCCAATTTTTGACAGTACGCAAGTCCCGCTGTGCCGCTTCCCCGACCTCATTCCAATTATTTCCTTCAATGATTAGCAGTGTATCATCCGCATAAGATATTATTGATCCACACAATTTTGTATTCTCCAAAAGGTCATTGATATACACCAAAAATAGAATCGGGCCAAGTATGGTACCTTGGGGTACACCACAAGATATAAGTTCAGGTTGACTTTTGCTATTCTCTAATTTAACTATCTGCTTTCTATTTGTCAGATAACTTTTAAACAGCTCTAGTGGGGTTCCCCTAATACCACACCTCTCCAACTTCCTAAGTAGTATACCGTGATTCACAGTGTCAAAGGCTTTGGCAAGGTCAAGGAATACGGCAAGGCAAGACTTTGATTCATCAAGTGCAGAATATATTGTAGTACTTAATAGCGATATTGCATCAGCGGTACTTCTTTTTTGGGTAAATCCAAACTGTTTTCTTGATAGAATTTTAAATTGGTTCAAAAAAGCTACTAATCTGACTTTAATTAAATTTTCAAGAATTTTTGCAAGATTCGATACCAGCGATATCGGGCGATAATTGCTGACCAGGTCAGGTGCACCACCTTTATGTACAGGTATTATAAGTGCAAGTTTAAAAGAATTTGGAAAATGACCTTGAGAAAAACAGTTATTGAAGATTTCACTTAACGGGACGTTTATACAATTAGAAATTATTTTTAGTGACTCGGCGGTTATATCGTCAATACCAGGCGCTTTTTTTACTTTTAGTTTTTTTATTACATTTGCAACCTCGACAGGATCTGTAGGACTTAAGAAAAAAGAATTTACATTCTCACGTACCCTATTAATCATAAGGTCAGTTTCATTTTGGTCAATGGTAATGGTTTCTGCTAATTTCTTACTGACATTAACGAAGTATTTACTAAATTCTTGACATAGTCGATTCTCGTCACCAACATTTACATTATTGATTGTTAACTTATCGATTTTTTGTTTATGACTGTCTATATTTAACGATTCCTTTGCTAACGACCACAAATTTTTCAGGTTATTTTTGTCAGTACCTATTTTTGTCTGGTAATACTGCGATTTTGCTTTCTGGATTAATTTATTAATTGAATTTTTGTATTGGAAATAAGCATTTTTTATAATATCATTACCAGGGTTTAGCAACATCTGACGATATAACCTGTCTCTAGTATTTATAGAATTTACTATACCGCTGCTAATCCAAGGCTTTCTTTTTTGACATTTTGAATTTCTAATTTTAGTAAAACTGCAAAGTTGAATTTCCTCTTGTATTATCTTAACCAGTGAATCAATCGATTGATCGATATTTGTAGTGATAATATGTTGCCAATCATACGCTTTAAGCCTACTAATTAATTTTGTATGATTAACTATTTTAATTAATTTTGTTTCGAACAATTTTTCTTTTTCTTGAGTTACATTTTCATTAAATTTTAATTGTATAAAGGTTGGGTCATGATCAGTTATTTTAGATTTTAATACCAATGGCAAAAAAGTTAAGTTTTTTATATTGTTCTTCACAAAGATGTGATCAATACAAGTTTTCTCTTCCCTGGTTGGTCGATTAATACAAGAGGTAAAACCGAAACGGCTTAGTAGATCAAGATAATTTTGGGAATTGTCATTTCTGTCGTCTAAAATATCTATATTCATATCGCCTACTAGAATTTCATTAGCAGTGGTACAGTAACCCCCAATGTATTGATTTAGGTCAACTAGAAAATCGGATGTCACGTATGGCGGCGGTTTATAAAGTGAAGTTATACCTATTTTTTTATTATGGGCTGTTATTTGCAATCTTATAATTTTGTAGTTATTGTTGATATCAATTATTTGACAAGACTGTGGCAACGTGCTTTTTACAAATACTACCACCCCATCATTTTTGTTAAATGTGCTACCATTATAATACAATACATATTTATCTAAATGAAAGCAGTTAATATTTTCTAAGGTCCATGTCTCCGATAAAATAATTACATCAAAATTTGAATTGCACTCAGTTATTAATACAACAAGTTCATCAAAGTTTTTTGCGATACTCCTGATATTGGTATGAAAAATTGTTAGTGATTGTTTATTATTCGTAAAGTTCACGATTTTTTGTTTAAATTCGGTCAAATTGGAGGCGACTTCTGTATTAAAATTAATATTAGTGTCATCAGTTAACACTTCCATAGAGATATCGAAACAAGTTACTTTTAATAACAAGCAAAAAGACAGAAAAAAGAGAATAAAATGTTACTTATTTATTTAGGATTACCGGAGGGCATTTTTTGAAGTACATCTTCTTCCGTAAAAATTCTGATTACTGGATCTTCAGGTCCTTTTCTCACGAAGAGTTTTCCATTTTTAACCCATGTAAAGCGGAAGCCTGCGTCTCGTGCCTGTAGTTTGGTTTTTCGTAGAAGTTGCTTATTTTCCATCGTAAGGTGTTCATTAATGTAAATCTTCTGTCCAATTTCCACTCCGGGAACGTTGCGGTTGGTGACTACTAATGCCCTTTTTTCCACTAACATATCACGTTTGGTACGAGATAAGAATTGCACTACGATAGGAGGATGACCGTTTTTGCGATAGGTTGGTACACGGTGCGCAATGTCTATATCTTCTTCCAAAATATTTAGATTTAGTTCACTGGCAATGGCTGTTACAATGCTTTTACAATTTTCAAGGGGCATTTCCTTTATTCCGAATAATTCAATATTTCTATTTCGTGAATATTGTTCACTTACTGCAAGCTGCAAGTTTAGGGTTTTTAGTTGTTTATCTTTTTCAACCATTTGTTCTTTCAGATGTTGAATTTCTTTTTTGTTAACTTTTACGTCCTCAATATTGTTGTTTAATAAGGAAATAACCTTATCATATTTTTCAGACATAAACTCGACGCTGCCTTTCAATTCTTGCATTTCTTTATTTACAAATTCTATCTTATTATTGATAGTCTTTAGCATATTCATAACATCTGTTAAAGTTAAATCGTGTGGCGGCAATGCCTTCGCGGTAGCTTCACCAGCATTTTCTGGTTTGTTTTGATAAGGTTGATTAGAAGTAGTAGTTGAATTTAATCTTCCCCGAGTAACCACTCCAACGCAGTTAGGACATTGCCAGATTTTCTTAGCTTTCAATAGCTTATTATAATGACTTTCAGCCACCGAACATTCGAAGTGAAAAGATTTATCACACACGGCGCATATTGCACTATCGAGGGAGTCTATCAAGAGTTCACAGCGAGCACACGTTTTCGCGGTTTGTGGTGGCGACATGGCCGATATGCATAAAACGTTCTATAATACACTTCACTTTTGTTGGATAAACAGTATTTTGTACAATTATTAAACTTTTTTACGAAAATTTTTAACAGTTTAAGCAGTGGAACTTAAACACGTCTACTCTGCTCAAGTAACCAATCGAGTAAATGTTATTTTGGGAAATAGAATATGTGGTTAAGGTATGTCTCTTTATACGTTCATTAATTGAATAATAGGTATTTCTGTATCAAGTTGCAATATTAAAGTGTTTTTCACACTAGACGTGAAGTGTGTGGGAAAAACATTAATTTTGCAATGTGTTGGATACAGGATTTTCTGTAATATTGAGCCATATTAATTTTCATAGTAAATAGATTTACTTAAATCAACAAAGTTGTTCTAATTTTTCATATTAGCATTAGTGTCAATATGAGATCTCATATTGCAATTAGTGTCAATTTGAAATCTCATATTGCAACTAGTGCGAATATATGAAGTTGAAAACGACCACAAAATGTCATTGTATTAGGTCAAAATTACAGAAATACCTTTATGCATTCTCACTTTTACAGTTGACACTTTACAGATACTAATCATTGTCAAAAGTAGGCGACTATAAAATTTTAACAAAATCTGTCGTATCGAAGGCACAATGATAACATCCAAAACGTAGGGAACAGTATGCAATGCATAATGATCGTATCGAATGAATAAAGAACCGCATTAAATGCCTAATGATCGTATCGCTCGCATAGAGAAGTTTCATGATAAGTCATGACTAAGTTGATATTGTACTATGTCAAGATATATTTTTCAATAAAATATCTGTCAATAAAAAAATCGTATCGTGTTACAAACGTTCAATTACTTCCAGATGTGTGTTATTTTGCCTCTGTGTGGTCTTCCAAAGAGTTTTGTAAATAGTACGAGTTAAATACGCGAAACACCGAAATAGCAGAATTCAAGACATAAAAATTTTTTTCTACACTAACTACCAACCATTAAACAAGTTTTTTATTGGAAACGCAAAGAGGCAGTATCAAATACTGGTTAAAATATGAATATGGTGCTAATTACAACGGTATTGATGATAATGCGAATAATGATGGTGATAAGATACGAAAGGAGTTTTTTATGTTATCTACCTAGCTATGAAAACAATATGCTATCGGGACATCTCTCTTATGTCAAGTTTCTGTGACATCTTATAGTGTCACCTTGAAGTTTGCTTCTAATTGCTTAAGCCCTTACCATTTACAATTTTTATGTTAATTTAAAGAAGTGAACATGAGTGAATTGAAACCTGAACATAGCAGCGTCATAAAATTTCTATCGGAAGAAGGAAGTGGCTCCAAGAATATTCATGAGAGAATGGTGGCAATGTATGGAGAAAATAACCAGTCCTAATTCCAAGTCAAATATTGGCGCAAGCAGTTCAAATGGAGCAAGGAATCCATTCATGATGACCCAAAGTGTGGAAGACCTTTGGAAGCACGAACTGAAGAACTCATCAACAAAGCTGAAGATTTAGTGTTGACTGACCGCCGAGTAAAATTTTCAGTTATTGCTAGAGAAAAAGGAATATCAGAAACGAGTATTTTTGAAATTCTACAGGAAGAATTGGGAATGAGCAAATTGTCGGCAAGATGGTTTCTTGAGCTTCCCAGTCCTGAACAAAAACTTTGCAGACGACAAATTTTTGATGAGAATTTGACTGATTTATCCCAAGATGAAAACTTCGTCTATAGAATTGTAATTGGGGATGAGGCCTGGGCACACCACTGGGACCCTCCTACGAAACAAAAGTCCATGTAATGGATTCATAAGGGCTCTTCTCCACTCAATTTTCTGTGGGAAAAGTGATGGCCACAGTTTTCTGGAAGGCGGAGGGATTCTCTTAATTGAGTATATGCCAAATTGGAATACAATAACGGGGAATGTCTACAAAGACACAATTAAGAACTTGAAAGCGGCTATACGCGAAAAGAGAGAAAACTCTGCTTCTGCACGACAATTGTAGGGTGCAGAAAGCACAAATTGTTCAAGCAGTAACCAGAATGCGGCTTTGAGGAATTGCAACATTCACCTTACAGTTCCGACCTCGCCCCCAGTGACTGTTATCTTTTCCCGAAACTCAAAAAACACTTGAGAGGGCGTCGATTTGTATCCAATGACGACTTGGAAAACGTTGTGGAGTCGTATTTTGCAGAATTACCAAAATATGTTTTTTTTTCGAGTTCATAGTGTTATTAGAAAAACGTTGGAGTGAGTGTGTTAGTGTTAATGATTCTTACCTCGAAAAATAAAGTATTGTTTGTTCTCTAACTCGTTGTTTTCATACCTAGGTAGGTAACATAAAAAGCTCCCCTTGCAACAATGACGGTTTTGTAGTACTAGCTAAAATTACTTATAATAATGGCTGGTAATGATCGATTATATAAAAGAAGCAAAACAACAGTAAATCAAGACTATACTACTTTTACCACGGTATGTGAACTTTTAAATTATAAATTATACCCCTTGAAGAAAGCTTAATAGTTACATACACTTACTGCATTCCAATTATTAAAGAATGACGGCCATTATATGAAGAAGTAGATATTCTTTTCTGTTTCTTATTTGGTTAGCAGTTTTGGTTTCCAGAACGACCTTCTTTCACCCTTTTCTGTGATTATAAATATTATTGGCTTTGATAACCTTAAATAACATTTCTGCACAATAGAACGATTGTACTTAGTTACCCTGTCTGTTGTCAAATCAGTAAGATATGTTTCCCGTTCTAGAACGGTAAGAAAAATGCGAGGTTAGCAGTTTAGATTTTGCATCAGTTTTGACACAGACTGACGCAAAACCTAACCTGCTAATCTCGAATTCGACATAGACTTACAGTGCCATCAACATATTATTCTGTGGTATAATGTCACATTTTACTGACGTTTCTATCGTGCAAAAAACGTCATAAGCATCACGAACGTTAAGGAATTACCGATCTCAGATCGCTCCTCCTCGAAACAATTGTCTTCGATCGGTAAAATGTCCTTACCGTTCTTAACACTTAATATACTATGTTGCTAGTTGTGCTGTTTTTTGCAAGAGCTTTGAGCTTCATTGTAACGTAGATTTAATAATACGTTTTCTATCACTGGTCTACCTTACAAGTACTCATACAATTCGTTTGTATTTAGCAGTTGTTATTTCTTGACAGTTTTTTTTCTATTTTGAATCTGCCGTCACTATCTTCCGATATTCTTATGCGTCCTCATTTTGAAAACACTTTGCTTGTCATTCTTCAAGTTGATTGACAATAAAGATCTAGTTATATAAGCTTCTGTTTAATTTTATTTTAATTATGGCTTAATAAGGATAATTGTAGAACAATACCATTTTCGTTGTTGATATTGATGTAGTAAACAGTCTTACTGAATGAAACTATTAATTCGCTTATTGATGGTATATAAATCTGATATGTTTTATTCTCTCTATTTCTACGTACGGAACAGCTTAAACAATAGTGAGTTTTCTTGTATTACATTCTCCTCCTTAGTGTTGGTATCCGGTATTCGGCATTTTTTGTGATATAGAAGAAGTTTCAAAGAAATTAGACAGAAAATCTGTAAAGGGCTTTACACAGAACTTCCCTAGCAAGTGTAAGTTTTAAAAATAATAATTTTGAAGATGTCAAAAATATTAACCCTGTGTCTCTTTAGTGTAACAGATAACTAATTTGAGCAAGGGGAAAGAGTCTAACCAATATGTAAAATATTTTTTAAATCAATAGTTCTGGAGTTGTCGTCTCGATCGCAGCACATTTCTGCGATGGGTATGGTTCAGGTCGATTGCTGCACTTTTATGTCATTTTAAGATGTGCAGCAGTCATCTCTTGGGTCACAAAATGCCTATTCTCTTTAAGGGTAGAAATCTGAGATATGAGCAAAATATTACTTTTATCTAACTTTACCTTTAGAGATATAGCTAAAATATACAACATTTAATTTGTAAGGTGCTCACCCTGTATATATTTAACCGGAGATATATTCGGTTTCGAAACAGGTAGACATATAATATGCATATAAAATATCATCTTCCTCAAACAAATAGTTTTTGAGCTATAGCGCCAACAGGCGGACATACCGACAGACGAAATTGAGAAATTTTTTTATTTCTCATGTGGGAATCCTGAAACGTGAAAATCCGAAGTGTTTGATTTTTTTTTACAATACTAGTCTTAGGCGAGGAAAGTAAACCTTGTAAATATTTAAATATTTAAGCATCGTGGTGTAATACCAGCTCATAGCTACGAAAGATCTTAATAACTTTGATACCCATGACTTATTAGTTTATTACATCCAAATCATCAGTATTTAATTTTAAAATAGCACGCAAGTAATTGTGTTCGTTTACTTATTTGCTGTAACTCGTATTGTTGTTGTTTGGTTTTCCCAGTAACATATTATTATGAAATTAATATACTATGTACGTATTGCTCGCATAGCATGGACTGCAGGCTCGCTCCTGTTTTAAATGCACTTGAATTTTACTTTTGATACCATCGAATGGTAGTCATTTTGAATATTATTGTAGAATAAACTAAAATTGACTACAAATTCTCTGTGCGTATACAAATAACAGTTCATTTCTTCAAAAAATATCTACACATTCTTTTGGAAAAGCCTTCCACATTATTTCTTCCGCTACATCTACAACAATTAAAATCCTATGCTTTTGAATAAGCCAAATAGTTTTTTCATACATTGCTGATGATCACCAATTGAGTATTTTTCATACATGGCTGATGATCACCAATTGAGTAATTTTTGGGTTACATCTAAACAACCTATTGAAAAAGGGGATATCTTACTTCAAATTCATTCTACACCAACCACTCTGTAATGAACTCTATTTTGTAGTACCATAGATTTAATATTTGGGGGCTCTTTTATATAGTATTTGCACATGCTGCTGGAATGAAGATGCAGCTTAAAAGAGAAATAATGATCATGTCATTAACTTCATCATAACCTGCTTGGAGTAATACAGGATGTAATATTGCTAAAAATTCTCTGACGCTATTAATACTGTGATCATAATATTCTAAAAGTGTAGCAGACAGTGGAGGAAGCAGGTGCAGAAAATAATGTTTCGGAAATTAACCCAAGAACTCGGGTCAGGGACGTTTTTCTCCATTTCGGGCGTAGGTAAAACCTCTTCCTCATAATTAAATTTCATTCAATACGCGTAGGTATTTCCATTTTGCGCGTTCCGGGCAAATGGTCGCATGAAGAGCGAGTTTATTATAAAAACGTTGTCGAGAGACGCTGAAACATCTAACGGTAACATGAAGGTGTAAAATTTACGGCCGCTTCGGAAGATGCGTGGGCACGTGCTGGTGACAATGAACTGCGGCAACAAGATAGCGGTAGCTGCAGCAGTAAATACGGCGAAGGGTAGAGAAGAACGGACAAAGCTACGGAAGGAACCTTATGACTCGGGGTCCCCAGTTTGGGGTCGGGGCTCACAACCCGCGATCCTCGCGCTTTTGGGGCTCCTATTCGCACCCCGTCCACTCAACTGAAGAGCTATGTTTCTACAGGCAGCTACTCGACGTGCGCCAATGAATTTGTATTGTAGCCCGCTATAAGAAATGGCCCCGCGTCGAGGAAGATCCAGCCATAACTTACACGGCGAAAGTGATTTAATAGCTACACATTTTCTGAACAAATGTTTACGTTTCTTTACTTTTATTCTGTATACGAGAAGTTTCAAGTTAATCTTCATTTCTTTTTCTACAAGGAAGTGGGACTATTTATCACCGAGAGATTTCACGACTGAGACGTAATGTTTTAGCTTCGCTTATACAACTTTTTTAATTTAAGCATTTAAAAGTGAATTCCCAGCGAAATTTTGCAGATAATTCGGTTTAAATTCGATGTAGGCGCATTTAATTGTATTAAACGTCTTTGTTTGGAGAAATTGTGTAAGCTAACTTCCCCAACCGAGCCTGGCTGGAGTGCTCGGAGCAAAATGATTTACTTTTCCGCTCGAATGGTGAGAGAGCTCACGAAGGCGCTGTTGTTTCCAAAGAGCGATTAGATTTTGAGAAAGCTAATGATCCTACTAACGCCGAGTGATTGTAGTTGTCAGATATGAGAGTGAAAAAGCCATCTTGCCAAACGATATTAGATACAAAGCAGGCGAAATGGAAACATTTATCGCTTAGCATGGGAACAACACGTATCTGATACGCTACATGTCTATAACTAGTTACTCTGAGTACAGCAAATACATACGGTCAAAATAGAAATAACCGAGTGTTAAGTTCGACAAGTGGTGGTTATTAGAACGTTCAATACAATAACCTCTAAAAAACAAGATCCCTCTTTACAATGACATCATCAGACCAGTATTCTCATTCGGAGTGCAGCCAGTAACTCTAATATCAACTTGTGCTTAATAGCATAATAGTCCTTGAGGTGTATGTTAAATAACAGAAAAACTTAGTGTGAGATTTTGTGATAAACAAAACAGTGCGAATTGAACTAAACATGCAGAGTGCTTGTTCAAAAAATAAACAACGAATTTAGACTCAAAAGTGTTAAACCAGTTGATGCTGTGTATCCAACCAAAGATGAGCTTTGCGTCATATTTACACGAAGTTAGCAGTAAGCGGTTTTCTATGCTTTACCCTCGTTATTTATAAGCATAATATTACATTAGCACGTCTTTGGGTCTTTGGGAGTGGATTTGACCAGCTCTGTATGTGTCTCTAGAACACAGTGTCGCCGACCCTAATAATAAATCCAAAGATTAAGTAAAGATATCAATAAACAACAAAAATAAGTACTAAATACATATATTGGCAAATCTAATTTGAAAAAATCGAGTGTCTCTATTACAGAAATTACACACAAGTAGATCAATTTTAGAAATTGATTAAGAACTTTAACATATTTTTGCAAGAATTATAGGCAACATTGTATAAACACTTTTTGGGAGTTTTGTAGTATTTGTCGTAGTTTTACTTACTAATATATCGGAATAAGGCGAAACGTTGCGTTTACAGTCTCAACAGTTACATTTGGTAAACTAGGTATTTTGAGAGAGAAAAATAAAACGGTGGACATAAAAATATTAAGGAAATAGGTATTGACAAGGTTAAAAAATATCGATACTAAAAACAAGAATGGAAAAGTAATCAACTATATAAAACGCAAATTGGGGAGATGAACAGAGTGCAAGAATAGACAAAAAAAAGTAAGGTCAAATATGTAATTAAAAAGAGAAGGATAGCTAAATTCAATAGAAAGCACGTATTTCGAAAAAGTAGTTTTTACCACCTTTTTTTCAATACAAATAAAATATGGCAATATCACATCGGGGCACTACCGAAATCAATAGAACTCTATACAATCTGGTAAATGGTAACGTTGGACAAAAGACAATTAATATACAGTCATCAATCATCATCTATCACTGTTCAATTGCATTGTAGTTGTCCACATTGATAAATAACTGTAGATTGCTATTTTATTGACCTCGGCTTAGAAACCTCAGATGTTTCACTTGCTATTATGTTCATTGGTAATTAGTTTAATAATTTCAAGGTACGAATTCGATAGTGTAAAAATAATAGCCGTAATGAGTTATACCTCAGAATATAAAAATCTGTAAAAGATTTTACAGGAAACTTCCCTCGGAAGTACGGCGCGTATGGAACACTGTACGTTGCAGCCTGCGATGCTGCAGTGTGCGGCGATCACTACACCTCTCCGTTGCTTTAGCTGCTGTTTGCAGCTGTCGCTATTCCGTCTGTCCCTTCTACGATCTTCACCGTGTATCTTGTGTATTTAATTTTCATCAATATATGTATAATTGAACGAAAGCGTATTGTGTTTCAAGCCATATGAACCTATAATTCGCGTGCAAAATATTGACCGGGACAGGCAGATACTCTGAAACGTGAAGATCTGAAGAAATCTCGAAAGGTGATTTCTTCACGATTACAATACTTCTTTCGTCTTTTGTATGAAGGGAGTAAAAAGCTCTAAGAAAGTAAAAGTCGAACATAATTAGAACTTATAAATGAAAAAGAAACAAGCCATGTCTTATCAAGCACAAGACTGTTCGGTTAATTGTTAGTAAATAGTGTAGATACCAATAAACACAAACATATTTGTGTAACTTTTCAGTTGTAACTTTGAAAGGTTAGGGTTAAATAGTATAGAGAAACACATTTCTGATTTTTTGTCCACTAGACATCTTGATCAGCACCAGAAATAGAAATAGCATACATGAACTGAGAACTTCTCCAAGAACAGACACTAATTCCGACCATAATCCGGTAGTGGGAATGATAAAAATAGGATTAAAGAAAATAAAACAGAAACAAAGTCCGTTGACATTAATAAATTGAGACCGGATATAAACGAAAAGGTTAAAAAGAAACTAAATAATGAACTTGAAGCCTGGAAAACGAACAACAACGAAATCGGAAACAAGATAGAAGAATGGACCATATTATAAATGCAATTAAAAGCCTGAAAGAACAACATACAGGGTGTTTGTAGATCGCTAGACAGCTCATAACTTCGTTAGTCATAGAGATATCGAAAACAACTTTTTTTTGTTTTAAATGCCAGTACATCTATAATATAATTTTCCTTAATGTGTGTTTGTCTGTGTGTCTGTGGCACAAAATAAAATCTTACGTTCCGGCTTCACAGATGTTTATATTTGTTTAGGTTTTGTTTTTCTTATCTTAGCGCTCGGCTCGGAGCTTGACCTTTTGCGTATCCTATTTCACGTGTGCGCCGATTCAAGACTCGCAGCGCAGTTTACATTTAACAGGTTGACACTGCCTGTCAGGTTGTGTTGATTCATTGATTAATTTTTAGATTGCCTAAATTTTAAACTGATGGATGAAGAAGAAGATTCAGGCCAGCCGACAACATCAAGGGATTTGAAGCGTGAACGCCGGTTACAGTTGAAACGTAAATATATATGCAAATAAAAAACGCCAGTCAGAATCACCAGCAGTAAAAGTAGCTCGACTTGAGGCAGATCGAAAGTCTAAAGCGAAAAAGCGGCAGTCTGAGACAACAGAAGAAAAAGCAGTTCGATTAGAGGCTAACCGAAACTTGATGCAGAATAAACGACAGGCAGAGCCGCCAGCAGCAAAAAAAACGTGGATTGCCCCACATTCATCATTGTTTTGGTTAGCTGCTGATGACCAGTTGCACACTGGTGATGAAATTGATGCTGTAATTAGTGCAGAAATTCCTAATAAGAATGAAAATCAACGGCTCTACAATCTTATTTGGAAGAACAACATTCATGGACCATGTGGGATTTCAAATCCGAAATCCGTATGTATGGAAAATGGCAAGTGCAAGAAAAGTTTCCCGAAAACGTTCCAAGAAAAGACTGACTACACAGGAGCCAGCTATCCTTTGTATCAACGGCCCCATTTACAACAGATGGGTTGTGCCATATAATGCCTACCTCAGCTTGAGTTTTGAAGCCCATATAAATGTCGAAATGTGTCACACTGTGTCTGCCATTAAATACCTGTGCAAATATTTCACAAAAGGCCACGATCGAGCTAAAATTGGCTTGCAACGTGATGACAAAGCACAGACATTGTCATTTGACGAAATCAAGCAATATTTGAACATGAGATGCATTTCACCATGCGAAGCCACATGGAGATTGTTGGAAAACCCTTTATTCGACCAATCACATTCTGCATTTCAACTTCACGTCCATCTGCCTAATGGTCAGAAGATTTTTTTCCATGAAAATGATGCTGAGAAAGCAGCACGAGAAGCTGCCACAAGAAAGACAACATTGCTGGCTTGGTGCGAACTTAATAAACAAGATCAGAATGCAAGACAATTGCTTACCAGGATATCCCTACCGAATTTGTATTTCATCAATCGAGAGAATGGAAACCAAGAAAACGTGGTGACGAAAGTGTCATAGGAAGGCTTGCACCGATTTCACCACGACAAATTGAACTGTATCACTTGCGTTTATTGCTGCTTAATGTTCCTGGAACTACTTCGTTCGAATATTTGCGTACTGTTAATGAACTTTGTGCAACACCTTTCGTGAAGCAGCCTTAGCCCTTGGATTAATTGTTGATGATCAAGAGTGGCAGAAATGCATGGATGATGCATCACTGTACATGATGCCCAAACAGCTCCGTTGTCTATTTGCAGTATTCTGATTAAGTGTGATGTGATTGATTCTCAGACATTGTGGGACAACTTTAAAGAGCATATGATTGAAGATTTTCGACATTCTGGCCATAATGAAGAAATTTCAACGAAACTGGCCTTGCTTCACATTCAAAAAGAACTGGAACAGTACGGAAGTTCATGCAGAGAGAAAGGCATACCTGAGCCAAATCCTGGAGTATCTGTTGACGAAATAAATGGCACTGAGGTAATCTTATTATGGATTGTACTTTTTTGCTATATTGTCACTAGATTATATTTTTGATTACAGATCGTGTCCTTAGTTTTGCAGCTGAAGGAGCCAGAATAATGGAACTGCTGAATCCTGATCAAATTTTCAATTGCAAATTCAATTTTGGATGCAGTAACAAGGAAGGACATGATTCACGCGATCCCGACAACAGTTCAAATTGTTTCTTTATTGATGGACCAGGTGGAACTGGAAAAACTTTCCTTCATTCGACCTTGACTAATATTCTACATGGAATGGGCAAAATTGTTTTATCTGTGGCTTGGACTGGAATTGCAGCAATTTTTTAAAAAAATGAAAAGACTTGCCACACTTCATTTCGTTTGCCATTGGCTCTAAGAGAAGAGTCATCATGTTCATTAAGCCATAAAGAAAAAGAACAGTTATTGCAAACCGATATGATCATTTGGGATGAAGCATCCATGGCTAACAGAGATGCCTTAGAAATTGTTGACCGAACTTTGCGTGAATTATGAAAAAGGACCATGTGCCTTTTGGTGGCAAAGTTATAGTATTCAGTGGCGATTTTCGTCAAGTTTTGCCAGTGATCAAAGGAGCTACTTGGGCACAAATCGTCAGAAAATGTTTGAAGTCAAGCTAATTGTGGCCTTTATTTCAACAAAAACGATTAAATGTTAAGGCTTCTAAGGAGTCATGTTCGCAACCAATTATACAGTGCTAAATTATTCCAAAAGAGACGAAACTTGTTTTTACTTTCTTGACTTCAGCAATAAATTCTAAGTAGGCCTCCCTGCAGTAAAGAATTCTTCAAATCAATCAAATTTGACCATTATGAAGTTATTTGATCTAAAGGACACAGATAATTAATTATTACGATTTTCTTATTATTATTTCATGTCAAATATTTTAAAACCTAAAGTCTTCTTTAAAAAATTTTACATACTAGTCAAATTCTGTATCTATTATTAAACAAAAAGTTTATCGAGAAATACTGTATCTCTTTGTTAGGCCTCACAATTTTGTTAAAAAAATTATTTTAGATTATTTTATTTACCTATTCTACGGCCTACGTCGTTGTCGGTTAGGCAACTAATATAACAAGCCGCCGTAAAACTTTCTACCTGCAGAGGGATTATGAGCTAATTGACATAATCTGTTAAAGTGATACTGATCTTGTAGTGTTTTTAAAAGTAAATGCTTGATTTTGCTTGAAATATAAAAATAGATTAGTGGGCTAAATGGCTCATTAGTTTTGTAGGTTCTCATGTGCTCTAAAAGCCCCAGCTAATAACAGAAGGTTTGTTGGTGATATTAATTTTTAATCAAAAATCAATACTTTCCAAAAACTAGTTGACAAGAAAGGTTAATTCTGCACATATTTAGACTGACAATAAATATCGATAAACATTTTAAACTTTTGTTATCACCCCCAATTTCTGTGTGTATGTTAAGGATGATGTAATGTAAGTCATTAATACAGAGGCAAACCACAACATGGCAGAAACTTATAAGTCGCTTTCTCTTTCTGGTTTCTAGAAAACGTCTATCAACTAAGCTCATCTTTTTCTGAAATAGTGATGCACTTACTGTTATCTTAGTATCAGATCACAGTTGAGGTAAGGAATAACAATAGAATTTTGATTTATAGTAAAAACGTTTTAACATAACCCAGGAGGTAAAGACATGTTTGGATTATAATAAACATAGGTATATACCACGAGATCGCAGAAAAAAAAAGTTTCATATAGAAACCAATGCGTAAAGTAAAAATTAAAAGCATGTAGGTACTTATAATGTATGTAATTTATTGTAATGTATACTACAAATGTAATGTATAAAACAAAAATATAATATATATAGTATGAATGGTCCTCGACACCGAAAGGTAAATCAGGCTATGGATCATGAATGAATGAATGAATATAAATTGAGATTTGGCATGTAAGTAGTCATATGAATAAAAATGCGATAAGCTCTTTAACAGCTCATGTAAACATCTCGTATACATTGCTGACGACACCTTCTGGAGTCGATTAACTCGGGTAAGAACGATTGCATATAAAATTCGCTAAGCTTCTTTGCCATTTGTTCTTTCTATCTGTCATCTCTATAACATATAGAACAAACGTTAACTATAAAATAAATACACTATTTAACTACATATATTGTTTTTTAAATCCAGTTCATATTATAGTTCTGGAAACACACCAGGATAAAATTGTTTCTTTGTTTATTTACAATAATACCGATGAGACAAAAAAATTAAAAACGGTATGTCTAGTTTTGATTCAAACATTTGAATTGCCGAAATGCCACATTTTTATTAATAAAGATATGACATGAAAATTCAAGTACGTGTGATTTAAAATTTACCTTTTAATCTCTTCTACGTGTAATCCTTCCTTGGTATAGATCACAAAATAACAGAGTTCTCGCTTGGTTATATGCAATAAACCTTGCACTTGGTAATAATAATTGTGATTCCGTTTCAGAAGAATTCCGTTATTCTCTACAGTACAGTAATGTCAGTAATCTATTTTCCGCTGATTAACTGCATCTAGGGGCGAAATATTTCCACTCCAATATTTTTTATTTACTCGTAGGTACTGAGAGCATGATATTGTTTATTTTCGTCATATATACAAAATATAAAAAACTACTCATAACTTCCTGAGAATTTTCATATACATACTTACAATACCGCGAGCGGTCGACGAATTGCCGAAAATTTTTGTCAAAGTAGGTATATGAGTATTTATTGCTTCAATATAAATTGGCCGAGTACGACAGCGGCTTTTTTATCAAATTATTCCACAGTCTGAAATAATCTGATACAATTTTCTATTGGTAGTTATGTATATAAAAGCAATAATGTATGAAATAGTGTAATTATTTTATTCTCAAAAATATCAAATGTTGTTTTTCGAATAGTACGCCCTCTATATTTCTAAGTAAATCGATAGGAAATTAAATTATGAATAAGATGCTCATATGAATTTTTGTTTTTGTTTTAATCACAAAGAATTAATGGTTATAATTATACAATGACGTGACTTAACAAAATCGAAATTAAATTTTTTTGTCGCAATCATTAACACACCGTTTAACATTGGTCAGTTGGATTAGAAACGGCTTATTATAACACTAATATGAAAAGTAATTTTTTATTTGTCAAATTGAAGCATAAGAATATCAAATCCATACAAAAATTCAATAAATCTGGAAGAACGAGCTTTACCGAGTTCATCTACCCCGATCTATTATAAATAACAATTTTCTAATTTTCCAAACGTTCAACTGGAAAATGAGATGTCTGTCATGGTATCGCGAGATAATATTTTTTTAAATTTCATTTAAAAAAGTAGGTTGGTTTTTTTAAATTCATTTCAGTGTGTGAAGTGCCACTTTTTTTCACTCAGTGAAAAAAGTGACACTTTGCTTTTAATTTAGAAATGAACGATTTTAAATAGACGTTTCCTTAGTTACCACAACTGACCAACGCACTTGACTAAAATGAAGGCAAATACAATTCTATACAAAAGGCAGGCCCGGCATCAGTTGTGTTGCTTGCGAGCTCGAGCAACACAGGAAACAATATGAGCAACACACCGGACCTCGGACGACAACAGACAAAATAAATAACTGACAACGCTCAATACTAGTTTAAAAAACCAGGCCTTAGCTGTCTGACGTGATGGGTTTGTGATGTCGGGTAAAGTAGGTAAAGTAGCGACGTGAACATACTTACAGATTATAACTGCGCGTTGGTTGCAGTTATCCATTATAGTTGAGCTTTTTGTAATAGACAGGTGGCTTAGTTAGTGTTTAGTGCTGTGCGTATAAGTTATTTACCACCTGTTTTGCACAAATAAACACTTAAATTACCGTCACAGGTTATTGCATTATCACCGTAATGGCGTGTTGCTAGGGTTTAAAAACATTTGCCGGTGAATAAAGTAGGTAAATATAGCGTGCTGTAATTATATACCATATTTGTGCTGGTGTCTGTAGATTAATATTTTTGTTATGGGAAGTAGTGGGTGGGGAGGCAATAATTTTACGAACGTCGAAAATAATTTACTAGGTCGCCAGTTCGCCTAAAATAAGTAAAACATGACACCAATATTTTGTATTTATAGCTAGTGTATGATACTTAATTTTTAATACAATCTCAAACGCTGTGTTCATCTGTGAATTGACATAGGCTGCAAATTTTTTAAGTGGTAGTTAGGCCTGGTTATCCCGTTTACAAATCACTCTCCAAACTTTCTTACCTTCAACAAGTTCCAACTCCCTTCAGCATAATAACCTGGTTTTATCAATTTACAAGTTACATTTTCTGAGGTATTTTTTAAAAAGTGCAAAAAATTAAGAAGACTTGAGACAACAATAATTACAGAATTTCAACTGTGGGCCTTGTTGTGTCTACATAATGTGATGGTAAATTTAGTTTTATTTAATTATGTTTTATTCAATGAATTAGTTGGGCATTTTGAAAAATTATTTTCAATAGCGTCCTCTTGATGGACTAAAGTCCCACTTTTAATCCCAAGGGATATTTCTGCAACAATATTTATAACCTAGAAACTGATTTCTACTTCCGGTCATGGAAAAAGACCTTAGTATAGGTGTCGCAAATGCTCATTGTCTTTGGGAAAAGTATTCCCAGTAGGTGATGTTGGGTTATGTAAAACTAACCTGGCACAATGTAGGGTAAATAATTTTAAATTGGGTTACATTTTTTTCCGTTTGAGAAATACACTTCTAGCTAAAAATACTTGTCAAACGTCAAATATAATAACCCAATTTAAAAGTACATACCTGATATTTTGTCAGGCCCTTCACACAACTAAACATCACCTACCGGGAATACTTTTCCCACACACCATGTGAAATTGGGACACCTCTACCCTCTCCCAGTGCTAATAAATTGCTAAGTTACCAAGTATGTTTCGTCACCATCAATACTATCTTCATTTTGATAACTTAAAAAGCTGGTATTAAGATGTCATTAAATCCCACATGTGATTCTTCCCTCGACTTTGTCTCGGGAATAAACTTCATCCTGGGGATTAAACCTAAAAAATATATATAATACTAATTGGCATCTAAAATTGTGAATCCTTTTAATTAAATTCTTTTTAAGTTAATATACACTGGCATTAAATCTAAATTAAATATTGTGGGAGTATTTGACATGAACAAAAACGATTTTTCTACTTATCATTTTAGAATTTCTGCTATTTATTGTCTTTAGAAGTAAGAGCAACATACGAGAAAACATAAAGATGCCGGCCCTGACAAAAGGGCTTGGATTTGAATATTTAATGAATAACTATTAGACCACAAGTGTTAGAAATGCAACTTTTTTTTACAAGTGTGGAGGGAATAAGCGCGCTAACACGAGTTGTCCATAAATTTTTTTAAAATTTCATTATACATTCAAATCCAAGCCTATTTTGTATAGAATTTTAGTTGCATTCATTTTAGTCACGTGCTTTGGTCAGTTCCGGTAACTAAGGAAACCTCTATTTAAAATCGTTCATTCCTAAATTAAAAGCAGTGTCACTTTTTTTCACTGAGTGAAAAAACAAACACCGAAATTAATTTGAAAGTAATTTGAAAAAGCCTACATTTTTAAATGAAATTTTAAAAATAACTATTTATTGCTGCTGCTTTTTGATATATGGTTATTATCAACGCCAGATTTAAATTTATTGAAAAGTTTGCAATTCAAACACCATGCATCTAAATATAAACATGTACACCTGCTTTCAAAACTTTCGCGTACACCAATTTTTCGCTGTATTAAATCAGGGTTGTAATTAATCAACTCTGACATTTCAATTTTTGAAAAGTCAAAATGCCTCGACTGACAGAGTACATGCTGTCAATGTCATTTTTAACCTAATCTCAAAATTACCCGTTCAAACAGCTAAAATTTTGCAAAATCGTTGTTACTTGATTTTGAATGTGTACGCGAAAGTTTTGAAAGCAAGTGTAGGTACATGTTGAAATCCAACAATAATGAATAATGAAAAACGGTAATATTATTGTGAGCTTACAAGTGATTTATTAAAATTGATTTACTTGATTAATCATTTTATAAATTATTGTCGATTCTTACGGAATTTTAGTACATGCAAAATGAATTCAACTCTGTTACTATTAGGCCAAAAGATATATATTTTTTATTATCATGCAGTCCGAATGATCGTAGATACCTAAAAAAATTTCAGAAATTGTATTTTATTCAATTTTGTCAGTTTAAAGTGACATTATTAACTCTATAACAACCTTCATAAACAGTCTATGATTCACAAGTGAAATAAAAGTGTTTTAATTCACTAGAGAATTAAAAAAGTGTCAATGAAGAACAATAGATATATTTTTATTATTTCTACAAATATTAACATTAAATGATTCTTTCTCTTGGTAGTGTGTAATATACCTATAATTACTAAAATTTAGATCAAATCGCCGATGAATGGGTAAATTTATATCTTAATTTGAATATTTTTTTATTTTTATTCAAAATTTCGTCAAAATTGAATAATAAATATTATACACCAAGTGAATTAAACATATGTTTATTCACGAAAAGATTTTGGGTTCACGAGCACGCAGTGCGAGTGAGATCAAATCTTTGAGTTAATAAATGTTAATACACGTGGCGTATATATGTTTTTATTCAATTTTGACGAAATTTTGAATAAAAAATTTAAAAACATTCAAATTTATAGCGCCTCCTGCTCTTAAATCACTTATCAAACAACAAATAAAACAGCACCCTTACTGTGTGCCAAACGTCAAAGTGACGTTTGTCTCCTGCTTACAGCTATACACAAAATTGGAAATAAATGACATTAAAAATATTCAAATTAAGATAATTGTATATTACACACTACCAAGAGAAAGAATAATTGAATGTAAGTATTTGTAGAAATCATAAAAATATGTTGTTCTTCATTGAAACGTTTTTAAATCTCTAGTGAATTAAAACGCTTTTATTTCTCTTGTGAATCATAGAGTGTTTATGAAGGTTGTTATGGAGTTAATAATGTCACTTTAAACTGTAAAAATTGAATAAAAACATATATACGCCACGTCAATTAAACATTTATTAACTCAAAGATATGATTTCACTCGCACTACGTGCTCGTAAGTTCAACATCTTTTCGTGAATAAACATATGTTTAATTCACTTGGTGTATAATATTTATTATTGCATTAGTTGATTTAATTTAGTCCAATAAATAATACACAGAAATAATACGTAGAAAAAGAGTGCAAGAGACAAAACCATATTATAATTAAACAACATTAGTAAACATCTTTCAGTGTTTCAAAATATGAATTTGTTAATATATTGGTATTGCATTTAGCTATGGAGAATGTATATTGTATACTTATTCACGACACTGCCTGCCAATGGCTAGAAAAACTATTTTTGAAACATTCCGGTGATCGGCAAACTAATCCTTTTCCAAGAAAGGTCATTATCGTTAGGAATGCAGGTACCTAGTGTGAGTCAAACCGCCGAGTTACAAGCGTAAGGATGGTTGCTTATTTAAAGTTACGTAGGAGTAATCACAAGTTCAAGTCTCTCTCCTTATGGGCCTTAACATGCGGGCACATGCAAATGAAACAGAATATGCAGAATGGCTTTTGAAACTCGGAAGCGATGAATTGAAAACGCCTGTTCAATGTGCAAAGACAGAATCATCCGTCATCATTCCAAATCCATGTTTTTCCAGAAATGTTGTTGAAGATTTATTCCCTGGTAGCTTTGCACCTGACGATGATTCAAAGAAGCAACACGTAATTTTATCGCCATTCAATGATGACTGTCGAAAAGTAAATGAAGGAATTTTGAACAAATTGGTCGGTCAAATAGTGTGCCTGAAAAGCATTGATACTGTAGAACCAGTGGACGCAGAAGATGAAGCTCAGCTTCAACAAATGTACCCGACTGAATTTTTAAACACTGTTGATCTACTTGGCTTGCCTCCACATATTTTGAATTTGAAGAAAGGCGCCATTGTTATGCTAATCAAGAATTTGTCTATCGCAAATGGCCTTTGTAATGGCACAAGATTACGAATTTTGGACATTAAGCCAAATGTTCTTCAAGTGCAAATTATTACTGGAGCACAAAGTGGAACTGTGCAATTTTTACCACGCATTACTTTGAATACCAAAGACAACGTTGATGTGCCGTTTAATTTATGCCGACGCCAGTTTCCAGTTAAGTTAGCCTACCCAATGACTATTAATAAAGCCCAGGGCCAAACTTTTGATAAAGTTGGCGTTTTTTTTGCAACAACCAGTTTTTACGGACGGACAGCTTTACGTGGCTTGCTCAAGAGGCAAATCCATGGAATCCCTTCGCATTCAAGTCATGGACACTGACCAGCAGGGACTAAAGAACGGCCATGTTGTAACTGAAAACATTGTTTTTAAAGAAATTATGTAGATAGTATGTTTTATTTGTTTGAATTTCATTGTGACTAGACGAATATGTTAATATTGTATATTTCTTTGGATATTTAGCAAAAAAAGGTGATTTAGAAATTGTAGTATGACACATTAGGATCATTAAAAAAAGTGAACATGATCGTCACATGTGAGTTGTATCATTATATATGAGTGAGTTAGAATGATCACAAGTGAGCACCATCATTACAGGTGAGTTAAGATTAATACAAGTGAGTAATTATACACAACTAGACTGGCCCGCGCAAGTAAAACGCGCGCGTAGCGCGCGGTTTGTTTGTAATCTATAAATTGACGTAAACCAATTTAAACCATGACCTTCTATTTGTGCGCAGTGATACACGACTTTGGTTTTTTAAATGGAACACCCTGTATGGTTTTAGAGATTTGCAATCACCACTGAAGGTGCTTTATGATAGCATCCTTAAATTTAAATTTAGGAACTTTTTATTTTTAAAAATGAAAAAAGTGTTTAGCCAAAGTAGGGCATTAATTATGCCAAATCGCTAACAATTGAATAAGAAATGCAAAAGAAACTCCACTTGGTTCTAAATGACCGAATTATAGCACCAAACATACTAAAACAATTGAAAACTATGTTTTTTAAATGGAATAATATGAGTTTCTTTAACAATAACATTTATTTTTAAATCGTTTTACGGAAATTTGATTTTTAAAAGCTACTTCTACACGAAATGGCGAATATGGTACACCATTGGGAAGCCCTTTTATTGTAGTTTTCACCTATTTAATGAAACTCATATTGTTCCATTTAAAAAACCATAGTTTTCAATTGTTTTAGTACGTTTGGCGCTATAATTCGGTCATGAGACATTTTTAATGCCAAGTGGAGTTTGTTTTGCATTTCTTGTTCGATTGTTAGTGATTTTGTATAATTCATGGCCTACTTCGCTAAAAAAAATTTTTAATTTTGAAAAATAATAAGTTCCAAAATTTAAATTTAAGAATGCGGCTAAATTCAAATATCTAAACTATACAGAGTGTTCCAGTTAAAACACCAAAGTTGTGTATCACTACGTAAAAATAGGAGGCCATGGCTTAAATTCGTTTAAATCACATTGTAGGTTGTATACTGGCATTTAAAACAAAATAAAGTTCTTTTCCATATCTCGATTATTAACGAAGTTGCGAGCTGTCTAGCGATCTACAAACACCCTGTATATGACCCACAGATAAAAGAAAGAAGAAGGAGTGGATGACTGAGGAGAATTGATGGTATTCAGCAAAACATATAAAAATAAAGACAAGTATTCTACAATATAATATAAGAAATACAGAAAAATATCATAAAGGCAAAGGAAAATTAGATGAAGACAACAAAAACAAGGAACTACGGCAGTACTACAAAAACATGATGAAAGGTTGATTACAGATGAAGAGCTCTTACAATACTGGTTAGTGTATATCCGATAAATGTTCCATGCTGGAGAAATCCGTCAATTTGACAACGAAAGAAAGATAGAAGAAGCTCCGCCAATACTCAATTCAGAAGTGGAAACGCAGTTAAAAACGGCAAAAATGGAAAAAGCCTTTGCCCAGGTAATATACATCTCGAGGTAGTGAAAAGCTTGAAATTCTAGTTAGGCTGCTTAACAGTATATAGCAGACTGGTAATATCCCTCAAAAGTAGCTTCATTCAGTCTTCGTCCCTGTCGCCAAAACCTTCAAATGTCAAACTATGACCGACACTCTCATTTGTAAAAGTAAATAGCATATTACTCTACAAGTTGAGAAAAGTGATGTTTTTCTGAACAAGTATGGCGTGTTTGATTAGGAGCGTTAGCGAGTACTTAAACGGCCATACATTTCAATCTAATTACTTCAATACAAAATATTGATGATTACTTTGGTATTATTTTCAGTTTCTTAACAGTATTAATTCAGTTATAGCGATTAGAAATTTTAAATCAAATTTAAATTCTTTCGTTCCTCCCCAGTATACATATTTGTTTGAATTTTCCTTGGTAGATCTTGGTCTTTCCCATATTTGACTTTACCCGTATTTAGTTCAGTTGGGCCATATTATGTACTTCTGCAGATTCAGCACAATGTCGTCGACATACTTTGCTTATGTTCAGATACCGTCTAAACCAATGTATAGCTTGGACTACCAATCAAATAAAACCTTTCTAGAAAGTACAACCCTTTAAAACTGCTAACTAAAAGAAGTAAATAAGTTTGAGAAACCTATAAGACATGTGTCCATTCATTTTGTATTGATGATTATTTGTGGGATCAAGCATTGTTTTCAAACCAATACTTTTTCAGCCCTTGATTCAGCCCTCGGTAGGTGTTAGCTATATTGGAGGAGTCGAATAACAAAATGAGCGATGTTGAAGTGAGATCGGTATGTCTTTCCCGAAGAAGTTATTAATCTCACAAGCAAGGGCTTTGGAAAAGAAGATGGGAGGAGGTTGGTAGAAAATTTGAGTAAAGACCAATAATTATTAACAGCACCAGCTGAAGTTGTCTTAGAAAATACCCATCGGATATCTGAAGCCAATGTACTATATCCGACAAAAATAGATAAGCATTCATTCATGAAAAATGCGCACATATTTTTACAATAAAACAGTAATAGAAATTTTGATATATCTTAGATGATACTATTATTAAGCTTGTGGTAGATTAGTAAAACAAATATGAAAGGATTCAGGAGTTGCTTTCTACTAAATATCATCAGATAGGAAATTAGATGCTTCATAACAATATTGTATTTTACAAGATATGATATTTTACTTCGAGGAAGATTTTACTGCGATGCAAAAGCAAATGCGCACAATATATTAGTTTTGTAAGTTAGGCGTAGAGGTAGATTCGTACATATTATAAGATGTATTTATTGTGCAGATTGGGGAATTTTCTAAAATGTTGTGCATCGCTAAATCTCAATTAGGATGAGTCCATGGCAAGCTATTGTGCGCGTCATCTTTGCAAACAACAGAAACCTATTGGCAACTGAATCCAAGCGCTACGCCACCATACGGTGGAATTTTGAACTGTGTCAATGAGGTCGAAATTTAAACTAGCATTGAGCTAAATGGTTTAAGCTAATTATTTGTTGGCTTATTACAAAGTTACTAATGCGAGAAACGTCTTTATACTAGGGAATATTTATTCTGGCAACTTTCTCCTCTGACTCAGATCTACAACTACCCCGCTAATGACTATTTAAATTCTTTTACTTTTATTTTCGAGCGCAGCTGGAATACGTTGGTACATGTCTACATTTACTTTGCTTGTTCTTGTTTTTACTAGGTTTGTTCTTGCTGAAGTTCAGTGTCTTGTTTATATTTATTAATTTATTGTTTATATTTTTAATAACGGGATATCTTTAACGTAAAAGTGGATCGTGAACGTGAGGGAGCTAGATTTTCTCCTGTGCCAAATAAATCGAAACTGTTTTGTTGCCTGTATGGTTGTAAATCACTATCAAAACGCGATACAACTGTGCGGTTCCATAAGTTTCCTAAAGAAGGAGAATTTGTAAAAATTAATAATCAGAAAGCAGATCGGCGAAAGGAATGAATTCGTTTACTTAGAATGGGGAAAAAAGTTACAGAAAGTATGCATGTTTGTTCTCTGCATTTTAAAAAAGAAGATTATATTCTTCCTGGTGAGTACAATACTTATTATCGTAATGATATAAATTAAAATTTATAATGCAAAACCAATAACACAAGTCGTAAACGCAAAACAAGTGTTAAAGTTTTGACAGTCCCTTTAGTTTTTTAATTACTTTGTAATGTTGTAGACATAGCTGCAAAGAGAAGGCATCTGTAGAAAATTGCTGTTCCAAAATGCAATTTACTAAAATCTTCAATAAATTGCGAATGTCGCGAAAGCAAAACCTTCAGATATGAAAAATTTTATATTAAACCACAATTTTGTTTTTGATGTACTCACGGCTGGTGAAATTATTTATTTCTATCAAAACAGCTCTATTAAAGTCCCATTTAAACATCTTTAATTAAAATGCATATCATGAAGACTTACAATTTCTCAATATTAGGCCCGTAAAATTATTTAAGAAAATACTAGAAATCTGTTAAATGCAGCATTGGTATATTTACGCACTACTGATTAAATTATTTATTTATGGTAAAACAGCCCTATTAAAATCCCGTTTACACATCTTTAATTAAAGTGCATACCATGAAAGCTTAAAATATCCCAATATTATGCCCCTAAAATTATTTAAACAAATACTAAAAAACATTTAAAATCAGCGTTTAAGTAGGGAAATACATAGGCTTTAAGAATCGTACCTACTTAGAGCGGCCATTTAACTAATCTCCGCTTTCAGTTCACTTCCCAATACGATTTGGGTATAAAACTTGGTCCCTGAATTCTGATTTTAGCTAAATACTTTGATTTACCATGATTTAATAAAATATTGAAAAATCAAGGTGTTTTATGTTGGTAGCACTGTAAGTCTATGTCAAATTCGAGGTTATCAGGTTAGTTTTTGTGTCAGTCTTTGTCAAAACTGACGCAAAACCTAAGCTGCTATACCCTTACTAAAGTATTATACAGGTACACTAATTTTAGCTACCCAGTCAACTTCCAAATTGATCAAACTAGCACTTAAATAAAAATGATAGGATCAATTACCGAATCGAGCATTCCGGAATTATATTATTAGAATAGTTTACTCAGCACCACATGCACCGGCAGTTGCCGCTAATCTTTTGAAGCTAGCATAACTTAGATAAAATAACTTTTAGCTTCCTGCTTCGCATGATTTGTATGCTTCAGTCTTAAGATGCTGCTCCTACTGTAAATCAGTCTCAAGTAGTCTTGAGCTCTCATGTTTATACGTGCTTCATGGTTAAGTAAAGCTTTTTAAAAACTCGTTTCGTAGTTTACCAAACGAAACTGGCGCAGTCTTGTGGATTCGTGGTGGAATTTGGGCATTTCAAAAATTAAATGCCCCAAATTCCGTGTATTTCAATACTTTGCCGTGATTACCAACGTTACGGAGATCCTGAAGCGACGCCATCGAAGGGACAAGCATCGCCCTGAGGCAAGCCGAAGATTGACCAACCTCCTGGAACTCGCAAAGCCGTGAACCCGAAACAACCCCTGCTGAGCAGCGAAGTCTTCGACGGGACAAACATCGCCCCGGTAAGCATCGCCGCTGGCAGAACCCCTGATCATCGAGATCACTAGTCCATCGAGGACATCTGGTTATTGAAACTACCTGGTTATTGAAACCGCCTCCGATCTTAAGAGATAAAGACCAAAGGAATGAAGTAAGAAAATTACAATTTTTAATTTTTGTAACTTTACTTGCTACATGCTAGAAGTAAAGAATTAAAATCAAAGTGAAACTAAATAATAACTTTAAACCATAGCAACATAGTTTTAGAATTTTAATTTTAAGTTCAGGCAGGTGCCATATGAAATGAAGTTCTGGTGTGTATAATAGTTACACTTAATCTTGCCAGCCGACTTCGTACCTGTGCGTAGTGTTCCCACCCCTGAGTTTTAGTAACTAACCCTGAATTAGGAACACCAAGATAGGATATCTTATAAGCTAACATAAAATAAAACCTTAATAAAACTTGTGCTATTTCTATTCTTTAAATATTTGAATATTAATGTCAAAAAACAGATCACGACCACCCCGTGATAGAAATCCTGTACAACCTAGATTATTGTTTTTAAATAATAACAAAATAAACATGGCAAACCCAGTAGTATTTCCTGTTCATTTTAGCGTATCATTGATTAACGAAATTTCAACTTACAACGAAAATCCAGCGACACTCAGAATTTACAAGATCAACAGAGGTAATAACTACTCAATTTTGTACTGACGAACCAAACGATTAGATTAACAAATTAATAATCTCTTCAATTAGGAACAAGCTTAAAGGTCAAGCTTTAGAAGTCATTACCGCATATCATTACGATACTTGGAATGCATTAGAAACAGTCCTTATCGAAAATTTTGGAGACCAGAGATCCGAACTAAATTTACTCATAGATTTGAAAAAATTAAAGCAAAATAAAGCTAGCCCCATTGAATTTGTTAATAAAGTCAGAACACATTTAGCTATATATAATTCGAAAGTTTTATTAGGCGACGAAGACCAAGTAATAAAATATCATAAATTAGAAGCTAATAAAGCCTTAGCTTTACGAACGTTTGTAAGCGGACTAAATGAGAACTTAGGTAGTTTCATTAGAAGTCGTAACCCCAAATCTTTAGAAGAAGCTCTTGCAATGATCAAAGAAGAATTAGATATTAGGTACTCTCAAACCCAAAATAATAGACAATTTTCAAATTTAAATCAAAAATCTTCAAAGCCTATAGCCTAAAGCTATAATGCAAATTATTTCACCAAAAAATTCTCAAGCCCAAAATTTATATACACCCCGATTCAACAATTTTACACCTAATACAATGAGATTGCAATTCAGACAACCGCAGTTTAATCCATCGCAGTTCAAACAATCGCAGTTCAACCCTAATAGAAATTTTAATCAATCAAGAAATTTTCAAAACCCCCAAAATAATGTTTTTGCACCAAACCCACATTTTAAACCCTCTTTTCGACCAGAACCCATGGAAGTTAGAACAATAAAAAGAAGTCCTACGCAACAATTAACTAACCCGAATAAATTTCGCGCAAACTCTCAAAATATAATAAGACAGCCCAGCCAACCTAGAAATTTTCATTCCGAAGAACTATTCAATGAAAATGTCATGTCTCAACAATCAAGTTCAAATTTCCCCGAATATGAACAAGAAACCTTTGAAAATTGTGAAAACAATTTCAGTACACTAGATCCAACCATAGATTTTTTCTGTTTTACCTGAAGGTGACTCTGATAACGAAGATCCCGACGAATCTGTAAATTTTTAATAACAGCCTCGGAAGTCATAGAAAACTTTAACATCAGCCCAAAATCCAATCTCCCCTATATAATAATACCAACCACTGGCGACAAACTCATGATAGACACTGGCAGTTCTAAAACAATTATTTCCCCCAAATTTGCACAAACATACTTTCCAAATTCAATCTATCCATGCAATTTCGAAATAACTACATCACACGGAACTACTCGACATAACTTTGTAGCAGATTTACCTATTCCACATCTTTTTAAAGAAGAAGGTACTCATACATGTTATTTGTTTGATTAAAATAATGAATACGTAGTACTCATAGGTTCAGACTTACTTTCTAATTTACCTGCAACAATAGACTACAAGTGGATGCATATCCATACAGAAAGCACCACTGTAGCATTTTACTATAACCCCTCTAAAACAAAGCAAGAAGTTCAGAAAAGAAATGAATGCAATTTTTCCAAATTAAAAACTACTCAAAATTTATTAAAACAAATCATAATACCCCCACGAACAGAGCTATTTGTAACTCTTCCTGCAGTCGGAAGCAATGGTTCAAAATTATCCCCAGAACTAAACTAAGATAACAATGTCATAATGCCCTCAGCAGTAGTCAAACTTCGTAATAATTGGTTTAAAACGAGTCTTATAAATACCTCAAATGAAACAAAACAAATTCACATTTATAACCCCTTATTTTTAGAAGAATATGAAACAGATGACACTTCAATACAAATTAATAATTTCAACGTCAATACTTGTGACCCCAATATAAAAAAAAATTTAAATAAAAATTTAAAAGACAATTTGAGACTTAACCATCTTAACGAAGAAGAAAAAACAACCTTGAGTAACTTATGCCATCAGTATAAAGATATTTTTTACTCCCCAAATATACCCCTATCCGCTACCAATTTAACAAAACATCATATCAGAACTAAAACTGACGCACCTATATTTACCAAAACCTATCGATACTCACATGTTCATAGGAATGAGGTAAAAGAGCAAATTAATAAAATGTTAAAGGAAAAAATAATTGAGCCCTCAGAATCCCCGTACAATTTCCGCATTTGGGTAGTCCCCAAACAAATGAACGCATCTGGCAAACAAAAATGGCGAATCGTAATCGATTATCGCAAATTGAACGAATAAACCATCGGAGACAAATATCCTCTCCCTCGTATCGAAACAGTATTACACTACCTTGGTAGAGCCACTTATTTTACAACCCTAGATCTCGCATCTGGTTATCATCTGATAGAGATAGAAGAAACAGATCGTGAAAAAAACAGCTTTCTTTACAGAGGAAGGTCACTTCCACTTTCGGCGTATACCACCTGGTTTAAAAAACCGTTCATTAACGTTTCAGAGAGCTATAAAAATTGCCCTAATAGGTTTAACACCCCAACAATGTCTTGTGTACCTCGACGACATTATTATTTATTCAAACCCAACAGTTTAAAGAATGTTTTCAATAGATGCCGAGAATCCAACATTAAAGTCCAACTCGATAAATCAGAATTTTTACATAAATCTACAACTTTTAACAAATGAACCCCTACTTCAATACCCCAATTTTGAAAAACTTTTGAACTAACGACAGTCGCATCTAGATACGCTTTAGAAGCCGTACTGTCACAAGAAGGTAAACCAATTTGCTATGCATCAAGAATTTTAAACGATGCAGAACAAAGGTACACCACTATAGAACGAGAACTTTTAGCCATGGTTTGGGCGACTAAACAATTCAGACCGTATCTATTTGGAACTAAATTTATAATGCATACTGATCACAGACCATTAGTCTGGTTGAAACATTTGAAAGAACCAAATTCTAAACTAACACGTTAGGCACTAAAATTAGAAGAATTCGACTTCACAGTAAATTATTTGCCAGGAAAACTCAATAAAGTAGCTGACGCCCTGTCACGCATCCAAATTTATCCCATGTCCAGTAAAACACCTGACAGACTAAATACACCTCAACCATATAATGACAATCAAAGCGTCATGGCTAGTAGAACCAGTACACCCGGTATTGATGAAATATTTAGTATACCTACTATCGTACCACCCGTACCAACAAAACCTCGTTGTAAAATAATCTCTAATGTATTAGTAAATCCAGCCTCTAAAACAATTCACCAAATTGAAGAACCAATATCAAATAACGAAAATGACAATAATTTCCTTGCCGACACTGTACATACTCAACACTCATCTACCCCAGTAATTGATATGGTAGAGAAACCGTTGCAACATTTTAAAAATCAAATTGAATTTATAAGCGCTAATTTACCGAGAAAAAATTCAAATTACAAAATACGACGGCATTACACATTACTCAGTATTTGTTAACGATATGAATAAAGTAGATATGTTCAACAGATTGCTTATTGAACATTGTGAACCAAACACACTATTATTGCTATTTTTCTGACGACGCGCTTTACTTAGACTTTTGAAATTTTCTAAAAAATATAATTAATCAAAATACACCTACATTTCACCGTTGTACAACCCAAGTAACTTACATTATAAAACCGGAAGAACGACAAATTCAAATGCAAAATTATCATTTAGGAAAAACAAACCATCGAGGAATAACTGAAACAATCGAGCATATTAAGCGTAAATATTATTTGAAAACCATTATTAAAGACATTACTGACTTCATTAATAATTGTCAAACTTGCAAAATGAAAAAATATAATAGAAATCCTACAAAACAACCCTTACAAGTCACACCCACTCAAATCAGACCATTTCATACAATACACCTCGATATATTTCGAATTGGCAATAGAAGCACAAGCCTATTTTATTAAATCACATAATTTAACAGACGTCATCGAACAATTTTATTCAAATATATATGCACCTTCACAGCACCTGATACAATCGTTGCCGATGGAGAATTCAATAAAAAAAATTCAAAGATTTTATAGCCACACACAACAACCCCCTCACCATCACCAGTCAAATTCGTTAGTTGAACGCTTACATTCAACCATTATTGAACATTATCCATTATTAACAAATATACTCGAACACCAAAACATACAATATTGTATCTTACCATACAATCATACTATACGCTCCAATCTTAAACTAACACCGTTCGAAATAGTATTTGGACACACGGAAAGCAAAAATCCCTTTGATATCGACTATACGAAATCGTACTATCACGATTACCTATCAGAACGCAAGCCAAAAATGAAAAATTTATATAAAGCCCTACAGGACAAACAATCGGAAACGAAAGAAAAACGCAACCTAAAACTAAATCCAACCCGCAAAAGCAAAACCTTCAGACTAGAAGATAGAGTGTTCGTAAAAACCAATTTTAGAAATAAAAAAGAACCAAAATTTATTGGACCCTTTGTCATTTCCCAAATTCTCGAACATGACATTTACGAATTAACACCCGTCGACGACAGACCTAAAATCAAAAGGCATATTAATAAATTATGGCCTTTTACAGGTCAATCATCCTCACAATCCTGTGCGCCCTCACAATCCAATGTGTGAGTGGTGAAGTAACTATTAATAACCTCGAAGACAACCCCGAACTATATCCTTTAAATTTAGGTAATGCTATCCTAAAGGAAAGCGAATTTACGTTAATCAAAAAAATAGACTATACACCTATGCTTATAAATTATGGCACACTTAGAAGTAACTTAATCAACCCTATTATGCTTCTTGACGATTTAAACTTCCCCGTTGAACACATGCATTTCAAGAAAATTGAAGACATTTTAATTAATCATAATAATATTCTATTAATTATAAAATTATATTTAGAAAAAGCTGACAAACTCCTTAATCAGCTATTTCCTGAAATGGAACAGGAAATTAATAAACGTGAACTCATTGACGGTCTAGGATCAGTTATTAAATTTTTAACCGGTAATCTTAACGTAAATGACGGAATTAGATATGAAACAGCAATTGCTAAATTACAAAAAAGTAACGAGGTACACAAAGATATTTTATTGGAACAAACTAAAGTCTTAAACGACACAATTTGAGTAGTAAACGATCTAACGAAAAATCAGTTATTGTTAAGTGACAAAATCAATAGAATCATTTTGGAAAACGATGAAATACAAAATACCATTGCCTCATATACTGTAAGAACATTTTTAATGCAAGCAATTCATTCCTTACAATTATTTATAAACATATTCGCAGAGTTAGAAAACGCACTAACTTTTGCCCAACACCAGCAGGTGCATATGTCACTAATTGATAATAACGATTTGATTCAAAATTTAAATGAAATTTCTAATTATCTTAACGATATATCAGAAAAAACATTAACTATTCCTTATCCCGCAGATTTTAAATATTTGCATTTGTATGAATCAATTATCATCACTAAAGTGTATCAAATTAATAATAAGGTCACATTTATTTTCGAAATCCCGCTAACTTCTAAACCTAACAGATATCAGATGATACAACTGATACCTTTTTCAATATTTATTGAAAACTAACAATTTCGCATGATCATTCCAACTTATAATACTTTGTTATTTAACGTTAAAACAAGTATCCCCATAGAAATTGATCACTGTAAGTTAGTAATTTGAGATACTTACTTTTGCAACCAAAATAACCATTTTGAAATTCCTAACGAAAAATTATATGAAACACAAGTTCTTTCATTTAATAATAATCAAACGTGTACGCCGTATTTATTCGATTTAACAGACATTAAAATATCACAAATTGATCCAGCTACATGGTAAATAACTTCACCCTCTAAATGCAATAATCAAAATTTTAGAAAGGAATTGCTTGGCTCCAAAATCATGCATTTAACCCCGGATTGCATTGTCCTGGTAAATCACGAACGTATGTTATTCACAGCTAAAACTATTTCAAATAAAGTTGTGGATCTGAAAATTCCAAGTATCGACAAAATCATAATTTCCAAATCAAAACATATCAATATTTCAAAAATCGATCTGATCCCTATCAACACCCAAAAGTTAACTGCAGATCAAATAATATTAAATGATCAAAAATGCGCTAAGGCCTGTTGATAATATAAGTTCAAACCCCTTAAGTGTGTTATCAATTATTCTTACTATAGTAATTATCTTGCTAGCTATAAGTTTATTTTTATATATGTATGTTAGGCGCAACTCCTTAAAAATCAAACTTATTGACTTTCTAAATAAAGACTGCAATCGCTCATAAATCACTCTATTCTGTAAAGAAACGTATTAGTTCACTGTGAATAAAATGTATTATTTTAAATTGTATAAAATGTAAAGGTTTGACTTTAAGCTGTAATAACGCTTTGAGAAACGTTATCACAGACTTTAAGAAGGGAGGAATTATATAGAATAATTTACTCAGCACCACATGTACCGGCAGTTGCCGCTAATCTCTTGCAAGCTAGCATAACTTAGATAAGATAACCTTTAGCTTCCTGCTTCGCATGATTTGTATGCTTTATTCTTAAGATGCTGCTCCTATTGTAAAGAAGTCTGAAGTAGTCTTAAGCTCCCATGTTTATACGTGCTTTATGGTTAAATAAAGCTTTTTAAAAACTCGTTTCATAGTTTACCAAACGAAACTCCGGAGCGATATATATTTTGATAATCTGTTTAGTGGGTTTTCTTTACTCTGTTACCTAAGACAAAGATGTTATCGAGCTACGAGAACAACATGGGAGAATCATCTGCGTAGATCCCGCCCCGTTATTTATAAAATATTAGCAAGAAAAACGTTTAAGATTATACGTTTTAAAATTTCTATGTTAACGGACTAATGGTACAATGATGATGTTGTTACTGCAGCATCTACTGCTCATAGTCGAACTGCAGAAATTACCATAATAAGTTCTTACATTTACATAATACCAATACTGCATTTTTATCATATGTGTCATAGTAAACTTAGAGCGCAAACATTACCTTTAAACTATAATAACCCTCAAAACTAGAGCGATTTGTTAAAATTACACTAATAACTATCCGGAGAGTTCGGTTATTGGTCCCGGCGAGGTTTTAAAAATAGAAAAAATGCGGACGAAAATTTCTTCAGAATGCCGGAAGTGATGTAAAGCTGTGGGTCCTATTCCTATGTTACTATGATATGTAGCATGCAAAAGATCCATTGCTAAGGTTGAAACTCCTAGTTTGTTTGTTTGTAATGGACAAGGTCTAGACGTGCGGAGTGCCAGGTACCTTAGACATCAACTGCTATGGTTACATGGTCAAAGTCCTACTTAGAATTTTGCCGGGACTAGGGAGTTCCAACCCTAACAAGAGATCTTTTACATGCTACACATAGTAGTAACATGGTACTCACAGATTTACATCATTTTCGAGTGATGTCATTCTGTAGAGGTTTTTATATGCAGTTTTTTATTTTTAACAAGCTCATGGGGTCCGGAGATCGAATTCGTGACTCTTAGATCAGTAGCCAGAATGCTTAATAATGGTGCTAAGGAGCTCGGCTGGAACCCGTTTGTCTCGGCAAAATTCTAAATAGAACTTTGACCGCATGACTACAGCAGTCGGTTTCTAAAGTACCTGGTAGTATGCATGCCTAGACCTTGTCCATTACAAACAAAAAACTGGGTTTTTCTGTCAATTAAAATTCTACAGCTATCTATGAAATTAATTCTTGATTTCTCAAACATAGTTAATGTGTCAATTTAGCTTGGCGAAACGACACCAATTAATGCGAAAAAACGGTAAAATATACCTAGGGAAACTCTTTACTAAGTTATGGGACAAATGAAAGTACATAATTGATGGCGATATATCAGAAGAGGAACTTGCCGATATTTTAAGGGACTGGCCTATGAACATCAGGTAACGAAGTAGTGAGGAACATAAGTAGTCCACATTGCAAACTATATGGAACATTTCGGCGAAGTTACTTCAACAGAAATTCAATAACCATTATAATAGGAAACTGGGCCCCTTTTTGTGTTTATAGCCCGGTTTGAGTGTTTTCAGTTGAATAGTGAACAAGTTCATGAATGCCCTTGGGTTTGCAACATCGATTTTTAAAAACACTAACGATAATGGTATCGTCCGCGTCCCTTGATTGTAATTTTCAAATAAGAGAGAGAAAAGCCATTTTGAGAAACGATCCTGGATACAAAGCACGCTAAACGGAAACATGCAACTTGCTCGGAAGAGCATCACCATTGATCTGCCGTTTCCGGAACGAGAGGAGTCCCCATCGTTGGGTCCACCGCCGCGGGCAGTTAAAAAGCATAAATGGGAGCCGCTGCTTTCGAATTGCTCTCGGTACTCTCGGTACCGGCGGAAAGTTAACATCACCACGAACTTAGAGTCGAAATAAAAGGCGATATTATACATCGCCTTTGGTCGTAATTTCCTGCAGAATGCCGGATGCGAGGAGGAATGAGGAGCTGCTCTTTGTAGCAGGCGAGATGAAGTCCAGCGAACAAATTGCAGATAATTCAGCGGCAGAGCCCTCGGATTGTTTATGCATTACTTGACTCGCTCGGATCCATTCCTGCTCTGCTGGCGGTTTTGTACGCATTAATCTCGAATTTATAGAGTGAAACGTTACGTTTCCATTAAGTCCCATTTATATTTTACGATTCTCCTTTGACTGGCTCTTCTTTATGCCGTCCTGAATAAAACGGTAATGCATTGTTTCGAGCTTCGTATAAAACTACTAAAACATGGTTTCGTCACGTTCTTGTTTTCCTTCATGCATCCTCGTTTCGGAATTGACGTATTCAAAAGAAACGAACGTCGAGGTTTGCCCCTTTTACGCTTTCGCATGTTTAGCGTATCTAACTATAGGTACTTAAATATGCACTGCAAATGCGGTATAGCAATAAAAATGTAATGCAACTTTATATCTTAAAATGCCACCTTTATTGCTGCGGCAAGCACATAAAAGCGGATCTTCAGTTTTTCCAACAAGTATTTACCCTAATTGCTACTACGGCAGAGTTTACGATCAATAAATTCTCTGTTTGCATCTCTAGTATATATCTAAAATAACCACCGATGCAAGTTGTTACTGAAATGTTACTATATACTGTTCACAATTGAACCATCGTAAACATTAAAGGAGATAATAGTTCTTCTTTAGCAGGTAAAGAATAACTCATCGAGTCATCGTCGTCAGAACTCCACATTAGTGTTTGCATATATATCCGTCAGAAGCCGAGTAGCGCAGTTGGGTACGAGCTAGGCTTGCATTAAGCAAGTCCTTAGTTCGCGGGTGCTGGAATTTTTCCGCAGCCTTGGCGATTGGAATCGGGCTCGGTGAGACCATTCACAGTTGTGCACCAAATTAACTGTGTTCTACTCAGAACCACGGACCTAAAGGCCATTTCACGCCAAACCTGTTAAGTCCAGTCAAGTCTAGTCAAGTCTGATTCTGTAGGATTGGGCAGACTGTGATACCATTGAAATAACTAGCAATTACAAAATTCTCTTTCAGATCAAACGCTTCACGTCCAGTCCGATCGCATCGAGTCTTGACGTGACTGATCTGGATTCAAATGGTCGAATTTTTATGCCAGTCTTGCCCAGTCTGTGGTGGATTTTGGTTATAATAATACGCCGTGCCGTGCATTTATTTGTTATTACATTTAATCTTATTAGTGCAAGGCAATAAAGAAATTTATAATCCCAAACTTCGGGATAGGGATTGTATAGCTGGTATTTGGCGAAAAGTTTCTTTGCTACCTTTTAATTCTACATTTTTGCATTTAACGTAATACTACTAAAGCAGGAACGTATATCTTCAATAAAAATAAGTACAGACTAGCGAACTTTCTACGCGTTTGGTGTGAAAGCGTTGACTGGTTAGACTTGACTTGACTAGACGTGACTGGACTTGACGGGTTTAGTGTGAAATGGCCCTAAGAAATAGAGTAACAAGATCAGCACATCATTACGACACATACCTCACACAATGGTTGCTCCAAATTTGTATCCCGAATTCGGGGCAAGTTTAGCATTGTACCGCCAGATTCAAGTGCATAAAGCACAAGCCTCTACACCGCAAGGAAAATGAGGTTGCAGATAATACATACATACAGGTTGTCCGAAATAGGAAATTAATGAGTACGACAAAGAAGACATAAACAAAATGAGTAACAGGACAAAGATAGAATGTTATCATGGCTAGGTAAATTTTTAAACTAAAATTAAGACAATAAAACAAACAAACACTTCTGTCAAATATTTTGTACGTAATTTAAGAGTATAAAGTGAGGTTTAAAGTATTAAAATAATTATGTGAATAGTAAACAATAGTACATTTAAACCTCACTTTATACTCTTAATGACAACTAAAATATTTGACAGAAGTGTTTGTCTGTTTCATTAACTTAATTTTAGTTCAAAAATTTACCTAGCCATGATTACATTCTATCTTTGTCCTGCTACTCATTTTGCTTATGCCGTCCTTGTCGCACTCATTAATTTCCTATGTTCAAAACGGATTTCGGACAATCTGTATATCCGTAGAGGGATGTAAATCAGCTCGCCTGATTTAAGTAACGTATAGCTCTGAAAAATGGTCATTATTATTTTGGTATATGTTACTTTAACTAATAATACGATATAAGTTTCCAATAGATAGCTAATCTACCAGAAAAATATGTTGTATGATCATAAAAAAGAGTCAGAAAACAAGGTATATTGATTTTCTATGGTTGATTTACGACTTTCCCAATGTACATCAAATTCATTCAAATGTGAGTTATGTACCGTTTAAAACAATATCTTCTACCATGTCCAAAGTTTTACCCAGTATAATTTCTGATCGTGCCCCCTTGCCTTGCAATTTACTTTGAAGGGTTTTAATTTTATGCACCAAAATTGTAGAACCGTTTTAGATACTTCGTTTTTGAGGGTATTCAAGTTCCGCTGTAGAATTTTATCTTTTTATCTTTCTTTAAATACGATTTTATTCTATACCATGATTGTGCACGTATGCACGTCTTATACGTCAAATCAAAGATTTTGTTAAGTTGGTAGCGCGCTACACAACATTTTAAGTTATATTCAGCCATTTAATTATTTAAGCTTCTCTTCGACTTAAAATAATTTATTCACGAAAAATACGGCAGTAGTCAACCCGTGTGGGGTTGTTGGTCTTCCACCTCACTAGTTCTCTTCAGGATAATCATGATAATGTTTGGTAAATACAACGGCACCGAGTACGGGCGCCCCATAGATGGGGCAGGGGTGCGAAGAAACTCTCGATCCGCCGCTATTAAAATCTAAGAAAAATCAAATATATGCAGGATAGGTACATAAAACATTAAAAGCATGTACGAACCAGGTAAAATACAAAACACAATCCAAGAAACGAGAAAACTAAACATCAGTATGTTAGGGCTTAGTGAAATGAGATGGCCAGACTCCGGAATACGCACTATAGTGGACTATGTAATATACTACGTCAGTGAAGACAGCACCCAGCATTACAATGGGGTAGCAATAACCGTAACATCGGAAGTTTCTAAAGCTATAAAAATGCCATACAATACTCAGATAGAGTAATTATGATACAGATACAAACAGAAACAGTAACTATGAAGTTAATCCAAGTGTACTCCTCTACATTGACATGCGAAGAAGAGGTAATTGAAAAGTTCTATGAACAACTTGAACATGTAACAAAAAGTTAACAAAAAACGAAATAAATGTGCTAATGGGAGATTTAAACGCAAAGACTCGGAAATCGGAGCGACAGAGGAAACTTATTTCCAAGATTCTGTAGAGATAAAAATCTAATAATTACTAACACATATTACAAATTACCGAAAAGACGTCTATACACGTGGAAATCCCCTGCTGACTCACAGCAGAATGTTGTTACAAATCAAATTGACTACATAACAATAAACAAAAGATTTAGAAACACCATCAAATCGGTTAGAACATATCCAGGAGAAGAGTAAAAAACATGTTTAATCTTCATAAAAAATTAAAAGAAGTATCTGGATTAAAAAGAAACATAAACATCGGAAGCTTAGACAATGATGAAGGAATACTTAGAACAGAAGAACGCAAGAAATTAGAAATACGAAACAAATACATTTCAGAACTATTTAATGACGACAGAAGTAAAGAACACAAAATGAAGAAGCTATAAACTGATCATAGTTTACTATTGGATCAAATCAGACTACGGTTCCAAAACATTCAGAAAAAGCCAACAATGAATAGAACAACTATATTGGACCGAGACAAATTAAACGCTCTAGAATTCTGTAGAAACACCACAGAGAAAATAGAAGAAAATGTTGAAGAATCAGGATGTACAACAAGATATAGAAACATAGATGAACCGGAAAAAGGATATAATCAATAACGTACAGGAAACCTTCAAAGAAGAGAGGCATAATAAGAAACAAAAGTGGATGACGAATGGACGAGAGAAGAATCGGAATTAAAAAGAAACATAAACATCGGAGGTTTAGAAAATGATGAAGGAATAGTTATAACAGAAGAACACGAGAGATTAGAATATGGAAAAAATACATTGCAGAACTATTTAATGACGACAGAGGTAAAGAACACAAAATGAAGGAGGTAAAAACTGGACCAAATATCACGAAAGACAAAATGGAAAGAGCAATAAAACTGGCAAAGAACAATAAAGCACTGTACAAGACGGACTAAAACGTGAAATATTAAAAATGTTTGGAGAAGAGGAATGACAATGCTGACCGATTTATTTAATAAAATATATAATACGTGAATATTACCAACAGAATGGTTGTAATCTAATTTTGTTACGATTCCAAAGAAAAATCGAGCCAACAAATGCAAAGACTTCCTGACCATAGCCTAATGAGCCACCTTCTGAAGATATATTTTGTATCATACATGTTAGAGTATATGAAAGAATAAACGAAAATTTAAGTGGAACTCGAAGTGGACTGGACACACGAGAAGCCATAAACTGCGGTAGCTAACACGATCGCCAACAAGCACATGAAGAAGAAGTCAAACTGAAGAACAAAATTTATAACCGTTCAACTTCCTCGAGTTCTTAAACTTGAACTACAACTTATAGAAGATCTTCATATGTTAATAAATATCCTATTCAACTATCCCTTGTATTAATTATACCGGGTGACAATGAGACTAGGGCCATGCTTATATCTTCTTTATTTATGAATCGATTTGGATTAAATTTTATAGCAAGATACTAGGCATAATTTATGATTGGCTGATAGATATAGTCAAAATGACTGACTTCCGGTTTTACCGGAAATGATACTAACTTTGATTTTTTTAAATGGAACACCCTGTATATTTTATTTTTTTTAAATCTACGAGTCAAGCTACATATCACAGTCCATTTAAAAAAAGTGACTTTTTCTTAAAAAACGAGTTTAGCAAATTATATTCTTTTACTAAAGATTTGTTATTGACCTTATTGATAAAATAGCTATTATTAAGAGTTGCTAGAGTCAATTAGAATAGATTTTTCCAAGTCAAGGCCTTCTATGGTAAAAAATATAAATTAAAATAATATTTTTTTGTATTATTTGGCAAGACTGTTATATGTAGTTTGACTCGTAGATTCAGGAAAACATAAAATATACAGGGTGTTCCATTTAAAAAATCAAAGTTAGTGTCATTTCCGGTAAAACCGGAAGTCAGTCATTTTGACTATATCTATCAGCCAATCAGAAATTATGTCTAGTATCGTGGTATAAAATTTTATCCAAATTGTCACCTGGTATGTATCGTACATGTTTCAACATAGGTCTACTAGATATTCAATAGTTAAGTTAAGTTAATATCAAATTTATTGAATACAATTTACAGTATACTTTCGAAGTGACTGATTTTAGACAACGTTGATGGTGTAACTGGTCGTTTATAAATAGAAAGGGTTATAAAGCATACCTACATTTTATTATTTAATTTTAAGTTACTGAGAAATAAAGAAAATCGGCACAGGTACTTTCCGCTTTCTGCATTTATGACATTCTTTCATAAAGTTGGTCATACAGTAACAATGTCCAGAAAACAGTTTTTCGAAGATCAAACGAAGTAGTTAATTTGCTTCAGTTTCATCAATTGCTAGGAAACCTTATACCGAATGAGTGACTTACTAGATACATATGTAAATGGAAACAAGTAAAGTACTTTATTATCTAACTGTCCTAGAGACCTTATTACTTCAGATGAACGCAAAGTCGAAATAAAAGGTGCTGATAATTTTGTATTCAAGATAATACATTTTTTATTTCAGCTGTTTTGGTTTTTGAGTTATGATTTCCAGGTGGTTTTTAATAACCATCTTAGTACGCTTGGACATTTTTAAAATAGCTTGTTTATTTCTTAACAATGGTATAAGGTTTGCTATAGTTATTTTAAGAAATATACGCAAGACAAACATTACGAATTTGTATTTAACACAGAAATTTATAAATGTAGTGAACGATGAAATGAAAGCCAAATTATCTGGTAAAACCTAATGCGCTGATCACAAAAATAGATTACATTTATATGCTGACATTGAGTCGTTTATGGTTGCTGAAAGCACCCTCCACTAATAGTAACACAGAAGCAACACATTTTAACACAAAGTGAACTGATTTTTGTATTGTACGTCTGGCTGCGTTATTAAAATCGTTTAAATAACATCAATCATCATATAATAATTCTGC
>OW679194.1:118051543-118249043 GCA_940337035.1 Agriotes lineatus
TGTGCTGGTATACCATTCATTTAGTATGTTAGAAATAAAGGATACCATATTTTGGCTTGGAATAAATTACGATTGTGGTTATACTCGCATAAGAATTCAGTGGCAGTAAAATGAATTGCATGAGTTTTGTTTTGATTATATCTATTACATATTCTCATATATCTGTTTTTTAATTAAGAGGACGTCCAGTCGCTAAAAAGGCGATCACATCGTTGCACTGCTAAGTGCAACTAGAACATTAGAAGCTTAGAACAGGCGCAATAATACAGCCTAGTATGGCATACTAATCTACTTGGAAATAGCATTTATTAGTATAATATATCTTTACTTTGAATGTAGTCACCCACAGTACATATTTCTTATATTGGGAAATCAGTAATGTAGATTATTGAGCAGGTTTTGTCTACTACTGGGAACCGTATTAATATAGTTGGTCGAAAGTCTAAAGTTGAAACGGGTCTTAGCCCCGCTATGGCTCAGCTCAGCAACAATAATAAATGGACTTCTAAAATTAGTCAATTTGTACTGATATTTATTATGGAATAAATTTAAATTGGACAAGTGCCAGTGCAGAGAATTTCGGTAAGCAGCAAAAGTGCTGGTTTGCGGGCATGCTGGCATAGGCGGCTTGAAGCGTTGAAGGATCACTTGATTCTTTCTTACTGAAAAACAAGGGCAACTCAAAAATTGTACGTACATATTAGTGCGAAGCGTTAAAATAATCCCACTTATTCGAGAATGGTGCTTCCACCATAGTTTGCAAGTTCAAATAGCAGTAGTTTATCTACGAGTTGATGTTATCGTCAGCGCTCGCTACAAACATTCAAAGAGCAGTTCTCGACTACCAAGTTATCTATGAGAGACCTGACATGAAGGGTAATCCTTAAATGAAGGTGGGTGTTTTTACTCTTGAAATGAGTACAATCAGAGAAATTTTACCACGCTGCGTCGTGTCGCATACCAACCAGGCGACGTACTTCGGCTGCGATTGCAAAGATCCTGACGTCAGGCATTAGATCATCGCTGCAGTTTCGAGTTATTGCTACGCCTGGCGTGATTACTGGGTTCAATACTGTCTTGAAACAGGGACAGCTTCAGTGCGACTTGAAATTCGCGCATAAGGCAATTCGTTTTATTTCCTTTCGATATTGTCTAGTTATAAAAGTATGTTAATCAATGTTATAGATACTAGTTACCCTATGTTGTAAATATTTGTGAAAATAAGTGGTAGTTTCCGTAGTTTTGATAGCAGCAAATATTACTTCTGTCATTAATAGTAATTTATTTTACTTTTTCTTTATTGATGTATCACATTATATAGTATATGTGTTTAAAGCTAATGTAAACATTTGTGTTACATTTGTTGTTAGCAAAGTGACTTTTATTGGGAGTTGAAGCTTGGAGTATTTAATTTAAGATTTTTAGTTGTAGTGGGTAAACTACCGGAAATTTGTTGCATTTATTTATCCTTAACCTCGACTGGCAATGAAAGATAGAAGTTCTTTTGTTAATATGAGCTAGCTCACAACAAAAGGGCAATTAATTATACAAATATTAAGGCGTGTTAGACGTCCCATTTCAATACGACGTGTAACGGTGAGTTGGTACCACAGAAGGACAATAAGATATAGCGTTAAAAACTACGTAGGTTAACTATTCATAATATTAATAATAAAGTTTAAGTAAGAATATTTTAAGTAAATAAATGTACAAATCGTTTTATCCTAAATACATGGCGTTAAAACAAGATCGAAAAATTTAGGTACGCATTCTACTTTCTGGAAAAGGTAAAGAAATCTGTTTACCAAATTTAAAAGGAGTGTAATAATTTTAATTGGTAATGGTACTACCAACACGACTTTTTATTGCTATAATAGGTGTTCAATTTGGTGTCCTTTTTCAATTCTTGGTCTCATGGAACTGCAATTTTTGAAAAAATTTTGGCTCATTCTTTAGCAGCTCAGAAATATTTTTAAAGCTGCTGTAAAGCTGTATATATTCTTAATTTTTACTCCTTCGACGAAGAAAGTATTATAATCGTGTAAAAATCACCTTGCGAGATTTCTTCAGATTTTCAGGCTTCCGGGTCCCTGAATGACGAAGAAAAACATGTTTTCGCAATTTCGTTTGTCTGACTGTCCGTTTGTCTGTTCGCTTGTTGGCGGCATAGCTTAAAAACTATTGGTCAGAGGATGTGGATCACATGTCTATCTGGAGGAAAACCGAGAGAATTTCGGTCAAATATGTAGAGGATAAGAACCTTAAAAAATGCTACCTATTTTCACTTTCACTCAAGAACTATTGGTTAATACAATTAATATTTTGCACTTAGTTCAGGTTTTTAGGTTTGACGAAAAAGGCCTATTTTGGACCCAACACTCTCCTTGAGTGTTCTCGTAAGCGCGTCGTTTATACCGGTGTTTTAAACCTATAATGTAAGCAAGATTTCGTCGTCCAGAGTTAGAGTTCGGGGTAGCATTCGAATCCCACTGAAAACAATGCTTTTTTTATTTACAAATGTAATTCGCATTACTCCTGAAAGTTTCGTATAAACACCTTTACAGATTTTTCTAAATTGAACTAAATGTAAATACATTAACACTTAATATCTAGCTCACATTAATTCAAAATTAATATAATTTGAAATTACTTACAGCATTTACAATTCTAAGCAGATCTTGTAGGGCGTTAAGTGATATAAATAAATTGTATGATTCGTTGTAGGGCTAGGTGCCATAGTGACAATAGTTAAAACTATTGTCTATTTGAGAAAAATACTAAATGTGATGCCATATCTTCCAGGAAGTTGGCAGAGCTAACAAAGTGAATTATATAAGCTGCAAGCTTCTTTGTTATTAAATTCTTTTTGCTGTAAAACGAAAACTGTTTTAATTTCCTTTTGAAACTAAATAAAACGCTTCACTGCCGCTCGGGATAAAAAACAGGAAGTCAGAAACGAAACGGCAAATGAAATTTATTTTCTTAATTAAGTTGCAGTTGTCATTTTTCGTTGTGTGCCATATTTTTTCAGATTAAATGTCCTCGCCAGTTAGCCACGTTAATCTATTTATGTCGGCGTTTATTATTTTTGTAAAATCCCAACAAACCACAAAGTGCAGAAGCACAAATTCGGGGGTTCTAATTAAATACTAAACTTACGAGTGCAGTTTTTTAGCTGCTCGTAACTTATTCCAGTTAAAGAAAGATTAAATGCAGACGGTTCACTCGCATATTTAACGTTACATTAATCCTGAAAAGTCTGCTAGCCGAATTGCTGCCGTTATCCTGGCGAGAATTAGTCGTCCACCGAAATATTCATTTTATATCTTAACGGCTCCAGAAAACGGCACAAAAAGATGTTCGTCTTATCTTTAGTTCAAAGCCGCCTTTGTTTACCTTTTTTCACAAGACAGTGTTCGCGTTATGCTTTGAAAGCTCGCTTCCTTTTAAACTAATACTGCGTAGGTGTATCTGCGCCCTTAATAATTTAGTAAATATTTACCGTTAGGGGCTCATCTCGGATAATGTTTTCGACGTTACAAGATTACAGAGCCGATCCCGCATAATATTTCTTCTAGGCTCATCCGTCTTGTTATCTCTATGACGGCAACGTGTAGTTATTTATCTAGAAGTTTCCTAATAGTATTCAGTCGAATGAGATCCTTCATAATCTAAGTTGGTAGATATATGGCTCATATTAGTTTCAATAATCTGTCTACCCATTTGTAAACAATGTGGAAACTTCGAGGTTCATCCCGTGTATGAGAATAGTCAAATTAAGAAACAATGTGACAACTTATGTAATCTATAGAGATGTGAAGTTTCTGTAATAGATGATATTTTAATTGCACCAACGAAGAGTGCATGCAGATTACAGCCCGACTCATCTAATATGTTAATATCTTTATCGGTTTCAGGATATTAAGCCTTTGTTTACATATACAAAAGTAGGCTGGTAACTAGATCATAACTTATCTGTAGGGTTAAAGAATATTACCCTACATGGCAACCATAACCATATAGCAACCGATAAACTATTGAACAAATCACGGATGTTATGAATCATAACTGCCTTAGAAGTTTTAAAATCCTCGCTCTACGAGCTCGGATTTCAAAACTTCTGCGGCAGTTATGATACTCATAACATTCCTAGATATGTTAATAGCTATAAAATTCAGAGTTTATATATTTTTAAAAATAGAAAATCGTTTTCGTTTAGTCTGTAATTTTATTGAAAAATAAATACGATATCGAAGTAAATGAATGCATACATACAAAATTAGTTAAGTTAAGAATTCTTTTTTAATTTAAGTGGTAGTAACAATAAAAGTAAAATTAACTGGAAAATCATTGGAAATCAGGGCTGAAGAGCTCACGAAATTTGTTGGATGCAGCATTTTGATATGGGTTTACGGCGTACTGCGTTTTAAAATTCTTGTGGTTTAGAAACTGGAGTACCGAAAATATTTCACGAAATAGATTCTATAAATTAAGGACTGATCTTACAGTTGTAGACGACGACTTTGTTAGTGAAGAAGCCAGAAAGTTGGATACATTTTGGAAAATTAGACCAGTAATGTGCAAAATTCATAGAGGATGTCAGACCATTGATATACCATGTGAAGTATCGATTACCGTGAAGATGATTTCTTTTGATGGCAGGTTTAAATGGGGCAGTTCATACGCGGTAAACTAAATCCTGGCGGACTTAAAAATTTACTGATGCCTGCGCCAAATAATATTTCTTTGGTCTTTCATATGTACGAAAGGAGAGAAAATTCAGTTGCATTATCATTGGGCCCAACCACTGAGATACTTGACGTTGGTGGAAGATGTGTGCTAAAACTTGCTGATGCATTGGCTCCTGGACTATCAGTATTTGCAGCCACTCCCAATCACTAAAGTTACCAGGAACAATTACGTCCTACAGAATTACAAAAGAACGTTTTAAAAACGAAAGGAAGAGGAGCTTACGATCAACTTGTTCGAGGTGACGACGAGATAGTCATCATACAGTGATATGATTCCAGACCTGTTTAATTTGTTTTTTTAAGTTGTGGTGTGCAGCCCTTAATGTGTAAGAGATGGTCAAAGAAGGAGTTCCAAGTGCATTCAAGTACAACGACCTGCTATTGTTACGATGAATAGTGGCAAAATGGAAAGCGATAGATCGAATAATTGGTAAATATCCAATGCGAAATCGTACAAACAAGTGGACCATCCTCAAAATATTTCACTTCTTTGACTTCGCAACAGTATCTGTATGGCTGCAGTATGGAGATAAATAAAATACTTTAGGAAAAAGTAATTTAAATTTTGGATTACATGAGATTTAAAATTTGTATACTTAAAGCATTGGTTTACAACACTACTTCTGCTACTAACGATAGTAATAACTAGAGAACGAATTATGTGCAGTCCGTTATTGTTCAAATATGCACATATATGCACCCTATTGTGTAAAATTAAGACAAACATTTTAGCAGTATGCATATACATATACTATCTCATTTACTTAATGCAGAATTTCAAAACGTTTTCAAGAATAGTCGACTCATTGTAAAACTAGAATAAAATTTTAAAAATGAGTGAATACGTATTTAATGCTTTGTTTTACTCGTTCTAATTATTCTTACACTGATTTTTATCAGAACTAAGCAACTACTTCAATATAAAACATAGGCAATACAAACAAAATTCGTAAAATGATCATTGTCATAGAGACAGCTAAAAATTAATGTTTTTAAAAATTTTCAGAAGAAAACATATATCTTCTGTCTCAAAAGATGTACTCAAAAATCAAAAACGATCTTTCAACGTCTACAGATGTACAAGGAGCATTTACAATAATATTAAGAGCTACGACAAGGTCTTCTGCAAATGCAATATTCAAAACGTTGCTTATATTATTAAGATAGTATAACTAGGGTTTTTCTTCATTACTGAATTGAATTTTTGTAATTTTTGAATACTTCTTACTTCACCTATTGCACTTTTGAATGAATTCTAAAACTCGAATCCCGTTAGCGTAATCCGTCACTATAGTAAACGCTGGTCGTTTGTCGTATGTATCGTAAGTGGGTGGGCTGAAAAGTAATGCACACATGCTTGTAGAACGCGAATAAAATGATCTACAGATACGCGCATAGTTGTATTCGGAAGCTACATCCCTCTTATATGCGTATGCCTAGTTTGAAGCAGTTTCGTTCACCAGTTCGTTTTTTAGTAACGGAAGTATGGAGACGTGTTTTCGTGCTTTGTCACCGCGAGTTAAAAAGCGCGCAGTTAAAGAATTTTTAACTGCTGAAAACGTGATTCTTACTGAGATTCATCGCCGTTTAAAGGCCGTTTATGGTGATGATACAGGACCCAGGTGGCCGCTGTAGCCGGAAGAAAGTCAAACCGTCGCAAAAACTGCTCGCATCTGGGACACACGCCGCAAACTCAGTTTGCTACTATAAAATCATATAACAGGAGCATATCGCAATGGAACCACAATCATATGATATTGATACCAGGGAGCCGGTTGCTTGTAGTAAGAGCATTAGGCATGGAAGCAGACCACATCTGGAAATCGACAGGAACTTGTCCCTGCGAATATTTCAATTGTTACAGAAACTAAAGGCTAAATTGTTTCGAGCTTAGCCTGCCTTGAACACGGCTCACTATCGAAAGAAAAATGAATATCAGTTTCTAACGTATACACTATAGGGGTTTCCGCAGTCACTATACCTTTCCTTAACTTCCTGAAGAATTATCGTAAAACGAAATTCCATCAGTTACCAAAGTTCCAAAACCAAGAGGCGAAACGCTTTTGAAAATCCTCAAACGAGATAGGAACTAACAGGGAACATAATCCTCATAAAGAGGTTCAAACATAAGCGGTATATTGGATACCACTCAACAGACCTTCCGTTATATCGAACAAAAGTCTCAAAAAGATAAGACTGCACCACGTAGGACACAGCTTCTACTTCGGGAAAAACTTCCGAAAAACATGGACTGCATCGCATGGGAGACAGCCAAGGGAATGTCTATGTAACAACCCTAGTGGCAGAAAAGTAGGCAAGTGAATAGCACTGGAGTGCAAAAATCCAAAAAATATCTATAATGAGCAATAGAAATAGAAGAAAACAACGAAACACTAGTAACAGACTCAAGCTAATGAAAAATGAACCTCAAAAAACAAAATTCTGGATAACGCATCCGGAACCGCCAAACCTACTCAACTAAGCTTCGACAGACTAGGTCAACTATTCCATGTCAGAATCCTGGTCTACGGCGACATGGACACGCTTAAGGAACAGAGAAATCGCAATGAAAACAAACCGCTTCAGAAAACGTATGTGAATAACCGCATTAAAAAAAATGCAAGTAAAAAACGACTCTCAAATAAACGATCTAGAAGAAAACCAACCCCGTCGAGACCTCGAGAGATCACAAGTACGGATGAGATGAAGTACCCATAAGAATACCAAAATAGGGAGAGAAACCATCCCAAACAGTAGAAATGAACCACTCTGACTCTCGACCCGCCTGCAAACCACCAAAATAAAAAACAAAGAAAAAGAAGGCAAGCACACTACACCTCCAAAGCACATACCCTGCAAATTAAAAAAATCATTCAGATGCTTTACTTGCCAATATATACCTTTGCAAGGGATTTCAACATACTAACCAAATCTCGTAAATTAATCAATCATTCACTCAGAAGAAAAAGGAGTAAAAAACGAACAAATAGCCGACTGAAAGTCAAGAAAAGAAGGGGATAGCCATAACAAGCCATGATTGGCAAACTCGGTACTCAACATTTTTAACAAGAAAAATAACTATAACAAAAGTTTATTGAATAGTTCAAAAATAGTACTAAATTATTAAAGACAATTCAAACTCAGTGATAAAACTAGCTATATATAGTATACTATATACTAGCTGAAGAAGTCACTCTAATAAAACAACTAATCAAACCTAACAGCATACTATTGGTATAAAACTAATATGAAAAAAGGGTGTGGCGCTATATATTGTTATGATACACCATACGTTGATCGTAGATAAAATTAAAATGTATAAATGAAATTGGGATGTTACTACAATCCATATTAACCCATTAAAAGAGGTCAATGATGTTTATAAAAGTTTCATGAATAAATTTGAGTTAAAGCAAATTAGTAATAAAATTATAGCTATTGAACGTTTAAGGTGGTTTGAATATAAAAAAAATATTGAAGAGACGGTAGTATAAGTAATGACAAACGCCAAATTCTGATAAGGATATAATTAAAGTAGGTAGATATCAAATAAGAAGAGAATATAGGAGGCATAAGGAATGGAAATATGGTAATTAGGAAGTTTGTTTCCATTATAAGAAAAACACATCTTGAAAAACATGTAAAGAAGTCAATTTAAAATAGAGTAGCCAGTGCAATATATACCGCACCCTTAAACGAGGGGAGAGCTAACCTCTAGCTAGCTCTAACTCTAGTCAGAATAATGGTGTTAGGCAGCGATTCTTGGGGTTTTAAATTAAACATCAAATATATTAACAAATTTTGGGCGCCTGTCGTTAAACAAAACAAAAAGCAAATCTAGCTGCCGATCAAATCACCACCTAAAAATGATAGATTTATGTTACAATATGCACGCAATTACTTAAATATGCTTAGATTTAAGAAATAGCATTAATTAATTAGTGTCACTTAACTATAAAGGTTTCAATTCATGCACATTTTTAATCGTATCCTAAGATATTCATAAATTGTAAAGTATGTATTTTTCATAAAATTCGTTCTCTAGTAATAACGGAGATGTTTCAGAAACCTAAGATCTGTAAGAGGTAATGAAAACTATAAATATATAAAATTCTCTTCCTTGACTCTCATGTTTAACTGAAAGTATAGTTAATAATAATAAGATTAGCATGCAGCCTACATAAGTACCCAATGATTTCCCTGACTCACCTTTGTCCATTCTTTTTCACATCGTGTTAGATATTCGTTGTCTCCTCTTCATTACATTTTAAAGGTTCGTTTCAAATACCTGTCAACTTCTTGGTTTTAAGTTTTTAAAGAATTCCACGTACCTGAATATCTCTACTTACATGACATATTTTTCTCACAACACATCAGTCGATTATTTTAGTTTATCGCAAAATATTAAGCCTTTGTTTACATATACCAAAGTCGGCTGGTAACGAAGTCATAACTGTTACTGTTGGGTAATATTCCTTTATCTTCGTCGGTGTTGTTATAGACTAACAACCAAATTAATTTTAGTATAGTTAAGAGCTTCATTACTGCACTCTTTTTATATACAAAAATACATTGAACCAGATTTTATTGATGAAGCTAAAGTATTGAATAATACACGTTTGCTTATGGTACTTAACGAGATTCGTTTAATTACGGTTCACTGCCTCGTTTCGTTAAGATGCTCATAATCAAACTTGCATGGTTAATATCTGTTACTGTACATGGCAACCATTACCATACCGAAACAACTGTATCTGTACAGTAATATTTTTTTACCGAATATGGCAACCATTACCATACTACAACCGATAAACTATTAAACAAACCACGGGTGTTATGAATCATAACAGCTCTACGATCTCGGATTTCAAAACAACATCTGGGCAGTTATTATACTCATAACATTCCTAGATTATGCTATTACTGGCCCACGTCTAGCAACATTATGGATAATTGCCTAAGGAATTGCTGAATCACAGAAATGAAAACCTTTACCACAACTTATTATCACATGTGTTATAAATTCCTACCGAAGATGGCAACTTTTAACTTTTGTAATTCAGCATCGTTGTTTTGGCATTTCAAAAATTACAGTGTTTGTACAAAAAGTGGTAGAGGTGAAACACATACATCAGTGGTTGAGTCTTTCATCTAGGGCCCTCTTCAGTGCATCCGTCGATAAAGTAATAGTAATAGAAGGAATTAATGTAGGACTAAACCTGCATAGATCAGAGAGCGCAAAAACTAGACAAAGAAACGGATTTTAAATGTATAAAAATACACATTGCTCAGCCACTTAAATTTATTTAAAACCTAAAACCAACAATTTGTGGTCGAGTACCCTGTATATTACATATACAGTGCTTTCCTAAAGTAGTGGATAAATTCAATAAAAATACAAGAAATAACTTTAGGAGAAAACGCTGGGAGCCGTAGATTTTGATTTTTATTATAAATTTAGTACTTTCCCATATTATTTTTTTTCTTAATCTTTGATCATGTGACCTATACTCAAGAATTAGTTTAGCGTAAGTAAAAAAATTAGTTCTTTCAAATTCCGTAATAAAAAAGGGGTTGTTATTTAAAAAACATCGATGACGCCATACCTCCTACGCAGGCCACCCTGTATATATAGATTTTATTTGAAAAAAAGCGCAAATAAAAATCAAAATCGACGGGGCCCAGCGTTTTTTTCCAAAAGTCATGGCTTGAATTTTTAACGAACTAACTTATCCACTACTTTACGAAAGTACTGTATTTTAATATTTTTATAATTTAATGCTGGAAACAGCAGTGTAACTCAAGTACTAAAAGACACAGCAACAGATTTTTGTGTGCTTTGTCCTATGTCAGAATGCTTTTAATAACTGGAAAAATTAAACCGAGTACAAAAGTAATTTCGGGTTTTACGAGTCAGTAATGACACAATGCGAAAGGGCCAAACGTACCTTGCTTATTTTATAGCATTAGTAAAAAGCAGTGCTAAAAATGAAACACAAAAACTTGTCTTCTAATTTTATGAGCCGTTAAAACTGAGCAACTTATTATTCCGGTACTGATTACTGAAAAGTTTGCGGCGCGGTGTGGCGGGAATAATTCTCATGTGGGAGCCACTTCTCAAACTTTAATCCAGTCATGATACTGTTTGCATAACTTGGGGGCAGAGAAAAACACGGCAGACATAATTCGCGAGAAGCGAGCCCCACTTCGAGCCGCTATATTTCTCTCTACTTATTAACTTTCTCTAAAAAATCAGGAGCCGCAGATTACCTACATTTTAAATCTGGAAAATTTCATTTCATCGCCTCTGGCAATCGAATAGACTGAGCATAGACGAAATTGCGGTCTGTAAAACTCGTTGTACTTGTGGAAACTTATTTTCTGCTGTGGCACTTAGTTACTTGTGCTGGCGAAATTCTTTTTGTGCAAAGCCACACATACTACGAAGTTCTAAAATCACATCAAAAGGTTTCGCTTAGCTACTCCATAGCAACGTAATGAACGACTACGTGGACGAAATAATTTGTAGAAATTATGGACAGACTGCACCACATCTGTATAAATATCAAATTCTGTATGTATGAATGTGTGCTTTATATGTATATTGGGTTGAGAACTATTTTATAGATTAGAAGTTTATTTGATTTTTTCGAATTAATCAATATAGTTTACGAAGTTGTAGTCCAAGTTGTTTACGCTTAGTGAATATGTGAGTTTTCCAAGTTAGTTTTCTATCGAGATGCAGTCCAAGGTATTTTACTCACTCTGTATGGGTGATTTGATGTCCATTTAAAGTTACTGGTGAACAATTGTCCATTTTCATAGTGACGGTAACATAATAGGACTTGGATTCGTTCACTCCAATTCGCCATGTCCTAGTCCAGTGTTGAATTTTGTTGAGATGAGCTTGGAGGTACCTCGATGCAGCTTGTGGATTTATATGGGAAGCTAGTCTGGCCATATCGTCAGCATAAGTAGCTGAAGTTGTTAGACAAGATGTAGGTAGATCGGTATAATAAATATAGTATGGGACCAAGTGCGCTACCATGTGGAACGCCTGAGAAGATGGGTTGAATAGCCGTGGTTGCATCTTTGTATTTTATTAAGAAATGCCGATTTGATATGTAGGACCTCAATAGTTCATATACGTGGTATGGTAAGTACGTTTTTAGATTGTAGCATAACCTTAATGCCATACCTACCCTGTCAAATGCTTACTGGACGTCCAAAAATAACGCAGATCAGTATCGTTTTCTCTCCAAGTCTCTGTATATCTTGTCCACTATCCTGTGCACCTGTTCGATAGTACCGTGCTCACTTCCAAAGCCAAATTGATGTTTAGGGATTAATTCTTGGTTGTCCAGGATTGGCAATGTTCTACGCAATAACAGTTTTTCAAAAACGTTTGACAGGATAGGGAGTAGGGTTATAGGCCTGCACGATGTTATTTCAGCTGGTGGATTACCTGGCTTCGGAAGCATAACGATTTGTGCCGTTTTCCATTGACTTGGAAAGTGCCGAGTTGTGAGGATTGCATTGTACAGGTGTGTAAGAGCTTGTATAATTTTTGTTGGTAATTGCTTAATGATCGTGCCAGTAATTAGATCGTAACCTGCAGATTTTTTTTGTGTTGATCTTACTTATTTCTTCTTCTACCTCTTTGATAGTTAAAGGTTTGAGGGGTAGACTCATTTGAAATGGTAAATCCAGGGATTCGAGGATTTCTGTTTCTTCGTGTGGGAGTTGACAAGGAAAAGGTGAAAAGACTTTGGTGAGATGTTCGGCAAAGGCATTTGTCTTTCCTCTGTTACTGCGGACCCAGTTGCCATCTTCCTTTTTGATAGGAGGTATGTGCAATTTTGGTATTTTCAGTTTCCGTACTGCTTTCCATAGCGAGTAGTCTGTTTGTTCATTTGCTGTAAGGTTTTGAATGTAGTTCTGAATTTATATGTTGGATAAGAATTTTTTTTAGTGGTTTGTTAACCCTGTTTAGGGCTCGCTTATCTACTTCCGACCTAGTAAGTTTCCAGCGTTTTCTGAGACGGAGTTTTTCAGCTATTTGATAATTTTTAAGTCGAACATGTATATTTACTAAGTGCTCAAGTCTGTTTTGAAAGTATTTCCAGTCGGTACGTTTGTTATGGAGTGGTTGAACTTGTTTTCTATATTAATATATAGTTATTGTAATGGCCGAATGATCTGCTGCTAGTTCGAAGCAGGATGCTATGTTACACTGACGCACTTTTAACCTTTAGTGATACCGAAGTCTAGAAGATCTGGGATTCTTCGACGGTCAGTGGGCCAATAGCTGGGTTCACCCGTAGACAGACAAGTGAGATTGTTACCTTGAATAGCGGTCAATAATATAATCGTCACCCGTCGGTTAATGTTAAACGGGAGCCTCATCAGGGTGATTTGTTGTATAAATTGTGTAATATGGAAATTTAATGGTTGTGAAATGAGAAGGACTTCTACTTTGTGGATTTCAAGAAATACTTTGATTTCTTGAGCGTGTTGGCTTAGCCCATTGGCGTTCCAAGCTACAATTTGGTTAATTGTGCCATTATGTTAGTTTAGTAAATAACGTTATGAGGAGATTCATCATGGTTCCCATTTGTGTAATTAGATTTGTCATCATAGAATTTATCTCTTTCATGTCGATGATTTGTTGAGTTGGTTGCATTGATTGGTATTGTATTGTATTTCCTGGAGTTTTGAGTGGAGCCGGTAGGGTCTGCTGTTTTGCTTTGTTTGCGTATGATGTCCCTGGTGTTGTTTCGGATTGGAAATATGACCTTTTATATAATTTTGTATCATCTCTTCTAGTCGTGGGTATAATTTTTCTTGTAATTGTTTGTGGACTAAGCAACCACGGTAATTGACCGGATGGTTGCCATTGCAGTTTACACATTGTACCTTATCATCCTTAATTGTTCTTGGACACTCTCGTGTGGAATGAAGTTGTGTACATTTGACGCACCTGGGATAATGCTGGCAGATATTCTTCGTGTGTCCGAAACGTTGACATTTTACGCATTGTGGAATTGTTCGTTTGGCATGTGGAGGTTCTACTACAACACTAGTGTTCAGCAATATTTTTGTTTGGTAGATTTCTTTATTGTTATCTTTTTGATTTAGCTCCACTATAAAGATTGAGAGCGGTTTTTATCTACGATATGTCCTAGTTCTTCTAATCCTTGTTTGATTTCTGTCGTATTAGTTGAGTGGTGTATATTTTTAATTACTACTCTAAAGTTCCTGTCTTGTTTGGGTTTATATGTGTGGAATGATGTATTTATTTCGGCAAGCTGTTTGATAATAATAAAATATATTTCACTCCTTTTGCATTGCATCTTGACTTGTTCATTACCGAGGGCTTTCAGAATAGAGTTGTCTTTAGCGATGTCGTTTAAAAGTGTTACTAATGGTTGTATATTTTTGACCTCTGTTATGAAAATTGGAGGTGGTTGTGGGACATTGGTGGTGGATTTATTATGTTCTTGTTCTACGCCGGCATCTTGTAATTCTTCGCCTAGGGAATCGAATCTATTATTTGTTTCTAATGTTTCTCCTAGCCAGTATTCATTCTTTTTGGTTACTTGTTCTAATTTTTCGGAACTTCGATTACGTTTCCTGTTGAGAACAGTTTGCCAGTCATTGTTATGCAAATTAGGGTATGATTGCTCTATGTAAATGGGGATCTAGTTTGTTGGTTGAAAGTTTGTTGTAGGTTGAGAATATTAGTAGGTTAGGAATTGTACTGCTTGATTTTGTGTAAGACATAATTGTTGAGTCATGTTGTACGTTGATTGGTTTGGTAATTGCTGTGCTTGCGTTTGTCCAATAAAATAATTATTTGGTTGATTGAAAGCCATTATTTATTGTTGAAATTTCTGCGCGAAATGTGTTAAGTTATATTCAATAAAGCAAATTTAAAACTAAAATAATATCACTGACCTGGTGGTCCAAGATAATGATAGCGCTCGTATCACTCTCAGCAGTGGATGTTTACAACCTTGCACTGGGAAAGTCAAACGCATACTCTAAAGCATCTTGTCAGCTTATTATTTTAAATTTTCTCACAAAAAAAGGAGAATAGCGGAAATATTGACCTTGTATAAGGAAGCAGATACGTCAGAGTGTAAAAAATTATAGAGGCATCGCTCTTCTCGCTATTCTATACAAAATTTTAAAACGTAGATTAATTCTGAGTATATACATTTTATGTATTGTTGCATATGGGTGCTTTGACATAGTCATTTTGCTGAACAATGTCCTAGAAAATTATTTTAAGAATTTTTTACAGAAAATACAAATGCTAAACTAGCTGTTCGACTACGGCGTATTTTGTAGTAATGTGTGCATGTTTTCAAGCCAACTATGAGCAAAACAGCCAAAGTGATAAATAAACCTGACTGTGTTATTGAACATCAGTACGTGTTTATCCATTTAATAAACGAGTCACCCTCGTAATCATTTGGTAACATTAAGCTTTTCACAACGATGATCTCTATTCCTTTCTTAGCTAACCGCTCATTGTATAGTGGTTATAGAGTCTAAATTTTGGGCAAAAGAAGATAACGCAGTCTAGTAAATATAACAAGAATTGAGAAATGTATACAAACACTATGGCAAGGCAACGAGGAAACTAATTTGGCATAGCCAATCAAAGCAAGATACTTTGATATGAAGCTTATGGTAACACCCATGGGCATTATATTTTACAAGCTTCTTTTTTGCCTTTTTATCTTTTAATGTATATATTTTGTATTGACGATCCCATAAAAATGCTTGATAGGCTGAATTATTTGAAGCAAGCCATTATACCAACTGAATATTGTAGCTCGTTCAGGAAAACGATGTTGATCTCAAATTCTAAATCCTGATTGGTTAGAAAATTTTATGAATTTGAGCATTTCTGACTTATCCTCCATTCAAACCTTGTTTTCACGGAAATCACTACAACCGTGTTGATATTCGGCAATCAGCACGTTGGTGATTTTTAGATATCATGCACGATGCCTATTTTCTGGAAATTAGTTCTTAATACCAAAAAGTCTACATTACCCAATCTTCATCGTTCCGTGTCATTTCATACATTTTCATCTATCCCTCTTTATTTGATCTATTCATCTATTTCTTCACGGCCGCTCAGTTTTGATCTGCCGCCGTTTCCTTTTACCAGCTGGTTTCCATACTTATTTGTTTTGTCCGTATGTCGTCCAGTATTTAATGGGAGACCCATTTTTCCGGATTATCTCGTTATCGATTCTGTTTCTGCGTGATTTACCAGCAGCTTTTCTCCAGAAGTCCATTTCAGTGGCATTGAATGTTCTTGCCATTCTGGCCATTATTTGCCATACTTTGCAGCTGTATGTCACTATGCTCTTACCGATTGTATTAAATATTATTTTTTATTGCCTTTTGAAATACTGCTATCTCACAGCATATTATTGATTAAGCTGATAGCTTTTCTATCTTGTGCACATTTGTCCAATAACTTTTCCGTCTTCTAGCATCAGATCCTGCGCTAGCCCACCAATACACATAGATTTGGCCTTCATCATGTTAACTTCTATTCCCTTCTTTCTATACACCTCTATAAGTTTGCGGGTCATGTATTGCAGAACGTCATAATCCTGTGCCATTACTATCTGACCATCTGCAAAACATCCAACATGCTATTATTAAGGAGTTTTCCCATATTTTGACATTTCCTCTTCCAGATTTTTAATGGTTGCTCGAGGTATATCTTAAGCCGTCTTACGGACAAGGAGTATCCAGGTCTAAGACCTTCGTTAACATCAAATCATTCTGTGACTGTATTTCTACTTTTATTTTTGCTTTGACATTTTCTCAAAGTTTGTGAGTTGCTTTTATAAAATTTATCTGTATAGTTCTTATAATTAAATTTCAATATTACGTAATTAAATTGTTATGAGCCAGTGTGTCAATTATTTTCAATAACATGACACAGAAGGTGTTTTTGTTTAATTGAAGGTTATTTTACCTTTATGCATGTGCGAGACTAAATATAATTTTAATGCGGCGTATTTAAACAAATAGACCACACATTTAAACGTTAAATACTAGTATGCTTCTTAGAAAATTACCCGTAAATCGATGTATGTATAATCGATAACCTCATTTTGCCTTGCGGTGTCGAGGCTGGTGCTTTATATGCTTGCATCTGACGGTACAATGCTCAACTTGCCCCGGATTCGGGATACAAAGTTGGAGCGCGCCTTTTGTGCTTGCATGGCAACCATTGTGTGAGCTGTGTGTGTGTGTCATGTTAACCTTTTACTCTATCTCTTAGGTATGTGGTTCTAAGTAGAGCACAGTTAATTTGGTGCCCAACAGTGAATGGTCTCACCGAGCCCGGTTCAAATCGCAAGGCTGCGGAAAATTCCGGCCCTCGCGGGATTCGAACCGAGGACTTGCTTAATGCAAGGCAAGCGCCTACCCATCGGCGTTACTCGGCTTCTCGTAAATTGATGTATGTGACACTAAAAAAGACAAGCAAACGTCAATGTCAACATCAAATATCACTAAGGAGGAAGAACCCTAACGCTGGCAACCCAAGACAGAAAGGTAACCAAACAATCCAAAAATTCCTAATTTTGAGACATTTTCTGTTGTTACAGGGTTTTCCGATTGCTTTTCACTATGTATCAATTGTGTTTCCCCGCTTATAGAATGAGATTCCCATTTTCGAAATATATTTCACCTCTATCAGTTAAGTTCATTTTTTATCAAAACAATTTCATTTATGTCAGTTGAGTTTCATTTCAACATTTGACAAACATGAAACTTGCAGTGAGAAAACATTTACAACATACAGTCGTATTTGGGTAATTGTTTGCAAAGAAGTGAAATTCTTACTAAGTTTTCTGATTGCTTTTAGCCATTTTCAATTATGTGTTCCCACTTAACGAATAAACATCACATTTGCCAAATATATCTTTATCAATTAAGTAAGTGTCCTTTTCATCAAAATAATTTCCATTTAAGTAATACAATTTCTCTTATCTTTCTTCCTTTTAAATTTTTGTCATGCATTTGTTCAAAGAAATCGTCCTTAATGTTAACGAGGGTATCACCTTTTATGGCTTATACTCCAGATATAGTTAGCTTATTAACATGCATAAATAGATTAATTTTTGTTCACTTATTGCTTACGTCGCTATGTAAGCTTTTGCGAATGAGGACCGAAACTCCTTGTGTGGCTCTACTACTCTTTTCAACCCCGCAGTAGAATTGGTCATATTCTCCCAGATTTTCATTGATTTTCATTGATCTTTTTGTTTTGTTTTAGCGATTACTACTATATGTTCATTCAAGTTCTTCATTTCAGTTGATACTTTGTGTTTCTGGAAAGGCCTTGTATGTTCCATGTTCAGATCATTGTCCTTTTTTCTTAACTCAGTACGTTGTAATCTTTCTAACCTATTCCGAGGCTATCGCCTACATTTTTTAACATTAACATTTTTACATGTCTTGAGGAGTTAGGTGGATGCTATAACTCCAAACCTAGAGGGCCAGGAACCTTTCTGTTATGGGTCCTACACCGAAAAGATCTGATTTTTGTGCATCCTCACTATACCCATTCTAAGATGTCGGACAGGGAAATGTTTGATGGTGTTGTAACCAATGATACGAAATTGAAGAACGAAAATCAAATAGCAACAAATTTCATTATTATTACACGAATTATACTTATAAACCGTTGAATAGTTATTTTCTCCATAGAAGGCCATATTAGGGTGGTGAATTTCGCCCTATAGGTATGCTGTTAAGAAAAGTTAGGTTATGCCCATTTTATACAAAATGATAATTTTATGTGAATGTACAAAACGTGGTTGCCAGATTTGGTTTTGGATTTTGTGCCACTTTTATTTTTGATTAAGATGAATTTCATGAAAGACAAGTTGATGATGCTGAATACGTTTCATACTTTATTGAGTATGCATAATGGTATAATGAAAATCGTCTTTGAATGTAATTATAAATTGTATAAAAAAATTTAATATTACAATTATGCAATTATATAATAACTCATTTATAATTATATAATAAATGCATGGCAATACTAGATTGTGGATGCTGGTGTAAATCTTTATAAACTAACGCTTCCACGTTGGGATGGATACCAGTATGCTGGTCTAAACTCCGAGCGACTTTAGATTTTTATACGAGAAACAAACGCCTTGAGCTTGGTTTACCCTGGGGCCGGATCAGCTTTGGGAGTGGCATGGTGTGGATTCTCAGAAGATAGCCACTCATTTTGCATGTCATAAACAAGAATTTTTATGCCAAAAACCCCCTATTTCACTTCCATTGCTTCATTGGTAGTATCTGAATCATGATCAATACCTGATTCTGACTCAGATTCCTCCAATGAAGTAATCAAAGGTGGAATGTTTACAAACGAAATATTTCCCATATGTTTCGCCTAGTCTTCCGAAATAATTTGTTTCACAATGATCATAATAATTCGGTATTTGGGACGACTATTTAACAATATTAATACATAACGACTAACTTCATTAAAAAGTAATCCAACAATTAGCTCGTAATTATTCATTCTCAATTAAATTCAGCGAAATACTTCGAAAACCCAACATTTTAAAATTTTTAACGCAACCCAATCTTTGTTTATACAGTTTGTTGATGTTTATTATTACGTAACCTAGCGACATCACTAAGGCAGAACGTTGTTGCTAGGCAATATTTAGCAACAAGGCTACTTAGTTTTTGAGTAGATACATTGTTTTTTGGATATTTTGCATGGTACCCAATATTCAGTCATATACTGTTCTTATTGGTTGAAAAAAGCAAAGGTCTGCAATATGATTGGCTTATATATTATAGTGTTGCATAGTCACTAGAATTTTGGTATTGCAAGAATTTCCTCAAATAAATAATTCACGTGATAAACATGTTTCTGTTTACATAGAATAAATACTAGCGCACCCGTCCTAACTGAACCAAGCGCAATCGACATTCGTGATACCACAGCAAAGATATTCGACATAACTTTGACTACTCATGGTATTATAAGTGAAAATATCTGCAAAATATTTTCGGCCTGTATTATTTTCTAACAAAAGCAGTTGTGCATGCATCCAAGAAAAAATCCCTCCTCTTTCGAAGTCGGGATTTCTTCAGTTGGCATGCCCTTACGCTCTTATTGAAAAAAATAGCTGCAGAACATATTTTCGGAAATTTTTCAAGCACTTGTTATATTTCCACTGAAAAAGCAACTGGATAGTAGGTAAATTTCCGTAAATCAAAACAACCACTTAATAAATTATGTATTAAAATCGGTCAGTACATGTTCATAATGAACGATGCCAATGTAAATGATTAATTTTAATCCTAGAGTTTTTCAACTGAAAATTCATCCTATTAGTCCCATGTCCACCGTGAAACAATAGTTGTTATTTATGTCATACATTGATATTTATTAGTATTAAGTATTCATATATTATTGTGTCTCATGTCTGCTGTAATTAAAATACATTTTACAAAGGATACATATGAATATTGCAAAATTAATATATTTTCTGTGCTAATAAGCATAACTAAAATTAGCTTTTCAACGTATCAAATGCAGAAACATAAATCATAATGTCGCTCGAATTTATTAACTGCCGTCACTCTGCCAATGCACTGCGTTGCATTATAAATTACGTTATACAATACAGGGTTCGGCAACGATGCGGGGGTGGAAGACATTCCTAAAACTATGAGAGTTACATAAATATTGTGTTTATAGAAGTTGTAGGTACGAAAGTAGTGCACATTACTAAAATATTTTTGATTATACAGGGTGGCTCAAAAAAGTGTGGAAAGTTAAACTTACTTTTTACTTCCCTCGTCTGAAAGACGAAGGAAGTATTGTAATCACGAAAAAATCACCTTCAGAGATTTTTTCAGATCTTCACGTTTCAAGGTCCCTAGATGAGGAAAAAGAGGTTTTCGCAATTCCGTCTGTCTGTCTGTCTGCCTGTTGGCAGTATAGCTCAAAAACTATTTGTCAGAAGAAGACGATATTTTGCATATATATTACGTATCTACCTCGTACGAAACCTTTACAATTTCATACACATATATACAGGGTGAGTATTTAAAAAAATATATTTTTAAAATTTTTGTGTTAATTTTGAAATAAAAGAAAGTAATAACTTTCGCACAGGTCAGGTTTTATATTTGCCGAAAATAAGACTTAACCAATAAAGTATAATGTCACAAATGAGTAAAAATGTTTCAACCGTAACACCGTGCTCTTCAAGTGAGGCGCGCGCCTCGCCGTCTCGAAGAGACTCGGTAGCGCAGATGGAATTTCGTTGTAGTTATATCCGCTGCGGAGATGCGGTTAGGATTGAGCGATCTGCAGAGCTGCAGATGCGGCGGGTTCAAACACCAGCGGGATACTTTTTTTAAATTGAAAATGTATTTAATTTATTTGAAACGTGAAGATATTTGTACTCCTAACTTAATTTGATTTTTAAAATTATTTAGTGTCACAATGTCGACGAGGGAAGTTCTGGGTAAAACCATTTACAGATTTTTTTAATGGAATGTCCCATATTTGGGTAGCTTCAAAGTTTTGTATTAAAATAATAATTATTTTTATATCAAGTTGTATGAGTCTAATGTCAACTCTTTTGGAGATATTACCAATTTTAAGTAAAAAAATCTGTAAAGGGTTTTATGCAGAACTTCCCTCGTCGACATTGTAACACTACATAATTTTAAAAATCAAATTAAGTTAGGAGTACAAATATCTTCACATTTCTAATAAATTAAATACATTTTCAAATAAAAAAATGTATGCCGCTCGGGCTTGAACCCGCCGCATCTGCGGCTCTGCAGAATACTCGATTTTGGCCGAGGTTCCGCAGAGGATGTAAGTCCGGCGGAATTCCATCTGCGCTACAGCAGCTCTTCCGAAAAAGTCCGGCGCGCGCGTCTCATGAAGAGCGCGGTGTAATGGTTGAAACATTTTTACTCTTTTGTGACATTATCTTTTATCGGTTGTGTCTTATTTTCGGCAAATGTAAAGCCTGACCTATGCGAAAGTTATTACTTCCTTTTATTTCAAAATTAACACAAAAATAAATACAATTTTATTTTTTTAAGGTGCCCACCCTGTATATATTTGTATGTAGTTATACCGGCTTCATGCGAGGTAGATATATAATATGTATGCAAAATATCAGCTTCCTCCGACAAATAGTTTTTGAGCTATACTGCCAACAGACAGACAGACAAAGAGACGGACAGACAAACAGACAGACAGACAGACAGACAGACAGACTGACAGACTGACGGATTTGAGAAAACCTCTTTTTCGTCATCTAGTGCCTTGAAACGTGAAGATCTGAAAAAAATTCGGAAGGTGATTTTTTCGTGATTACAATACTTCCTTCGACTTTCAGACGAGGGAACTAATAATGTCAAACTAGGTGGCTGCTGTAAGCAAGAGAAGACAATTGAATGAAGTAAAACGTACCAAAAAATTATGGATTTTCTGAACTACCTTTCTAATGTAAAATGGTTAATCTGGGCATTAATGCTATACAGGGTGCTCAACATCTGCACATTTAATAATCTATTTTTTTTTCAAATAGAACGCCTAGTATATTTTTGTATTTTTGAAAAGCCCATTTAATGAGCTTTCGTTTGATATGTTACTCCATACCTGTAAATTCAACTGTTTTTGGGACATAGGCCGTTCAACATAAAAAACAATATAAGTGTCTTTTTCTTCTTGCTGCGATATATCCGTTCAACGAATGTTGGTTATCATCACTCTGCTAGCAGCCGCTCTATCCACTCAGCGTTGACACAAGAAATAATAAACACGAAAAAACGATAAATGCAGGAAGAAAGCCGCACAGTATTGTAATCGCGAAAAAATTACCTTCCGAGACTTCTCCAGATCTTCCCGTTTCAGGGTCCCTAGATGACGCAAAACTGGTATTCTCAATTCCGTCTGTCTGTCTGTTTGTCTATTGGCGGTATAACTCAAGAACTGTTTGTTGGAGGAAGACAACATTTTACATATACATTATATATCTACCTGGAATGAATATTTTTTCGTTAACGTACAAATAGATACAACAATAATTTGTGCATAGCGCAGGCTTTATTCTTGCCAAAAATGGATCCAACAGATACAGGGTACATGTTGTACGATTCAAAAAGGGTTAACCAATAAGTGCGGTACGTTAAATGCAGCTGCGTCGCAGGAATTCGAAGCGCCCCGATAGCTTACGCGACAAAGGCCTAATTTAGCCGGCGAACAATGCAATGAATGGGGCAGCTTGTTCGCAGGCACTTGAAATTCGAATCCCATCACGGGTAATATTTTGTTATTTAAAAATGTATGTACTGTGCATTGTTTCCCTTCTGTTGTTTCAGTATTACTATAAACGTGAAAATATTTTTACACCTATCTCCCTTCGATTTTTAAAATTATTTAGTGTCACAACGTCCACTTGTTAACTTTTGCTTTAATTGATATACAGGATAATAACAATTTGCACATAGTTCAAACTTTACTCTTGACGAAAAGTGAACTCATCAGATACAGCGTAAATGCAGAAAAAAGTGCCAACGAAAGAATTTTCTATTTAAGGCAGCCGGACCGCACTGACACAAAATGTGCTCTGTAGCGCATGTAGGAATAGTCGATGGACTTCCTCATGGGGAACTGCTTCTACATCAAACCTGGAAATCTTAGAAAGGTTTCAAAACAAACTACTTCGAACGATCGTTGATGCACCGTGGTATGTCCCTAATAAAGTGATTTCAAGTGACCTGAGTGTATCCACAGTGAAATGTAAAATCCAAAATTACAGCAAGCGATATACGTAGAGACAGGCTAAGTGCTCACCCCAATGCTACTGTGTATCGATAATGGACGATAATAATGAACCAAAAAGATTAAGAAGGTTTAAATCATCGCAGCTACCAACACGGTTTCAACAGTAATTAAGTTACTTTGTCAAACAATATAAACAATATAATCATTATCATAATTTTAATAAATTACACATACAATATTAAGCTAAAGTAAGAGGAGAGTTTCCTGGAACTTTACCTCACAAGCCTAAATGTAAACAGCAGTGTAACTGCATTCTACACATAATCCCTATAAAATACGTATTTCCCAATTATATAAGGCAGATTGTATAATACATAAAGTTACCTAAAAATACAAGATGCTTTGACCAGATTTATTATTTTTTGGACTCCTAATTCGTTTAGTACAAAATTTATTGCGTTGACCTGTTGGAGTAGTGTCTTGATCATGGGTTTTGGTTTCCTTTAATGGCTGTATTATTACCATAACATCCAACTATAGGCTTAAGATATGCCTTCGAAATACCAACATTTTATGTAAACTATTTTCATTTATTTTTATCTGTTCTCATATAAAGCTCAATCTCGAAGTATATAAATAAATAAATACACACTTGTGTATATTTACAGTCGATGAGTTATACTTTACCATAGATAAATATCTTACCTTAAGGTATGGAAAGCGTCATCTGTACTTATTTTGATTTAATGGGTGCTTACCTAAAACAGAAGAGAAAGTATATTAATACAATTAGATAACACATACGATTATAATTTCAATAATGACCAATTCAAGAATACCAGATTGATATTTTATAGTGGATAGTAGTTTTTAACGATATACAGAGTGAATGTGTTTTTATTTTGCCTATTGGGATCTTTGAAACTATAGTAGATGAGCTAGTAGTAGTGATATTTTCTTAGAATATGTAATTTCTAGTTATTAAAATATTTAAAATAACCCTGGGAATTTCGGCGGTCACGCCTATGATATCGCCCCGTAAGCGGGAATATTCACGTTGAACGCCTTGTGACCACCGACAAAATAAGATGATTTCGTTTAATTCTTCCATATTTTGCTCGTCCCTGTCTTTCCTACTGTTAACCTCTAGCATATTCATACTTATATTTCCCGACTCCTCATAATGTACTTCATTTAACAACTTAAATTGTTGTTACCACACTTCTACTGTTTCATCATGGTTGCCAATCAAGTTTTTCTCCTGATCTATGCCGAATAATACCTATTCGGGTATCCTTTCTTTATCTCTTTCGCATATTTTTCTAATTTTTGCACTGGTGTTGACATTTTCTGTAATTTTTTGGCCCCTTGTTTGGAACTATCGCTATCTTAGTGTCCCTTTCCTTTTAATTACATCTTTACTATTCAATTCTCTTTCATCAGTTTCAATGGCACTCGTTATTTTATTCCATACTTCATATGCTTAGGTTTCTGTGCCTTCATAGCTTGGCTAAACATGGTTTCTACTGCTTTCCGCAATCTCAGTCTACTGGAGCTCATTTACATTGTATTTCGGTATTAGGTGTCTTTTTGTTTTCTTCTTTGGTGTTAATACTACTTTAAGTTGGCCACCACTAGGAAGTAGTGTGGGTCCACATCTACCCTCGGTATGTTCTCACCTTTGTAAATATGTTTGCATATTTATTCTGGATCAGTACGTGGTCAGTTTTATTCATTTATTTTCTTCTGGTATCAACCATGTACTTTTATGTTTATTCTTTGTTTAAAAATTGATCATAATTTGCATATATTTTTCTATAGCTAGTTAGTTATATTAACCTTAGTCCGCTGACGTTGCTCATATCATTCTTGTTTTTCCTCCTGTAATTTTTGTAGAGATGCCTTCGCTGTTCGCATTTGCGTTTGAGAATTCTATCACAAGTGTCTATTACCATCTCTAATTTATATTTTTCTTCTGTAGATGTAGACAATATTGTGTATGCTGAAAGATTTATTGAAGTATACGTTGCATTAAAATTGATCAAAAGATTTAGTCTACCCCAAAGCGCTAATTTAACTTTATAGTTAAACTACACACAATTTACTGCCTGCCGGAACTATTGAGTAAGGTGTATATATAACTCATGGAGGAGATGAGCCATATATTATGTGAGCTTAGTTTTGAATAAATATTGCAAGATTGTGTTATTTCATATAAAATAAGGGTGGATACCGCTGTAACCGTTGTTGCCAAGAAATTTCATAGAAGAATAAACGTGTTAAGAGGAGCATAACAGCAATCGTTTATGCTCACTGTCAAAAATATTTATCTAGTAAACATTCCCAGAAGGTAATCGTTGATGATGCATATGATGATAGATAAGAAAATAATGAATAGGCAAACGTATTTTCTATAACACTAATTTTTACTATATACTCTGAAAAAAATTTCTTAATTTTTTGTATTACCTGTTTAGTTGCTTTTGTTATTGGAAAATATTGGTAGAAGCGAATAAATACCAAGATATTACTATCCTTGATTTTATTAAACCCATTTTATCAAAGAAACACCTGGGCACAAATTGCCCCGGCTTGGTACTCTACGCGCTACCAAAAAAAGGTTGGTATTGCGAGGGATAAAGTGGCGTATCTGTAGCCTGTGGTCAGTTGTAAAACGGCTCCTATTTTATTCATGCTGCTGCAAAGTTTGCGAGTTCTTTAACAAACTGCTTATACATTTAAGTGTGCATGAAGTGAGAACGTTCGCATGATCACCCCTTCATGAGTCCCTCAATGCGCAGTGAGGAACGTCTCTCGAGGCACGTCTGCATTAGGTATACATATATGCATGAACGCTCATTGACTAGGTGCATTTTCCGGTAGATCTGGATGCACGTTGAAATGCTTTATATGCCTCTTAAGCTTGAACTCATATATGTTAAGTAAATAAGGTATAGAACTAAATCACAATAAATGCAATTTTCATTAAAAAGAATTCATAAAATTCGCTCTAACTCCCAGAATCTTCTTCATTCATCCTCGATTCAGAAGAGCTCTCAGAATATTATAGACAAATTGGAAGAGATAAGTTACCTATTTCTTTTCACATTATTAATAGCGTGTTTCACAGTATTTCACAACCCATGTAATTTTCTATTTAATTGGTTTTTACTTTGTTGCGTATTATTACGGTTTTAGATTTTCTACGACATCCTACCCAAGAAGGTATGAGTATAAGTGTTCAAAAGTTGCGTCAAAAACTAAAAATTAGTAAAAAGATAATCACATATCCAAGCAAGAGTTTTAAGGAATATTTTGTCGTTTGTGATTTACTAAAAATAATTATTTGTTAAGAAATAAAAGGTCTAACCTCACTATATTGAAAAACTAAGCTGTTACGGAATAATATTTCCGTGTTTTTAAGTAACAAATTTGCATCAGGAAACTTTTTCTCTTCAAAGCAACAGTTTGTAGAAAATTAGATATATGCTAGTTATTCATTGTTGTCAACTATAAAATGTTTTGCTATAAAATCCTCTATATATTGATAACTATGAAATCGTTTTATAATACTCTTGCTGAAAGCAGGTTTCTTGGTAATAGCACTCCACCAACTGCGTCTAGCAACGTGTCTGAAAAAAATATGAATGATTTTCCAATGCTCGAGGAATATTCGGTTGATTTTTTTTGCAAAAGTGGCATTTTAAAAACTATTATTGAGCTAGCTTAACACACCCGTTATAAACGCACCTTCAATCATTCTTCTTTTACAAATTTTACCCTTTCGTCTAACCTAGGTGGTGCACTTACCTTTCGGTTTTTTTCCAGTATCATTAATTATTATGATCACTTCCTGCATTGAAATGAATAAGATCATGCCAAAGAACTTAGCAATGAGAACCGCATTATTTCGAAAAAAATGCGTTACTAAAACTCGAACTTTTGCTCCCAGAGAGCATCTGATTTCTACTCAGACGTCTGAACTACTCGTCCAGGAACGCTACGTGACATACAAGCTTACCGAAACATTATGAGTGGAGGGACGACGTAAGGAAGTAAGCCCAACCCGATCATTCGTGAAGCAGTGCGATCAGTGATGCTCCAGCGTGATATTTAAATAAATTTTTGCCTTTATGTCCTAAGGCGTTGTGGGTTGTAAGTAGATCAATAAATCTATCTAACAATTTTTTCCTAATATCTAGACTTAGCTGTTCAATAGATGGGAGTCCAGCACACTAATTACTTTGTTCATATGATATATATACCGGGTGGTTGGTCATATCTCTGAACATAGACAATTTACATGGCTTATCACGGTTATGAATATTCCTGCTCGTTTGGGAATATATAAATTTTAAAATTAATATTTTTATGCACAATTAACATTATCTAATAAGTTTTTAATACTAAACGACGCGAAAAATTATTCTGTTTAATTTAGTACCACTACCATTTTTCAGAGGTATGACCAACTACCCGGTATATATTGTACTCAATTGGGGAGTTCAGGCAATGACCAAAATTTATTCTCACAACGCGTTGTGAACTTTGCAATATGCCCAGAATGCGTTGTGGGTAAATTTATTCGCATTGTTACTGAGCCAAGCGTACTACTCACAACGCGTTGTGGGCAAATTAACAATATCCACTACTCGAGTTAACAAAATTCATCGTATTTTGTATAGCAACCTCATAAAATTCACAAGAGGGAATGAAACCGTGCTGGTTTGAAGTTGTTTATTTAGTAAAATACGAGGAGCGTTCAAATATGAATTATAATTTGAATTGCGCGCCAAAAGACAAAGACATACTAAAGAAGTTGTACACGGTAATTAATGCTCTAGAACAAGTCCTAACTTCATTCAGTCGTTAAGTCGTCACAATTCATTTTCGTTCAATTGGCAAGCATGAGTGAAGTGAGAGTGCATTCCAGGGTCGAACAACGCATTATTAGTAAATTTCTTAACAACGAAGATATCAAACAATAAGAAGTTTGTGTAAGAGTTAAAAGACAGTTTGATGCGCAGTCACTATCAGACATAAGAGTTTACAAAAGGAGTAAAGCGTTTAAAGATGGCTGCAAAGGTGCCGAGAATGAACCGCATTCTCGCCGTCCAAAAACATTGACAACAGAAGAGAATTCTGACAAAGTAGAATGCACTTATTTGAAACGATTGTCGATTTACAGTGAAGGATATTCCTTCTGCATTAAATATGAGTCGGGGTAATTTGAAAAAAACGCGAGTTCTCTGTCTGCGTCTTACAGTATAATGCTCGACCCCATTTCGCTATTCACACGCTGACTACGATTCAAAACTTGAATTGGACCATGCTGTCCCATTTACCATACATTTCGGACCTTGCTGTATCAGTTTCTTATTTATTTGGACTTTTCTAGGAGAAAAATACCTCGTTGTAATGAAGAAGTCATCGAAATTGTTCCGGAATGAATGCGAGAACAGCTAAAAGAATTGTTTTCTCGTGGAATACAGAAACTTCCTGAAAGATGGCACTAGTTTATTAAAAAAGAGGGAAACTGAGTAGAATAATGACACGATATACACTAGACTCCTTGTGTTTGTTTTTGAAGAAATATTAAATTATCATTTATATTTGAACGCTCCTCGTATATATGATTACAAAATGCTGTAACTATGTATTATTTATTGTCGACGTCAGTGAACAAATATATGATTACATAATATGGTATTATAACTATGCATTGTTTATTTTTGCACGTTAGTGCATTTAGAATTGCATTTAACTTTTTGCTGTTTACAGGAACACTTATTGTCAGTACAAAATCTCTTTACTGACATAGTCAGTCATACGCAGTTCGCAGAGGAATTTTTATTTATTTATTTATTTAATTCGCACTCAGCCAACAGCCGTTAGGCCAATTATAGGCGTCGCTGTGCAGTTATGAGGACTTCCAACCCCACTAACGACTGTCATGATGTTGTATGACCGCCGGGACCAACTTTTTTCCGTGATAGCCGTACCACGAGGCGCCGAGAGATGCAGCCGTGGAACTCCCATCCAAGTTCTGACCAGAGACAGCGTTGCTTAACTCTGCTGATCGAACGTGGACGCTTGTTCAAGCTACACCACTCTTACTAATATCGAGTTTATTAAAACCAGCTTCAAAATTTTCTTGAATATCTTTTATATTTACACCCATTTTAATTAGACAAAGCACGCCGAATGAAGTAGGTTAGGATGCTTTGCTTAGTGACTCCCTTGCATTACCCATAACGCGATTAACTTCGTATATGTTCGACTTCCGTCGTCAAATTTTGTTAATTTGCCCAAAACCCGTTGTGAGTAGTACGCTTCGCCCAGTGACCGAAACAATGCCAATAAATTTACCCGCAATATGACCTGAGTATATTGCAAAGTCCAGAAAGCGTTGTGACTATACATTTAGGCCATTGCCCGAATTTGCCAATTGAGTACAACATATACAGTGTGTCCCAGGATTGATGTTACAAGAGGTGCGGTGGGCTAAAAATGTTTGAACTTTATTTTAACTTGTGGGAAAAAGCCCTGCTTGGTTTGAAAAGAATTTTAAGAATATTTTCAGTTTTTGAAAAACAATTTGGCCTTGACAGTGAAGCGAAAACTATTTTCTTTTCAGGTAATCTACCCTTTCTGTTCATAATACGACAAAAGTTTACCAAGGAAGGTTCTTCAGAATGAGAAATTATGGCCCTATACATAATTTCAGGAAGACGTACCTACTTAGATTAAACTGTCATTTTTAATAAATACAATTTTCCCGCTGCTGATCATGTAAGTTAATGATACAGCCTTGGTAACAAAACGTGTAAGTCGGTGATTATATTTGTTTGCTGCTTTCACTTGACAACGGAACTTAATATTATTTATTTACTAGCAACATGATATTGTATATTTTCGTTATAAAAACCAAATATGAAAAGGTACTCATAACTCCCAAAGGACTTGTAAAATTATTTCTCCCTCAAACTCATGGTAACCATGCAACTACAAATAACGTCTTAGCAACGATACAATGAGGCAATCCTTGATGTCATTTACATATTCTAATTTTAAATGTCATTATGACATTTTTAAATTTCATACTATTCTTACTTATATGCTAGTAAATAAAATATTGTATGCACCACGGGAGATATTCATGTTCTTTACCTTCGGTTGACTTACAGACCTCAGGGAAAAACATATTCATATCTCCCTTAATGCATAAATATCTATATTAAGTTCCTAGGATAATAAAATTAGCAAAGCAAGATGCAGACTTAGGCCGTCCGCTCACTGAGACGACGCGATTGCGATACAACTGACAAGAAACTCATAAGCGATAATCGAGTGACGATTGTTCTATCGCTTTATGTACTTCACTGCACACTGCTGCGATTGCGATGCGATCGCGATGCAACTTGAACAAAATAATTGCTCACGACTCTCAGTGCCAATCGCGAAGCGATTAGTTGCGTTGAAGTTGCGGATTAAAAATGCAGGGAATGTCAAAAATAGGACAAAAATACCCTTATATTGGTGCCGCGTCTTTCAATCGACGTCTTAAACTTTTCCACTAATACATTAAAATTCTCTTTAAATTCGTTAACATAATTTTGTTCATGTTGGGAGCGCTCTCTTGCTGCGATAAAATAAAAGTATTGCACTCTTTATTATTTTTGATTTAGTGGTGAACGTGGACTTCCTTTTCGGTTTCCTGTCCCGATTTCGTATGTATCAGTAAGCTACAACCACGTCATTATCATCATCACTCGAAAACTTTTTGCACCAAACTTAGAACAAATTGCTCTGATGTGCATAAGACAAGTTGCCGTCGCGATCGCATCGTAGGTATGTCGTAGTTGAGTCGTAATCGCATCGCATTCGCATCGGGCCAGTGGACGGAGAGCCTTAGGCCCACCGCCCACGGTGCTACTGTTTTGAGATAAAGGTTGTAAACTAGTTTACTCTGCAACTAGTTTACAACTAATATGAAACTCTACACGCACACGGATACGACTCACTATGATACAGTTTCGATCAGTTGGCATAGCAGTGCCATTATAGTACTTTATGTAACTAGTTCTCAAAGCAAGGCTTTAGGGGACGAGTCCGTAATATGAAGATGAGTCCTCTAAAGCCATTTGAGGACGTGTTGCATACAACGTTTTTTTGTATTAGCTCTCCAAACATTATAATATGAAGTTTCAATTACCATTAACGCGGCATTATATTAGGAGGCCGCGCGAAAATATATTTTTCGCTCCCCAAACTGGTTACTTTGAAAACTGTCTAGGATCCTCAAAATGGCCATTTAGAGGCCTTGTACTTAAAGTCGTCATGACAACTAATGTTTGAGTCCGCTAAAATGTTGCCATGACGACTTTAAGTACAAGTCCTCTAAATGGCCATTTTGAGGATCCTAGACAGTTTCCAAAGTAACCAGTTTGGGGAGCGAATACAAAAAATAATTTTTACGATGTTAAATTCTGAAACAGATGAAGAAGACATGATTGATTATTATCGATACCGCAGATAACGCAGGACACAAAGGGAGTACTGGGTCCATTCATACATAAGGGGAAATCTGAATTCTAGACTGTTTGTAGCAGCACAGGAACTGTCTCAAACAGATAGAAAGTTTATAGCTTTTTATCGAATGTCTTGATCACCCATTTTGGAATAAATAAAATAACCACTTGGTAAACACCTTGAAAACGGGGCAACTTCTAACTGCAACGCAACTGCGACCGCGGAACAATGGTCGCGTGCAATCGATTTTGACTAATTGCAAACTAGTTTCATTTGAATCGACTCGTGTGCGGTTCCACACTACTACACGTTGCCGAGGTTACAAAAGAGTTGCAAGATCAACTGATTTGCAACGTTTGTCTCAAAAAAGTCGCACCGTGGGCGGTGGACCTTAGACGTTTTGTTTATAATTGCAAGTGTTTATGTGAAATGTGACACTCACAGGTAACACGACTCACGAAAATGACTCGTGATGACAGGTGACAAACCAAACGATTTTTTAAAAATCTTTGAAAATTTCGATAAGCAGCTGGAAAAATATAATAAGATAAGTCGGAATGTATCGTCTATTAACATTTTTGGCCGGCAACAAGCCGCGGCTTCGCCTTGGCTTATACTTGCCCACCCTAAATGTTAATAGGTTCTTACATTTCTAGGCATTTTTACTGTCACTACACTAATTCGAAAGCGTTTAGTCTCTTTAGCCATCGAACAAGTCCGTTATTGCCGAGTAGTAATATTACTTTTACATTTTCGTGATTTTTTATTTAAATACGAACATTTTGTTATAAGAATAAAAGAGTGAGAAAATTATTTTCAGACACATCTGTGTAGACGAAATTCATAGTTTTTCGTTTGTCTTTAATGTCAATTCAACAGTTAACGTGTTAGTCTACGTTACCCATATTATCTTAATTGAGTAAATCTGTTTTAATTTAGTATTTTAGTAACTTAAAACAGCGCCTACTGAATGAAATAAACAGTAAATTACGGATACATAAACTGCGTCTTTATCTTTTAATATTTATACACTTTCATAAATAAAGTAGCCATATAGCTTCCTAGCAAAGGACGAATTTCTATTAACTTTGTAAAGCATTTGTTCCTTATAAACCTAATTCTTACGGCAAACAGAATTTGTAAACTAAGGAGGAAAGCAAGAAGAGCTCTCGAATAGTTTGTAATGTTCCTAATTTGTGTCGAGAACTAATAGACTTAAGATGTTTGTTTCACACGAAAATCGTAACACTTCAGGTTCAAGTATACACATTGCTATTATAATTAGTGCTTACTATCTATATTCTGTTATATACATAGCCTTTGTTGTGCTACTCGCTTTTAAAAATAATTTACACCTACAGGAGTATGGCGTTCACACTTTTGATTTTCTAAAGCATTTTACAACAGACTAAAATACAGTCAGCGGATTGTATTATGCATGCATCAGGTAACAGTATATATTATTCTCAAAGGATATTATCATGAAAGGTGCATTTAGAATAAAATATGACCGTTTCTCTCTAGCTGAGCCAGTCGCATTTCCGTAATATTAAATATGATGATGTCATCAAGCGTTGTTTGTAAACAGTCACATTTATTCAGATTCCACTCGAAAAGCCCGGGGCGTATCGCGAAATATGCAATTTAATGCGTTTGAAGCTTTTTAAGATAAAAGGTTCCACTGCATTGCGGGATATTTCCAGCCAACACAAAGGCTTTTTGCGAATTAAATAATTGGAGATCGATCTATCCAGGAATATTTTATCTTGCTCCTTACACTTGAACTTGATGACATGTGCTAGATGATCCAACCCAAACTCGCTAAAACGAGCCTGCTAATTTTCGAACAGTTTAATTCGATTAAGGAATTGGGCTTTTGGTATTAATATAATTAATGTTGATTAGAAATTCTGCTACAATATTTTAAATCCCATAGGTCTTGGGGTTTCGTTTCGTCAGGATGTTTCGATGAATATGTTTGGTTTAAGTGTGTTTTTTAGTTTTATAGCTACGTCGTAAACGAAGAATAGCGAATTCTTGTGAGACATTTTATAGGATGTCTTTTTTATTCCTGAACTATCCCAGGTTTTATAACTGCACTAGACAGTTCCTCTAAGTGGCGATATTAGCAGCCACGGTGGCTTTACTTCCTTCATATATCAGGATGCTACGCCTTGCCTTATGGAGTTATAAAGCGGCTTTGTGCACAATATCGAATAAATACGTTTATTTTTATTTGCTTTCAAAATTAATGTCCCTGGAAACATAATTTCCAGCGTCCGAATGTCTTTATCACAACTTCCTATAAACAAGGTTACAACGTACTAAACACGCATGTAGTGTATCGGAAGTAATAACGGCTTGGAGATTCATGAGGATTTTTACAGGTCGTTATCCCCGAACATATCTACGTGTGACTGCTCGGCTTTATAAATTTCGTTTGGTGGAAACCTTACCTAATGTATGCTTGTTTGACTGCAGTGTCACTTTTCAGATCGAGTCGATTTATTTTTAGATGCGACCTCCTTCTATCACTTACCCATGTATAATGAGCAACGCTGTCAGTCATTTATAATGTCGGAGAAGAATTGCTGCACTTGTAGATAAAACTGTTTACCAAACAAGTAATCGTTTTTAAATTAACCCTTGTTGTTTTTAATAGTTTTCTCGAATACTACGTTATTTGTGAGATATAACACATTATTAATGATAATAACATATTCAACAGAAGCGTTTGTGAACAATAACTGCTGCATTAGAACTAATGGCTAGTAAAGGAAGATTGCGCAGATTCCGAAAGCGATAGACGAATATTTTCTGAAGCTTACAGTATCAATTAGCAATTACTACAATCGACTCTTATTTTTTTTACTTTTCAAAAGTGATGCGTTCAGTAAGGTGCTTTGTCAAGTAATTTTTGTTCAAAACAACGCTCTAGCACAAAAACCTTTAGCATACATGTGCAAACCACAGCTCAATGTTAATGTTGAACATCGTTTTTTTTTACAGAATACATATGAACTATCAAGCCCTCTTTACATATTTTCTAGTATAGGCATATATTCTGAATCCATTATTAATAATATATGCTAAAATGTTGCAAACAGTGTAATATAATCTTCATTGTTGTGGTTTTTTAACAAGGGAATTGTTCAGCACAAGATTTAATTCTGTTCTACAAACACCGTTGTCCGGTGAATAGGGTCGCTGCCTTCTGTTCTGTCGGAGCTTTAACCTCTTCGTTTATGTGTCAGCCTTTATCATCTAGGTGCCCCAGCCACTAACCCCAAGGAAATAGTATTAGAATTTCAGTAATACAACGGTCGAGGAAGCTTGGAAATTTTCGCACTTCAGCAAGAATTACAAATAATAAGTGTATTACGTACCAGGCCAGTCACATATGAATTAGAACAAAGGAATATGCAATATAATTTTATTTTACCAAATTAAAATTTGTTAGATTAATAATGGCCAGTATTATAAACGATGAATAAATCAATAGATAACTATTTGTGGAGTAAATTTACTTCCCTAGTAAACTAATAGGCAAATAAAATTGCGTATTATAAATCAAATCTGTCAGTTAAATAACTATTTTAGAAATAAACCATTTTATGTAGTAAATTACTGACCGAAATTACTCATTTTCATGTGCGATAGATGGCGCCACCAATTTTTTAAAACCAAACTGTCAATTTTGAAAGTTGATGATTTCTGCTTCTTTAATAAATCTTGTATAATCCCTTATAATTATGGAGAAGAAACGTGAAAGAGGAAAGAATTATACAGAGCAAGAAAAAGAAAGCTTATTGGAAGTTATAAAAGAATTTTACAATATTATAGAAAATAAACAAACAGATGGTTCCAGCGTGAAGTTGAAAAATGAAGCCTGGGAAGCAATTGCTGATCAGTACAATGCCACGGCTCAAACAGGTATTAGATCTGTTTCTCAGTTAAGACTTTTATATGACTGCATTAAAAAGAAAGCTAAAAAAGATAAAAGCCAATGAGAAAGTTGAAATTTATAAAACTGGGGGTGGCTCATCCAAAGGTCAAATGGATGCTATCGGGGAAAAGGTTTTAGCTTTAAATGGTGCAAATTCCACACTGGAAATAATTAACATATATGATAGTGATGCCCCATTTGATAATCTTCTTCAAGCGCACTATCCTAATTTTGAAGCAATTATGAACCAAGAAAACGAAAATGAAGGAGATAAACCTAACATTTTACAAGAGGATGACGTGTTAGCTGTACGAGAATCAAATCAAGTAAATTTAAGACCTGGAATTCCATATCAAAAGAACAAGGTCAGGAAAGTTGACAAAAATACCGCAGATAAAGAAAACATAAAACTAGATATTCTTAGGATAAGGAAGGAAAAAGAAGAACTTAGTCGTGGTATTTTAAAATTAGAAAAAAGGAAATTACAGTTGGAAATTCGGGAAAAAGTTCTTAAACTGAAAAAAGAATATGGTAGTGATTTTAACTCAGATTAATATGTTATGTTTATATTTTTATCGTTTAATAAACAACTATTGAATTACAACTAATTTGTTGATTATTCGAATACGGTATGAATAACAGTATTTCTAACAGCAAAATTATTTGGTATCATTTGAACATTATTTAAGTTGTTATTAGCTTCCATTTGTTGAATATTTGCCTCATTTTCCATAATGATATTATCATTTATATTTCTGCATATATTATGCAAGAAGCACGCCGCTACTATAATTAGAATAGCCTTATTTACAGACACTCTCAATCCCAAAGATAAACATGGAAACCTCCTCTTGAGCACTCCAAATGTTCGTTCAATTGTGTGTCTTGTTCTTATGTGTGCCGAGTTATATCTTCTCTCAGCTTCTGTTTCCGGATTAAGCAAAGGTGTAAGAATATAACGCCGACAAGGATAGCCACTGTCACCCAATAAATACGTATTACCAAATTCATTATTTTCAAATTTAGCTCTTACCAATGAGTTATCAAAAATGTGGCTATCGTGAGCAGATCCTGGCCATCTTGCTACTATATCCATTATATTTAAATTGGCATCACAAATAGCCTGAATATTTAAAGAAAAATAACCTTTTCTATTTCTAAAGGTTTCCGCCGCATGTCCTCCAGGAGACTGTATTCGAATGTGGCTTCCATCTATTGCACCAATAACACCAGGAAATCTAGCATGATTGTAAAATTCTGCACAAATTCTACGTCTTCTGTATAGTGATCTTGGCATTCTAATAAATCTGTATCGAAGTCTGGCTATAGTATGACTAACTTTATGTACAATTCTGGATACTGTAGCTTTTGTAACATTAAAATGATCACCAATATTAACTTGAAACATACCGGATGCATAAAAACGAAGAGTGATAAGCAACTGATTCATTGCCGATATCGATTTATTTCTCGCTGTTAGAGGTTTGATGTGATTTTCAATTAAATTTAAAATGTAACGTACAGAATTTTTATACAGTCTAAACCTATTCTTAAATTCTTCTTCATTATATGTATCAAACGGGTGGTTTCTGACTCGGAAGACTCGAGGTCTTCGACGTCTTAGGACTTGTTGTGGTTCAGATTGGTCACTGTCGGCACTGGATACTGTAGGTGAACTTACATCTGACACAGATGATACAGAAGACATGATAACCGTAATGTAAATTATTAAATATATTAGTACAATCGAAATGAAGCTTAATAGAACACGATTTTGTTATATTTTCACCTTTGGATGGACTGGAAAATAAAACTGACGCTATACTTTTGACTTTTAACTGTCAAATTATCCAGAGAATAAAATTTATTTGGTAAATTAATTTTAATCTCAAAGTAAATTTTATTTAGGAAATAAAAGTTTTATAATACCGAGCATAATACAATTTCAAGATAGATAACCAAGTGTGTTTGTTGATACTCTGTAGTGTTAACAATAAATAAACAATATTTCATAAAAATAAAATTTTCTGGCTCATACGAGTATCAATTAGACCATAACTTTGGCACTTATTAAAAAAGATAATCATAATTGTGTTTTGCTGTTATTTAAATAATTATTACAATTGGTATACTTATTAAATTTTATCAATTGATTGCAAACACTACATAGTATCAAATATTATTAATTATGCTTTTTGCAGTTCTGTTAATTTAATACACCTTAATTCAGAAAGATAAAATTCCATTTGGCCCAATTCATATGTGATTCGGGTAATTGCTAAATTGATATCGTCCTAATTTCTCAATTATTTCATAATAATTATAAACATATAAAATTTAGTTGTTAGTCTGTTCCTTAGACGAGTCTATAAGGAACTGTTGAATAATTAAGAATTCAAAGAAAATGTTTTAGTGATTAAAAAGTTCGTGTAAATCACTGCTGGTTAAATGAATTTAATATACAATACGCAATGTGCAGAAAATAGTTGACCTTTATTCAGGGGTATTCTCGGAAGCACCACAGCTTGGCGGCAGTTCAAATAAAACTACATGTCAAAGTTTATTCCAAACTAAATAAAAATTCATAATAATAAGACGAGTGGAATTTAATTAAACTTCAAATATTTAGTTTTCTTAATACCGATCTCCTGAAATTCTAATATTATTTCGTCTTTCATTACGTTCTTGCATTTCTGATCTAAATTGCATTTCCTGGATTGTTTCTTCTAGTTCTTGAATTTTTTTGCTAGCCTCGTGTTTCTCCTTCTCCCAGTTTTCTTTCACTTCTGTGAGTTCTCTCCGCACCACCCTCATTTCTTCTTTATATATTTTTAATTCCTTTTTCATCTCCTTATTGTTTTCTGGTATTTCTCTCCTAATTTCCTTATTTTCTTCCTTGACTTCTCTAATGTCATATCTGATTGTCTCCATAATTTTTTTTAACTCATCCATATTGTGCACCGTTTTTTCTCCCTCCGCTCTTTGTTTCTGTGCACTGACTGGCGATCTAATAGTCAATTTGCTCTGTCTAAATACGGTGTTATCTTCCGGGGAGTCAAAACACAAGGCGAAGATAAAAAAGGTCTAACAAAAGCTGTGAAAAACGTAATACTTGAAAAATTGTAGATCGAAGCTGACGTAATAAAAACTTATACAGTAGGAAAGGATAAAGCGGTCAAGGCACATGGAATAAAAATCATTTCTCGATTATGTTTAGCGGTGCAGTTAAGCAAGGACAACATGAAACAGGATTTTTAATTACGAAACGAGTTGAGAAATATGTACTTCTTTTCCAACCAATTGATTATCGGATATGCAAGCTAAGGATCAAAGGTAAATATTATAATATAACTTTATTAAACGTTCACTCACCGATAAACGATGATAGCGATGACGTGAAAGAAGAATTCTATGAAAAAGTACAACAATTATGCGATAGCGTTCCTAAGTATGATACCTTGATTCTTTTGGGAGATTTTAATGCCCAGATAGGTAAAAAGGGCAGTATAGCAGACGTAGCTGGAAAACACACAATCCATAACGCCAGTAACGATAATGGGTACAGATTATGCAACCTGGTTGCTGCACAGAATTTAATAATCAGTAGTGTACCTGGTACTCTGCATGCCTAGACCTTGTCCATTAACAAACAAACAAACAAACAAACAATATTTTAGCACAATAAAATACACAAGGGCACTTGGATCTCCCCAGGGAACAGACATTTAAATCAAATAGACCACATCTTAATATCCAAAAGGCCAGCGGCAGCAGTACAAAACGTGCGCACATACCGAACACCCAATTGTGTCTCCGACCATTTCTTAGTAGTAATGAAACTAAAACAAATGCTCGAAATACAGACAAAGGAAGGGCAAACGGGGCGAAAAAAGTGGAACCTAGAAAAACCGGATACTAAAGAAATCAGAGAGGAATACAAAAACAAAATTAAAGAAAATCTTTCAGAACAAAGGACCTCTAAAAATATTGAACAATTTTGGGGAAAAACGGCCAAAACGATACAAAATGCTGCAAAGGATACTTTGCATTTTAAAGGAAAGGAAATCAGGGAATGAGGATGGTTCGATCAAGAATGCAGGGACAGTGTGGAAAAGAAAAACAAAGCAAGACAAAAATTACTAAGGAACGACACGGAGGATAACAGAAACGAATACACGACATTGAGAAAAGAAGCTACGAGGATATGTAGGCGAAAAAAAAAGAGAAATGTATAACCGAAAAATACAAAAAAATTGAGGAACACAGCCAGCATAAAAACATACGGCAGTTTTACAAAGAAGTAAGAGCTAATACTACGAGACGTAGGCCATCAGAGACGTCGGGGTGTAAAAGTAAAGAAGGTGAACTGCTAACCGAGAAGAGCGACATAAATAAATAGATGGAAGGAACATTTTCAAAGTTTACTGAACGATAGGGATCCTGACGAAGATCTAGAAAAAGAAAATGAAGGACGGATGCAAGATAATATGACTGATCAACGAGAAGAAGATATGCCATCATTTGTCGAAGTGTTCAGTGTCATTAAAATAATAAAAAATAATAAAGCGGCAGGTCTAGATGGAATTGTGGGGGAACATAAAAAACGGTGGCAAGGAACTGCATACACAATTGCATCAATTAATGCAGCTAATATGGTCGGAAGAAAAAATGCCTGAAAGATGGAAGTGTGGCGTAATAGTGCCGTTTTTTAAGAAAGGTGATAAATAGCTATGCGATAATTACCTAGGGATAACTCTGTTAAATGTAGCCTATACAATCCTGTCATGTGTGCTCTACCAAAATGGTTTCAGGCCAGGCAGATCAACGACTTGCGTTAATTTTTCACCTAAGCCCAGGAAATAAATTTACGGTTAATAGTAAATGTAACATCATTTCAAAAGTATGTTGATTAAACTCGTCCGAGACAGCTACTACGAGTATTTCCAAATGAAACTACTAATGCAAATTAAATTTTGTAACCAATGGGTACTGTGTACCACACCAGAAAGTGCCGTGAATTAAAATAGCACGTACACTCCATTAAAAGCATAATTTAGCGAACTACATAATTTGAATTTAATCGAGAAAGATAGGGGCAGATAATAACGGTTACACATATTCACGAAATCGTTTCCGAAAAACGGCGAGGACGTTGCAGCTTCAACGCTCACATACGGAGTAACCAACTAGTGCAAAACTGTTTCACAGGGTATAATGTACATTATATCAGAGTCAAAATACCTAGAATTGAGCTCAGTATATTTAAGGTTAATTGAATAATTCAAAGTATGTGAAAGAGGGCGATAAACGATTTCATACCTGAGATGTCATGCGGCCAAAAGAAAAGTTGCTTCTAAAATACCGTTACGTCCTGGATTAACCAGACCGATTGATGAAATTTAAATCAACCAAAATTTGTGTGGAAGAAAAAGAAAGTAGCAGGAAAGAATGCAAATATGCTACATTGAGCTTCCGCCGAAGTATTGCCATGAACGAAGAAAGCACGACATTGGCTGAATTAGCGTAAACCCCTAACATAAGACAATATGCCCATAATCATCCCTCTAATTTGAGACCACAAACACGAAGCCGAATCATCCAACCTCAAACAAGAGCACTTTCAAGACAGAAGAACACAAATTTTTTGTGCAGTAAAAGTAAAAGTCACAAGAAAATAAAAATCCTAATCCTAATTAAAATTCCAGGCTTCAGGCATAACAAAAATATACGTGAATATCACTTATTGTACCGTGTACATTCATTTGTCAACTTGAAGTGCAATAGATACGACGAAGTATCATAAGAAGGCCAGGAGAACGCATAATTAAAAGGGTGTAAAAGTGATGCTATTTTTGTCATAATTCTTTCGCTGTCGTTATAATACTTTAAACATGTGAAATAGCATTGCTAGAATAATAGTATTCACAACTATTGATACTGTAAACTAGGTACTACATTAACCGCAAATCTATGAGACTAAATGCGGCGTACTAAATCGTTTGACTTCAATAGAATAATGAACCAATAGTGTTTATTTGATTATTATCAGTTATTGTCAAATATAGCCTTGCAATGGAATTAATAGGGCAACAATATAATTAATGTGATGTGTAATATAATAAATATGATTACGATGTCATTTGATAAATACGTAATATGTTATTGTCGGTAATCTATTCTGCAAATAACTGCAAAATGTAGTACACAATATTCAAGTTGTAAAAACCTATTTTATAGAAATAAGACAATGCAGTAGTAAAAGTTATCTTCACTATAGTTCTGGATTGTCAAAAGTGATGTTTTATGGTAGCACTGTTGAATTTCTATTGCTTTTTTTTTGTTACTACTAGGTTGGAGAACGCAAAAGCGTAATTTTTAAAATTCGCGTTTTTATTACCTGGCAAATTTTATTTATTTTTGCTTAAGTCAGTTTGAAATACAACCTACAATTTATAGTTTTGACATTAGTAACTTAATTAATTGTTTCTAGTTACCCATAACGTGACTTAAAAGTATTAACCATGATATAAAGGATTGCTTGTAATTGGATTTTGAAATTGACAATCCAGTACTATAGTGAATAGAGTTTAATTCTATATGAAATTATCATGGTAAACATCCGTCCTTGTAAACGTAGTTGTGACATAAAAGTCAGAACAAGGAAAAAGGCTTTTTTGCATTATATCCACATCAGCGACCGAGTAAAAAGCGTACAGCATTAGGTGTGCTCTGTTACTAGTTACAATTAAAGCACCTATTTTTGGAACAGCCTGTATATGTTCTACAGCGATTTCAAATCTGCTCTCTTTGAGAGTCAACTTTGACTACTTTTTTTATCTGAAATGATACCAGCTGCTAAATAAGACATAATTTTCAACGTTTTTTAAAACAACCAATTGACATATTCAGTGCGCCTAGGAAACTCCCAGGGGTAAATACAAGCCGTCCCAGAATCGTAAGTTTAACAGTCACCATTGAATAACTCCGTGAAGCACGATTTTCGTGGAAGAAAGCCTGCCTGTTCAAAGTAACATGCACTCAGATACTAACAACATAGAGCTATCCACATTTGAACTGGAGGAAATTGCTGTACTTTCACTAAGCAAACCTAGTAAAGTTGACTTTCAATTTAACTTAGACCTATTTGATTTTACAAGCTCATTTAATCATGTAACAAATTGAGGCTTGAATAACCATTATACAATCTGTGGTGCTCTTGAAACTAATGCAAACTGCACAGTGTCACTACTTGGGCAAACAGTAATGCTCTTAATCTCATCTGCAATACCAAATTACGATGGCCCTTCAATAGTGCCAATTGGCATAGTACATAGATGCAACCAGGACCTTCTACAGTACAACTACACAGCCGCTCTAATTTTCAAAAAACCAAGCGCGATTTACTCGCAAGAAGTCTATATGCCGCTATCAATATATCATTCATGTACGCCCAGATAATTGCTGTGAATTTAAAGAGATATGCTGATTAGGTCACAATTATACAATGAATTTATTATAACGCGCAATGTGGCATTCCCGTTTCCATAATGACTTGACTGTTACTATTGGTCTCTAAGGGTACGCCACGCCATGTGCAATATATGAACCTTAATTTTATTGAATAAGAAGCATCAGAAAAAACAACAGGGCATGTAATAACCCACATACTTGCTGTAAACTGAAGTCTTTATACTATTTAATCAGCAGAATTCCTTCTCCCGTACAATATATTATGTTTTTACATACTCGGTAACGTTTCCATATCGCATTTTAAAATAAACGCATTTACACATATTGCGCGTTATAATAAACTCCCCGTATAATTATGGCCCTATCCGTATGTTTCTGGCTGGAGCAACAATATAAGCCGACAAATATTCTGACAAGCATTCAAAAATGTTGCGCGGGGGTGCCAACTACACGAGGCGATACCTTAATCACATTGATTGTTGAGAGACGCAAAGAAAACTAGCGGGTTTTGATTGAAAATAATAACATGAAGTCGACAGACATGGAATAAGAAACCTATGGGACGTACTAATCAGAAGTCATGCCAACTAATCCTGGATGAAAAATGCAAAATAAATCCCAATTATTAAAAAAACTAAAAACTGACATTTTCTTTTATGTCAAATATCTTTTGTAAGTATAAGAGATACGAAAAAAAGTTTTATATAAAAGTCCCTGTTTTCGATGAGGTCAATTTAAAATTGGTATTGAACAAAAATTCAAGATGGCTGCTTTTGAGGTACTCGTATCAACTTCCTTAAGTTAAATGGGCGCCATATTGGTTTTTTAGGTTATTGAATATAATTTTTTATTCTCTTTTCAACGATGTATTAAGATAACGTATTATTGAATAAAAATTCCAGTAAAATTAATTGATCCAAACAAAAACAAAAAACATTTATTTAAAAACAAAACATAATCCTGATAATAACATGAAATGATCAAAAGTCTGGCCATTGTCAGCTAAACATAGTTGACACCATTTGACGACACGACGGCCACTTTACGCAAACTTTCTTATCGTTTTGCATCATAGCTGCTTACCTACTTGATTATACATTTAAAAAGTAATATCACGATGTTTTTGTAGTTCAAGTACTTAGTACTGAATTAACATGTTACTAAGTATTATAGGAATTACATACAAAGTTTTTCTAAAATACATTTCACCTAATTTTGTTTGGATCCATGTAACCCTACTTGATTAAAATGTATAAACAATGAATTTTACTGGTATTTTTTATTTAATGATAAGTTATCTTACATTGCTGAAAAGAGAATAAAAAATAATTTTCAGTGGCCTAAAAATCAAATATGGTGCCCATATAACTTAAGGAAGTTGTTACGAGTACCTCAAAACCAGCCATCTTTAATTTTTGTTCGACATCAATTTTAAATTTGTCTCATCAAAAACAGTGACTTTCACATAAAACTTTTTTCGTATCTCTTATATGATACTTAGAAAGATATTTGACATACAAGAAAATTACAGTTTTTTTTTAAATAACTTTTTGGCTGGTTCGACATTTTGATTTTTTTCAAGCAGAATTTAAATCAGCATATGAAACTGCAAAACATTGCATATTTAACCAAATCTCCATCTTCAATGAAAGTTACCCCTAATTCCCACTCGATCTGGGACACACTGTATATCTACTAATAGGGCGACGTACTTGAACAACTTTTGTTTGCGCTTAACTTGAATATTAATACTAGTAAGCAGCATTGACGATTTTTTCTAATAAAGCAGTAATTTTATTCAATCTTTGAGTAGCGGAGACCTATCGGACAATTGTCATTGTATGATTTCGATTTACGTTTTCGACCGGAATCGATCCTTATGAAGACTGGTGTCACTTTCAGAACACCCTGTCATTATTTTCTATATTTTATATTAAGCACATTTCGTCGTCTGTTATATTTTTTTATGTATTACGCTAACGTTTTCGGTTCGGTGTGAATGAATAATATATATTTATTATTTTGTGTTATGTAAACAACTTCCGTAGACAACGTAGAGAACAAGCGCTGTTTAAGCTCAGTTGCTAAAAATCCATTAACACGAAAAATTACAAGAGAAGACTAAAATCAATATCTTAATCTCGCAGACGACCGAAAGCGGATATGAGGCTTGCTTTATGTAATATCACTTCTTATGGCTTCGTAAAAATGGTGTATCATTTTGAAGGCGATTAACTCTCTAAAACTGCACGATATCAGCGAAACATTGCCTTAGTAAAGTTATAAGGGTTTTCTCTAATAGCATTTTAGGGACATTACATTCTCCGGAATTTATTCTTTGATTAATATATTCCACTAGATTTCTAAACTCATTCAGCTTTCCCTGCAGAAGTAAATGAGGAAATCATTTCTTATTGATGCTTGAGAAGAACAGGGTATTTTATTGAACTGGAGAAGTTAATGCGTTTTGGATGTAAAAGGTGTGAATTTCATCTATGTCACGAACATCACAGACGCAAGAAATGAAAAATTTCCAATATTAGAGCATGCATTGGAAATTTGATGCTGAATACGTTACCAAAATACGAACTAAAAACATCTTAAAAACCACTTAGAAGTATTTAATTTGACCCAAGGAGGTTATCAGAAAATACTGCTTTAGTTTTGTATGAGTGGGTTTCGGGTAATGCAGAACACCGGGGAACTTCATACAATAATACTTCACAGTTAATTTTCACGTAAGGAGATGGGGTTTCAACTGTACTATTCCAATTATGCTTCCGCCCTGCTGTTACTAAAGTGGGGTAAAACCACTTGGGATACGAGACAAGCTGCAGTGGATTTCGGAGGATTCTAAAACAGCTTGACTGAATCAGAAGAGATTCTAAATGCATATTTCCGGAATTCTCTTCGGTAACGTTTTTTTAAATAATTTCTATTACATCAAGTGCAAGTCTTGCTTCCTTTGTAGAATATTATTTTGTGGAAATGAGAATTCCACCAGTCGAAGGAATGAGTATTGAAAGTTACTAATATAAATGTTCTTAAATGAAACCTTTAGAGTTAAAAATACCACTTACATATTTTATTAAAAGTACATAACTTGGTATAGGATAGCATCAATAAAATGTTATATATTAACGGACGTCTGCTTAATCACTAGTAATTACAAACACGATCTGATGGAGTATATCAGCTTTAACTGTTTAACTATTTAACTGGATTCTGTGAATATACCCTAAATAATTATATGTTCGGATATATACTTATCTTGAAACATTCGTACATTGTTTTCAAATTCAGAAGTTGACGGGTGAAACAAAATATTAATAAACTCGTTTTGCCAGTGGAAATTTACTATTGGCGTTTTTGCATGTTGCACAAGTTCGCATACTGTCAGATACGTTGTAGATTTTTATCATATTGTATATCCTCCTAAATTTATAACTTAGTAAGATATACAGGGTGAGGCACCTAAAGTGTTACAGAGCAATAGCACTCAAACTATTGATCACATCCAAAAATGTTTCAGACAAAAGTTTCAGTGTTCGAGAAGGCCGTCATATTGAATCACTCTATTTTTTTATCTGTGGAGGCGCTGAAGCTACGTCAAGGTCAACTCCACTTTTTTAAATGGAACCATGTATTTTTTTTTGATGAAATTATTACCGATTTGAAGACGAATTCAGCGACCTGCAACACAAGGTCATTCTAGTCACGCAAAGTATGAAAATAGTCGAAAAATCGAAAAATGCAACAGTGCAACAAACACGAGTCAACACGACGGTGCACCACCCCATTATGCTATGTGTTTAAGACAAGTGCTAAATGAGATTTTTGGCGAAAAGTGGATAGGACGAGGCGGTCCTGTAGCTTGGCCACCTCGTTCGCCAGATCTAACATCACCAGATTACTTTTTATGGGGTTTTGTCAAAGATCGCGTAATGGCGGTAGCACCTACCACGCCTGACGACATGAAAGACAGAATACGCCGAGCATGTACCGAAATTACACCACAAATGTTGGCTGAAGTTAAACGGTCTTTTCATCAGCGAATTAACAAGTGCTTACAAGTCGAGGGTCAACACTTCGAGCATCTTCTGTAGGTAGACCCAAACCAAGGTTAGTGGATCCTTTAAAAGTGATTATTCCAATATTTTTCGATTTTTCGACTATCTTTATCTTTAAACTTTGCGTGACTAGAATGGCCTTGTGTTGCAGGTCTCTGAATTCGTCTTAAAATCGGTAATAATGTCATCGAAAAAAAAATACATAGTTCCATTTAAAAAAGTGGAGTTGACCTTGACGTAGCTTCAGCGCCTCCACCGATAAAAAAATAGAGTAGTCCAGTATGACGGCCTTCTCGAACACTGAAACTTTTGTCTGAAACATTTTTGGATATGATCAATAGTTTGAGTGCTATCGCTCTGTAACACTTTATGTGCCTCACCCTGTATATAAGCGATGGTGAACACTTATTGAGTAATGCACAATGTTATATTATGTAAATGTTCAACTGTTAATAGTGTTCATTGTACATCAAGGGGCAGAGTGATGGGACTCTCATAATCAATTTTCTTCTAAAGTGCTGTTTGTTGATCTTTTGTGGTAATCTGTTCGAACCTCTTGTTCATTGTCATGTTGATAGTTAGGGAGATGTAGTTCTTTAAATTAACTAGTGATGCAAAATCTGCTACACTAATGACACTCATTAGTATGCCAAAACAAGTAATTTTATTTAATACAGTTGAAAAAGAATAATGTAAATATCGGATAATATAAACGGGAATCTATAGAGTAATGGTACAAGTTTATCATTCGGGAAATTTTTTGTTTAATCTACAGGACGAATTCTTCCGACACACATTTTGAGCGATTTTTATTTATATAACCAATAATTACTGATTAGTTTACTATAGTTCAACCAGTACTAACAATATATGAATTTTTATTAAGTGACCCGTTTATCAGTGTTATAATGGGGGTCATAATGCCCATAAATATGGATAATTTTGGAGAATATAACTTTAAAGTAGTATTCACCTATATTTGCATGTTCGAAGTGTTTTTTAGTCCACCACAGTGGCAGAAACTGAAAATTCTGCAAATATTGCACTTTATAATTACTTTCACCGAGCAGGTAGTGGCGGCAATATGGCAACCACTATGATCAACAACTTCAAAGTGCTGTCTCTTGTATGGCGTAGCTTCTGCGAATTTTTTTGTGCACGCTGTGTACATTGGCAGTGCCATTTTCATATTTGATGGCGAAAATAAAACACTGTTCACTGTCACAAAACCAACTTGACGGCATCAGCAAGTGTCATAAACGTTGCAAATAGGAACAATGACTGTAATTAACGAACGTCTTTGAAAAAATTAGCACCGGCAGGTTGGCTTTGTGACAATCATAAGTGTTTTATTTTCGTCATCAAATATGAAAATGCTTCTATAATTTCATAATTGCAACACCGTCATACATAATTTTAAAGTGGTCATCACGCTTGAAAACAAGTGAATTTTACTTCAACATCCCATGAAATTCAAAGATATACAAAATTTTGGGGACGCTCTAGAATTATAAAAACAATTGACGGATTGCTTATGTTATGAAGAATATATATTAAGCAAGGTACTATTCAGTGACGGTCACTACATAGTGTATTTTGAAGGTAGTAGCATCATGCAGTCGTGAAAATCTGTATGTAACAAAAACGCGGCGACCACCACAAGATATCACTAAGAAGCTCCGGAACTTTTAAGATTTAAGATCCTTTTGGCTGAAGCTAGTAAACCGTCTTACAGTCGTTGACACTAATAAGTCATATTTTAGTGATACCGCTTGGTGACCGCCACTATAATTATTCACGATCAAGTTTTAGAAACTTGAATGTGTTTTTTCATAGTAACTATAACGTTTCAAATACCTTGGGTCTGACTAAAAAATTATAAAACTATGGAGTGGGAAAAACTTGATTGCCATTATTTATGTACAAAGCTTTTTTCATTGAAAGTTATAGATTTTGTGATAATTACTTGATCACCACTCAGTCTAAGATTCGGTTGCCGTCACTATGATGCTACTTGAAAACAACGGGACAGAGTTTTTTTTTACCTTGCTCGATATTTCAATTCTACAGGCTTATTTTCTGTACCCAATTCCATAACTTTAGTGTTTGGATGAAGCCCCACCCTAGTAAGGAAATAAAAATAATTTTAACCTTTAAAGTCAAACTCCGAACTCCGCTAACAGGGTCATCGAAATGACTGCCGCATACTATGAACTTATTCGTATTAGTATTAGTGTTCGCTAACATAAACATATACATTTTCGCTAATTCAAACAAATAGTTCTGTACGCATGTGACGTACTGTGAATTCCTAAGCTGCCGAATATTAACTCTTTAAACACGTAGCATATTTTTTAGTACTACGATGTAATTAAATTACAAAAACTTATTTCATTTGGCATGGGCAGCAATCGGGCAAGTGGCCAAACGATGTATGTACCTTTACATTTGGAATAAACAATTATACTCTGTGTATGTAAAAATATTAATTAAATACCAAAAAGTTTCATTCTTGGCAAACGTGCTAGTTTTCATAGAATACTTGAATAATTTTCTAGAAACTAATTTATGTAAAAAAAGTTTACTTTCACCGTCACCACAAACATAACATACGAAAGATATTAGCTGTTGTAATTGATACCTGAATTAAGTCAACAGAAAGAAACACGTACGAAATTAAGGACGTTTTTGGACGAGCCGCAGTTTATGGCCAAGCGAGCGCAGCGAGCGAGGCATATCACCCAGGCCAGTCTAAAAGACCGCTTTCGTACGAGTTACATACAGAATTTTTTGTTCTACTGCTTTAGAATAGTTTTTTTCTTGTTCTTATTCGAGAAGGTCGGGAAAGGTCGAGGAGGTCATGATCATACCAAAGAGCATATAATGAGAAGAGACGCAGCGATATAGGTTTCAACGTATATAGATTGTTAAATGTGTTGCATACCCACGTTTCAGGAATTTATTTACAGAAAGCAAACGTGTTTTCGGCAAAGAGCATGCTCTGCTTTCGGGTTTTTCTACCTGAAACAAACTGGTCACTCCAGCGCGATGTTGCCACATCGTTGCGGCGTTCTAAGAAGGGTAGCACGATACACCTAAACACGGTATGTCAGCTAATTCGCCCTAAAACCGACTTGACATCATCCCCGAGCCGTTCATTTGAACTTTTGAAGTTGAATTTATTATTGCAATACGAACGAACGTAACGTGTCTCTATTATTCGTTTTTGACATGTACAATTCTTAATGAAATTATTGTTAATCTCCACAATGTAGTGGCAATTGCAAGTCATATCGGCCCCAGTAATAGAAAATTATTATCGGAGTTTGGAATTGGCTACGAAAAAACTTCCAAGTGATAATTCTTTAAATATTTATGTGTTTGCAGATGCAACGCATCTCATAAAACTTGGTCGCAACCATATTTTAGATTCGAGATTAATTGTTGATAATTTAATAATTAATAAGCTTGGTTTTGAAGTTTTGCTAGTTTCTGAATTAACGCTTACCCACAAACTTAGCCGGTATCATTTTCATGTTAAAAGGTCCCAGAGACAAAAAGTACGGCCAGCTGTTCAATTATTATCCAATTGCGTTGCAAAAGCCATTGCGTATTTAGGAAGAACTGAACATTTACCGTTAAATTATCCTTGGGAAAAATTTCAAACGTAATGCAAACATTTAATGATTGGTTCGATATAATGAATTCAAGGTCAAATTTATAGAGTGCCCTAAAAAAATAGTTTTATTAGCATTGATTTAGATAAGCAAGTAGATACTATAAACAAGACATCGCAGTTAGTTCAATTAATGAATAAGAGTAGGCAAACACCGGTCACTTCTCCATTTTCAAAAGAGCATATTATTATCAAACAGAAGTCTAATTATTTCAATATGTAAATAGCCGCTACAAAGTAGAAGATCTTTTAACTAGTAGAATTAATCAAGATGTTATCAATTTTTTTCCTTATATACGTGGCATCGGTGGTTCATATTGGGGAAGCATTCTTCAGCAATTTTTACTAATAATAAAAATGAAGTATTTATGGCTAACCCAAAAGCAAAGAAAAAAGTACATATTTTAGCCAGAAGTACAATTTGCCTCGGTTCTCGTATACGTATATATTTATAGATATTGACCTACCCGTTCTAGCGAGTTACAGCTAATAAATAAAGAACTACTTATTTTTTTCTTGTATTCGTAACACTTTTTTATTAAAAAATATCATTGGCCAACTTTTTGTATAACTGCTGTGGAAATAGTTATTTAACCAACAAGTGTGTTAATGAAGGCGATTAATAATCGAAACTGTTTAAAGCACGAACGAGCGATAGCTAGTGAGTGCCTTTAATAGTTGAGATTATTAATCGCCCATTAACAAACGAGTTGATTAAAATTTTTTTTCGTTGGCCACAATTTTTTTTTGTGGTGAAAAATTTGATTAATACAACTAACCTCCATGCGAAATATCATCAAAACGTCAAAATCACAAAAACAGTTAATCAATGAAAAAGAGTGTATTAATCAAAAACAGTGTATTAATGACATCTATTAATCCATCCTTTTTTAGGAATTTTCAAGCGGTCAACGAAAAATTAATTATTCGCATTTTAATTTACAAAAAATCGGGACACGTAACATGTTGTGTTGTAATATTTAAGTTACTAGCAACCAGTGAGACAAATGTCTCATTTAATAAAACAAAAAAGACCGTTTTTCACGTGATTTCTCGAAAACCGGAAGTGTCACGTGACTGAAATTCGGTTCCTGACCTGACATGACCATTCCCAACATATAACTTCAATAACTTTTTTCTCTATCTCTTACGGTTTGGCTGCTAAAACAGCGTCCCGGACAGACAAAACAGCGTCCAGGACAGACAAGTCTATTAGATAAAGGATTATTATTTTTTTGCTGTGATTACTTCATTAATGTGAGCTGTCATTTCATATTTGACAAACAGTTTATAGTCTAACAACAATATACCTTAAATTACTTATATATTAATTTTATATTAAACTGTGTGCCCGACTTGGTTATTTTTTAATTGTAAGTTGGTTGATTCGTCAGGAATAAAAGCTTTTACAAAAATTTTCTTAAGAATAATTAACAACTAAAGTATTTCACAGAATCAGTAATGCGTTTTTCATACTGGGAATTAAAGCTCTAATTTGATTATGAATTTAATTCCGTAATTGTACTTACATTTCTTCAATGTGTAAATATTTCTGTATTGCTTCTCACGTATTTCGGTCAGCTCCATTCTAAAGTTATTCAGAAACACGTTCGATGCTATTGAAGCATTTACCTGTAATTTACAACTTTATTCGTAAAGTGACACAGCGGCGTCATTTAGATGAAATTAAATGTCCTAAAAGCATAGCTAATATGAGTCCTGAGGAAGCCATCGGTAACAAAAAACTGTCTTATATGCAACTGAAAAATGGACTACCAACTTTAAAAAGGTCGCATAAGTACTATTATCAGATACAGGGCCAACTGGCAGTAACTGACAGATACCTAGCTCTGCTATTTTATTTTGTGGACGTCTCACGGTTTGCTCGTGGAAACGGTTTGTTGTTAATGTATTTTATATAGTGTGTACATAAAGTATGGAATAAATTCATTATCTAGAAAAGGAAAAGGTTTTCGGAAAAATCCTCGGACACGTCAACCTTTGTTTTAAGATGCGCATCTTTTGACGTTCTATTCCCATTGGTGACATCATTACTGTTCCGGATATGACGTCATCGAAATTTTTTTCAAATGGCAACCTCTATTTTTGACAGCGCCATTTGAAAGAGCATATTTTTCTGCATACAGCACATCAAAATCTTTGTCATGTTACATAAGGAAATTTTCTAGAAAATAACATTTGATATTTCGGTACTTTCCAAATTGTCACTATGACTTTTCATGGCTGTCAATACAAAACGTATGTTTTTTACTTCCTTTTACGATAAAGGAAGTATTGGATTCACCTCAAAAATTACAAATTGAGTTTTCAACAGATCTTCACGTTTTAGAGTCCCCTGAATTAATTAGTTTGTTCAATTAACTGAATAAAATAAATTAATTTTAAATCACTATAACATTAATTTTATCGAAAATTTCCGTATGTAACATGACAAAACTTTTGATGTGTTGTGTGCAGAAAAATATGCTCTTTCAAATGGCGCTGTCAAAAATAAAGGTTGCCATTTGAAAAAAATTTCGATGACGTCATATCCGGAACAGTAATGATGTCACCAATGATACTAGAACGTCAAAAGATGCGCATCTTAAAACAAAGGTTGACATGTCTGAGAATTTTTCCGAAAAGCTTTCCCTTTTCTAGATAATGAATTTATTCCTTACTTTATGTACACACTGTATAGCTACACCTATAATAAATTTATTAACCTGTCAATTTTAGATTTTTAAAGATGCTGATTTGTGGACCGATAAAATGCTACCCAAGTTGATTAAATTTTACAAGGATCATATGACACCCTTGATTTTAAAGAAATTTTGAAAAATAGATAATCATTTTCGTTTTTGATTATCCATTCACGTCAGGTGGGGGGGGGGGGGGAGGAGGGTAACCCCGGGTGAGTTACTATATTCCGTTATTTTTCAGATCAGTAAGTGTTTCTCTTATTTTCATGTACTACAATCACGCCCTACCTGGTCCAGGGAATATGTAACCTTCGTGTTTTTTTCTTACTTATAAAGCAACTGCAACCAGGGACGGAATAGCCATACAATAAAATAAAATAATTAGGTACCTACATTAAGTATACATACGTATGTATTTTTAAAATAAAAATTATTCAAACTACGTAATTTTTCTGAATAAGACGTCCGTATTATACACACAAAAAAATGTTATCGCAAGGTCATTAAATCTGGTCGAATATCTTACGTTACCAGCACGGTGCATTGCTCCTATGGTATCTAAAAATTATAGCCAAATATTCGCACATGCAATTTCCGCAAAATTAATTCGACACACGTATAAATCTAAACATCCAGAGGAAAATAATAGCTATTTAAGTAACAAGGAATGTAAGGACCTATTAACATTTGAGGTAGGCAAGTACAAGCCAAGACGAAGTCGCGGCTTGTTGCCTGCCGAAAATTCATCTCCATACCCTAATATACACTCATTTTTAAAAGTGTTAGAAATGCAAGCCGATACGTACATAAAACTCAATTCTATTGTCGAAATGTAAATAGATACAATTCATGGAAGCCAAAATTGTGCAGTTAAATAGACATGAAATATCTCGATACAATTTTGTAAAACTTGTTTCTCATAAATTTAGTAGTATTGTAAACTTGTAAGTAAAACATTTGTTATACAGTGTGTTTCACTTCTTATCTTTGCAGCCCTATATCTTCCTTATTTATTTTATGACAGATTTGAAATTTTAGTCCATTATACCTACTCTTTAAGAGTGTTATTTTTACACTATTTAAATAATCTTACTACAAACTAGCATTCTACTGCGTTGAAAAACAGATACGGAAAATTAAAAAAACGTAGTTGGCTCGGTTTTATCTAAAATTTTATTAAAAAGAAGTTGCTCAAAATTAAAAAAATTCTCAAGGGTAATACCACAAAAGGTGAAAATTTTTTGAGAATTTTTATTTGTTCACATGCAAATTATTGCGTTTACATTTCTCGAAAGCAAAACTGCGTTAAAAATTCCGCGAGACCGCAGGTCGAGTGGTATTTGAGCAGTTTTTGTTGAGAGAAATTTGCAATAATTTGCATGTTGACGAAACAAATTCTCTTAAAAAATTTTGCCTTGAGTGGTATTTGGAACGATTATTCAACAATATGGGTAAATGACTTTTACCGTGTTCGACAGCACATATTTTTAACGTTTTCCACTGTTAATTGAATACTGGAGCTTCCAACACGATTATTATGAGTGTTTAGAACGACGCTGATTTGCAAACTTTGACTTTGACGTTTTGGTGAAATGTCAGTCAAAGGCTACTCACTAAATTGAAATCATTGAAACGAATCGGGCTCGCGTGAAAACACTGTGACATTAGGTGTTTTCAATGACAGTCAATTTTGATTGGCCGTTTCTGACAAATTGAACAATTTTCATTGGTTCGTTCATTATAGTGTTGAATAATCAATTTGATTATTTTTGATAATGAATAGTATTTTAATCTAAACGAATTAAATTTCAATGGTTGTCTCTCATTGAAGTACATGAGCTGTCAATTTATGTTCCTGTAAATGTAAATAGCAAGTTAAATAATAATTTACATTTCGACTATTTTTGTTATTCTGATTAACTTTATTTAATAACGTTAACTAGGCCTACTATGCTTTTTCATTTTTTTATGGCAGTGGGTTACTGGGGGAGGTAAAATATTTAAAAGTTATAAAAATAGTTAATTTAAATGGTGACCAATATTTCAAGTCGATCTGAAAAAAATAAGGAAGATACAGGGGTGTGAATGTGAGAAGTGAAACACACTGTATATGATAAAAAATATATTTGTTTTTACCTGTCGCTATACAGTTAATATATCTTTTTATCATTGCATACCTACAACCTACTTGGTATACTTTATTCCGTGTTAATAATTCTGGTAAAGCGAACTTCAAAGGACAATGGCTGGATAATTTAGTTCCTTTTAGTAATATTTTAAAACATGCTATATTCGGTTTTGAAACCGGTCAACCGGTATGTTATGACATGACACAGTTTTGGCAGATAAAGTTAAAAAATCACTTTATGGTTGTTCCTCATCCTAATCGCCCTTGAGCGCAGTTCGAGTTATGGTAAGGATTAAGCCAGGTATGCAAATATGTTGAGCGCAATTCGAGTATTGGATTAAGGGACTCATGGGTTTTGTGCGCAGTTCAGTTGCACCGCTTAAAAATAATATCGAGATTAGTAGAAATGGTTAGTGCATAATTGCGCGGATATGCTTCCTAAATTTACGGTCAAGTTGTTTATGGCTCTTGCTTTCAAGTAGCCACGTGGACTTGACGAACGCCTGTCACTCTGATATTCGAACCAACCTTTGGAGCTTAAAACTTAAAAGGCCATAAATTAGGAAGGGAAACGTTTGGGTGATGAGTTCGTGCCTCTATGCTCTTTCCTTGCATATAAAAATGCATTCAAATAGCAAAACGTATTTTCTACTAAATAAGCACAAGAAAAAGTGCTACGCCCATTCCAAATCAAACCGTGCTTTAAACGGAAGACCACCCGTAAGTTCGAACGTTGTGTTAACTTGGCAACATCACAGTCATCGCACTTTAGTTTAAACCGACGAATTCTAGAATCATGGTTTTGCTCCGAGCTGTTTAACTGGGATCCCTCCCGCCAGAGGGATAAGACCTGGGAGCCTAGCGGGCGGGAACTTTTAAGCTATACGCTAATATTACCCAGCGCTGAGTCTCTTCTTATTATATGCTCTTTGATCATACTACAAAATGTAAATGTAATTTTGATTTCGACCAATGGAGACACACCGTCAGCTTTATTGCTATTGATATTACTTCTGAAAAGTGAAACTTACTAGTACAAAAGCGTGTGTGTTTTCAGCCACTAAACAGTGCCGAAATTTCTAGCGTTTCGATGCATCAGATCAAAAAAGTATTATATCACCAATTTCCAAATAAAAAACTGAAATCTTTGTAAACGGCAACTTCCGAGAGCCCCGGTGCGAAGTCACTGATGTCTTTTGGGACAGGTTTTCAATGTTGCGTATAGCAATAGAACGCTTGTATTCATTTAGGTAATATTTGATATGAGATTCCAAACTACTGTAAGTTGTCTTTTGAGATATTGGTTTTTATCGGTAGACACGTTAGTGGATGAAATACGACAGTCTCAACACAATTTGTAGTTAGGTTTGGAGTGTCACAATAAATATGTCTTAATACTCACTATATAGAATAGAATAATGTAATACTTCAACTGTTGATTACGTTCACTTATTACCATATATGATAATATGCTGAGTTATACTAGATTTTACTTGTTTCAGTTTACGACACTGAAGAATATGTACAATGAAGCTGGCTATCTTGTTAAGACAATCTTTGTTCTGTGTAGAGAAGCAAATTGTTAGTAATGCGTGGCACGTAATGTGTAACATAACAGAGTGAATTTACATCCAGCGCCTCATAAATACAACAGTAAAGCAGGAAGTGGGCCCTGAAGGACCTGGTTGAGGCCCCGGGCCAGGCTACGACATCTTGAGATTATATGGTGCTACTTTCAGGTCGTAAACACAAGAAATTTTCGTAGGGCGTGTGATTTGGCAGACAAGCAATAACGTAGCTTTACTTGTGACGTGACTTCACATACAAGTTGCGCTCTTAAGGAATAGAAATGCGTAAACTTGCCTCGTATGTTATACGAGTACCCCGATTTTATATATTTTTGTTATACTTGCTGTTGCAGAAGAGAAGGCATTTATGACATTCGTTACAGTAAAAGAACCAAATAAACTTCGAACTTTTTGGACGAACTTCCAGCCGCGGCAGTAGTTGTTTGTAAAGTTAAGAACAGCTGTTTATATTTATAATTATTCGGATAGACAAGCACCTGAGCGAGAACTTTGGGGAGTATGTGAGGAATCCCACCAGACAGTAACACAGCTGTTTAATATTCTTAACTAAGTCGAAATTAGCTACATAGCGCGCGGAATAATTTTCCGTACCAATGCTCGTATTTGTCTTCTGAATTAATTAATAGAGAGGTACAAACTTCTACGTGGTGCTTACCTTCTCAGCAGAGCACTGATAAGTGTTTATAAAGCATTTACGAAAACACTAACAACTACTTTACATTTATAAAGTCTACAAAAACAGTCATTGACGTAAAACAGCCTTTTGTTGCGAGCACCATTTTTCCCATGTTGTTCTAAAATTCTTCGCTCAGTTAGGGAGTTCGCTTAGCTGGGTAATATGACAATCTAATAGCGAATGCAGACTAATTCAATGTAGTAATATTAGAATTACCAAACGTGATTTTAAGGATCTGGTACGTAACATACAGTGTAAAAGGTAGTAGGTGTACTGGTCTCAATGTTTTGAGATTGTTCATGCAGTATATATATGTGTATTATGAAAATATTATTGGTAATTGTTTCTCATATTACCGTAGTTCGAAGAAATATAAGTCAACTATTAATAATTGAACAATAAACGAAATATATAACCCGTGGTTCCTGGTAGTTACAAAAATTTTGTGAACTTATGAGCACCCTTGCATTTTAGCTATAGACGTATAAATTTGTAGATAGCAAAATTAATCTAATGCTTCTTCTAAATTTAATGCAATACATTTTCAACGTTTTTTTAAACAGAAACTGTTTTTCACAATTCTGCCCTAGCTCCAACTATATTATTAATATTATTATTATTGAAACCGCACTAGATCAACATTTAATTATACCTACAGTCCATTTTTAAAAACGTTGAAATATGTTAAGATTAGCACTAAACATAGGCTATAATCGTTGCAAATCCATGCCCATATAATTGAAAAATAAATAATCTCTTTTTTAATATATTTAAAACGAGTATTTACGGCTATCGCCGTCTTTCGCATCCCATTCTCCACATTTTCCTATCCTACCATTCCATTTTCTGCGAATTCCTACTCGTCATGGCACAATCAACTTCCTGTTACCAATGTCGCCTCGTTGTCTTTTTTCCCCCGGAAACCACTTCCATAATCGCTTGGGCTATCTCTCTTCGCCTATCATCGGCACTTGCCCGTACCATCCTAACATTTTCAGTTTTATCTGTAGTGTAATATCTATATGTACCATTCTCTCTCTTATATCTTGGGTGCGAACTCTGCCCTGTCGTATTATCTTGCAGCAGCACCACCAATTAATAGTCGATATCCATAGCTCTAGGTTTCCTCTTTTTTTTGTAATGTTTTTCTCATAATTCTGCCACGTATCGACTTATTGCCTGGACAATTGTATTGTATATCTGACCTTTTGTATTCTTTGTGATTCCTATACTCCGCGAAACTGCATATAACTGTCTGATTGACAATCTTCCCCTATTTAATTTGCTATTTATTTCTTCTTTAACCCCGGGTGGTAATCCACACCTCCTTTGGAGGAAGCCCCATTGGGTACGGGGGGGGGGGGGGGCAACTCTGCGAACAATAAGGTGAACTCAACCTTAAACCCCAATCTGACACGGAAGAAACCAAAGCATTTTGTCACATGTCACAATGTTCAAGGTATGAGAAGAAAAGGGACCGAAATACTAAAAGAACTACAACAATTTAAGACCGACATAGCAGTATTAACAGAAACAAAAAATCTGTAAAAGGCTTTACCCAAAACTTCCCTTGTCGACATTGTGACAATAAATAATTTTAAAATTTAGTTTGGAGTAAAAATACCTTCACGTTTCTAATAAATTAAATACATTTTCAAATTAAAAAAAAAACGTTACCGGTGGTCGAATTCGAACGGCAGGCCTATGCAGCTCACAACGCTTTGTGAGATTTGTACGGGAACGGGCAATTTCTACCTGCGCCACAAAGGACCAACCTCTCATATTCTTGCATCGCAGCTATATTTAGTAACGCGCTAATTTGTGCCTCGTATTTGTATCGTCAAACAGTTATTCTGTATCTATTGGCTCTCATTTTTGGTAAGAATAAAGCCTGCACTATGTACAAATTATTACTTGTATCTATTACTAATTTGAATGAAAAATAAAAAAAAATTAATTATTTTAAATGTGCTCACCCCGTATATATTTATCTGAAATTTTCCCGGTTTCATTCCAGGTATATATATAATGTGTATGAAAAATATTTTCTTCCTCCGACAAATATTTTTTGAGTTCTATCGCCATCAGGCAGACAGACAGACAGACGGACAGACAAGCACACAGACAGACAGACAGACAGACGGAATTGAAAAAACCTCTTTTTCTTCTAGGGACCCTGAAAGTGAAGATCTGAAAAAATCTCGGAAGGTGATTTTTTCGTGGTTACAATACGTCCTTCGTCTTTCGGACGAGGGAAGTAAAAATAAAGGATGTGGAGCGGAAAATATAGGAGAATATATACATTTTTAAAGTGGTGTAGCCAAAGATCACAGAGCTTAAAGAGTAGTTTCTGTACTAATACATAAGGAGTATAAAACTAACATATGCCACTGGGAATACATCGAGAATACTCACAGTCAATATTAGAATTAACAACACACGATTTACGATCATATGAGTATATGCATCGAATGATGATGAATTAATGACGAACAAGGAAGAATTCTTTGAAAAATTAAACAAAATAATAACAGACCTAGGACAAACATGAGAAATAATATTAGCTGGCGACTTTAATGCGAGAACAGGTAAAAAGAGTAATCATTCCGTAGTAGGAGCTCATGGAGAAGAAACGGTAAACAACAATGGGAAAAAATTTATAGATCTATGTGAACAAAATTCACTTCGTATTACCAATGGATACTTCAGACATACATAAATTTACCGGCACACAGAAACAACGAAATCTACAATCGATAATTAATTACTTTATTATCAGCCAAAGAACATCTACCAAAATAATAGACGTACGAATATATCTAGTCGCTTCGTGTGGAAGCGACCATTATTTGGTGAGAGCAAAAATTATAATACCTTGGAAATATAACAAGAAAGGAAAAGGAACAAACAACGAGTCATATGACAAAATAGAATATCCCCGTTACAATATAACAAGTTTTGACCACCCTAGCGTGATCTATCTGTATCAAAAACGACTTGATGAAAAATTAAACGAAACTACATATAATACAGTATAAGAATTCTATAAACATACACATCAGACTGCTAAAGAAACGATAGGTAAAAGTGAAAACAGAACAACAAATAAGAACTCTTTGTGGTCCGAAAAAATAGAAGTACAGACGAAAAAGAAGAAAACAGCTTACAAAGATGGTTAAATACAAAGAATGACCAACATAGAAGAGAATACAGATTCAAAAAGAAACAGGAAGGATAATATGGAAGGAAAGAGAAAAGATGTGGGAAAATAAATGCTTTGAGATAGACACATATAGGAGGCCAACGAAGTACAGAGATATGGAAGTTTATTAAGAATATAAAAGCACCAGTAAGAGAAAAAATTAAAATAAACACAATTATCTTAGAATCTTGGACCCAATACCTTGCATCTTTTTTAAAGAAGAACGTCAAACTTTTATACCAGATACGAAAACTTATACCACACCAATCAATATCGAAGTTGAACCTATAATAGTAACACCAGAACAAATCCAAACTAAGGTAAAACCATTAAAAAGTGGAAATCCCAGCAGAATTAATAAAACATGGATCAGGCAAACTATATCGCATGATAGCCAAACTATTTACAATGTGCATTAATGGTCAGAAGGTTCCGGATGAATAAAGATTAGCCTATATAACACCACTGTTTAAACAGGGTGACCGAACCAAGTGTAATAACTATCGAGGTTTATCGGTTACCAGTACTTTCAGTCGATTTTACGGACGAGTTGTGAGAGACCTAATCGAAGAAGAATATAGCGATAAAGAATCAGATAATCAAAGCGGATTCAGAGCCGGCAGATCATGCACTGATAATACTTTCTGCATCAAACAAATAATAGAGAAAGAACTAATCTATGGAAGAGAAGTGCATTTATTATTCGTTGATTTATCAAAGGCATACGACACAGTACCGATTACAAAACTATGGAAGCATTAACAGACCCACAAATCAACCACACACTTGTAATGGCAGTTCAAGACCTATACAACACCTGCATATTAAAAGTGAAAAGAGACAAAAAATTCTCACAAGGATTTACAATAGAAAAGGGTCTACGACAAGGTTGTTGTATATCACCTACCTATCTTTAAAATATACATAGAACACGCATTAAAAGCATAGAAGAAAAAATGTGGAACGAAGAGGTATGAAATTAAAAACAATACAAAATTGTTCACTCTACAACTTGCGGACGACCAGGTAGTAATCGGACATTCTAAAGATGACATAGAATAGATGACCAACTACTAGAAGAGTACCGACAATGGGGACTGGAGATGAATGTTTCCAGAACGAAATATATGGGCGTTGGAGTAAAATTAGGAGATCTAACACTCGAAACGGTACAACGATCGAAGAAGTGGATTAATACAAATATCTAGGAGTAACATTTGCGAATGAAGGCAAAGATACAACAAAAATTAAAAACCGAATTACACAAAGTGGGAAAGTCATAGGTGCTCTGAACGGTATATTATGGTCAAAAAATACAAAAATAAGAACTAGCTCAGAATATATAATTCTATAATAAAAAGTGTACTAACATACGGCAGTGAAATATGGACAATGACGAAGAACGATAAAAAAATGTTAGCCACTGAAGTGGATGCCATAAGGAGATCAGCGAGGATCCCAAAACTAGAACAAAAAATATACGAATACATCAGATAATTGATGGAAATAGAAAAAACGTCGTAGAAGAAATAGAGGAAACAATTAAAATGGTATGGATATGTACCAGAGGATGGAAGAAATAAAACTGCCGAAACAAGTACTTGAATTGACACCACACGGAAGAAGAAAAAGTGGGAGACCGAGAAAAAATTGGAGTCAACGATCCAACAATCCATGAGTGAGAGACATCTGAATGAAAGAAAATGGAATGAGAGAAGACAGTGGAGATTGGGAATTGCCAGGCGTAAAACGCTATAATGAGAATTATATATATAGTTCTTCTTCATTGCCTCTTTACATGTTATAATAACTTCGAAGTATTTATATTTTTTAAATTTTTTAGCGTATTTTGACTCAACTGTAAATCTTCTCTAGTAACACCAACAACTAACTATTAGATCTTTTACCATTTATTTGTTAGCATCTAGCGCATCTGTGGCTAAGACGATCGTCCCCGAATTTCAATGTAAAAAGTGTATTATTTCCAATGGGTACCCAATACTATTAAATGTTTTTCGTCATTTAAGCATAGATTTATTAAAATAGATATTGAAAAAAGTGAAACAAGCAGCAGAATTGTCTGAGGCGGTTTTGTTTACTTCAAACGGTGTACTAAAGTATCTGCCTACCTTAACATGTGTTTTTGTTCTCTTATACAACGCTTAAACCGCTCTGATAGAGGATGTCTCAATATGACTGTCTTTTATAGTGTGTCATAGTTTTTAAAGTAAAGCTGTCGTCAGCTTTTTGAAGGTCTATATAAGTTATTTATGTAGTAAGGGCATAATCAATAGATTCTAGCACTAGGGAATGTTTAAGTGCGACGCGAAGCGGACAGCTTTAAATTTCCTGAGAACTATAATCGTGATTATTCACGTGGTACATACAACGTTTTATTTCATTTTAGTCCTCAAAATAGACAAAATTCAAGGATTCAGTATTTTGGCTACATACTACTACTGCGTCATCGTTGTGCTGTGAATTTTTGGTGTGCTATGGTTTCTATGCAGATTTTTGGTGTTGCTATACTACATTGTTGGTGCTTGTTATACTGCTTAGCAACTGTATATGCCCTAGGGCTATAAAAGCTATTTTACGCCCTCTATCGAGAGCCAATAAACGAGATTACGGTTCCAAAATGAAATAAACAGTAAATATACTTCTCTGTCTGGGACTATCGTTTTTCTCAAACTTGACCGAAACAGAATAAGTTGATTGTATATGACCGTCCTACCCTGATCCCACATTGTTCTTCTATTTCTTCGTGTTGGTCTTCGATTCTGCGTTTAGGCATTCTCCCGTACATTTTTCCTATTGTGAAGAAAATGCTGCTCCCTTTATAATTATCGTACTATTTGTTATCTTCCTCTTTTACTTCCCTCGCCTGAAAGACGAAGGCAGTATTGTAATAACGAAAAAATCACCTTCCGAGATTTCTTCAGATCTTCACGTTTCAGAGTGCCTAGATGACGAAAAACAGGTTTTCTCAATTCCGTCTGTCTGTCTATCTGTTTGTCTGTCTGTCTGTCCGTCTGTCTGTCTGTCTGTTGGCGGTAGAACTCAAAAAATATTTGTCGGAGGAAGACGATATTTTGCATACACATTATATATATACCTGGAATGAAACCGTGCAAATTCCAGACAAAGATATACAGGGCAAGCACATTAAAAAAATAAAAGTTTGTTTATTTTTCATTCAAATTAGTAATAAATACAAGTAATAATTTGTACATAGTGCAGGCTTTATTCTTCCCAAAAATGGAAGCCAAATTAGTGCGTTACTAAATATAGCTGCGATGCAGGAATACGAGAGGTCGGTCCTTGGTGGCGCAGGTAAAATTTGCCCGTTCTCTTACAAATCTCACACAACGTTTGACCACCGGTAACGTTATGTTTTTTTGTATATCTATTTAATTTGTGAAGATATTTTTACTCCTAACTTAATTTGATTTTAAAATTATTTATTGTTACAACGTCGACGAGGGAAGCTCTGGGTAAAGTCTTTTACAGATTTTTATGTACCTATGTTGCTTATTTGTGCTAGTTTCCATTCCGGTAGAATCGGGTCACCTCCTAAGCATTTGTTAAAAATCTGGATTAATAAGCTAATAAATTTTTCTGGTTTATAGTTTAGGAGTATGTTTACTCCGTCTGGGCCAGGAGCTTTACCATTCTTCATGTCCATCAGTGCGTGTGTACTATACTGTATATGTCACAATCCTCTTTGGTTTTCATGATCTTAAACTCTTCTCTATTTTTGCTTAATGCTTTACTAAAGCGTTTTTCTTCGATTTGTCTAGACTTACCAGTTGTAAGAAGTTATACTATTTCTTATTGTTTCTCAGTGATTTAAGCGTTTTGCACGACTCTGGTCATTTATTGCTCCTCAAATACTTGTCAGTTTTCGCACATTTTTCTGCAAAGACTAGTTTTTCTCTTTGCTAACTATCTTCTTTACTTATCTTGTCTTGCCTTTGTAACCACCGTCTATAGAGTGCTTTCTTATTTTTTGTTATATATTTTTTAACTCATCGTTCCACCACTGAGAGTCTTTAGCTTTTCTTTGGTGTATTTCTACGTTTTCGAGCATTTTATTTCTTGCATCTATTACCAGTTGTTCTTTTCATATAAATTTTCAGCAGAGCAATCATCTGACACATTTTCAAATTTCTGAGTTAGTCTCGTTCTGTATAGAAATTTAGTAGAGTCGTCTTTTAAGTTGTTGATATCCAGTTTTCGGAGGTTTGTCATTTGTAGAGATTTATTATGATTTGTGAGGACGATTAAAGTTTTTTACATGCTCCTTTCTTAAACGGAAAGTATATTTTTGAGCACAATAAGTGAAGATCGGAGCCGCATTTTGCTCCTCGTAGGACCTTTACATATTGCATATGCAGTTTGGTTGTTGTTTTTTTATTACGTAATCGATTATGTTTTTAGTTCTTTTATTTTCTGTATCCTTGCGCAGTTGTGGATATTTTTATGTGCGAAAAAGTCTTTCAGAATTTTTTGCGAATAGTGGTGGTGTATTTCTAGTAAAATTTTCTTCTTCATGCGACACGACTACTTTATCCTTTGATATTTTCCAGTTATTGCATGTAGGTTTCTTAACATAAGAATTTCTTTCCTGTTTCCTATACCTGCAAGCGTATCTTCCGATTTGTTGTACAGCAAGTGCTCTGCTTCATCAGTTTTTTCATCCAGTTGAGCATAGATCCCTATTATTACAACATTTGAGGTGTCGATTTTTATTTCAATTTTTATTGAGCGTTCGTTTATTTGACACCAACATATAACTGATGGTCCAAAGACATTGCTGTCACAATTGACATTTCAGCTTTGACTCTTTGATCTTTCTTTGCTTCAGTGCAATTCTCTAAAACTTCTCCAAGATCGTCAGAACATTGTCGTTTCTTTTCCGTTTCCGTGAGAATGGTAACTTCTGCATTATATTTCTTTATATCAGGTAGTACTTCTTTCTTCTCGGTGTTAATTCCATGTACAAAATTTCGTTGTCCTTTTTCGTTTCCGATGTCGATGTCATCAGGAGGACCAGCTAAACCCCGTTTTTTAAAGAAGCTGTTCCTCTATCCTTCCTTTTTATACTACCTTGAAACTTGAAACAGTCTACCATATTGGGTAGGCGAAATAACACACTTGTTTATATTAAACTATCTAAAGGGGTTTATTTGCGTATAATCTTCTTTGATATACAGATCTAAACTTTAGCGTCTAAGACATTTGTTTAATAAGAAAGCTATAATTTTGAGTATGACAAATACAAGTGGAACAATTTAAAATACTCAAACTCAAAATAGTTCATACCTATTCGTTACTATGTCTGGTGTAGAAAGTTGATTGAGTGTTGGGTATTCTACACAATTATTATTAATCAGATTAATAAGAAATCGCTTAGGATTAATGCAAAAGTATTACATTATTCAATTAAAGTACATTTTTTAGCTATACTAAAAAAGTATTCAACTCATGACTGCATTAGCTTTAATTAAGTCAATTCCTTGCAAAATTCAAGGCTGAGCATAAACTGCAGAAGGAGTACACTGGAGCTTCTTACCTACCAATTGAACTATTGAAAAAAGCATCTTAAAAAGTTGATAAGATGTGGTAGTAGCATAGCAATAAGTAGAAACTTGTCGAAACGACAGGCTGCTCGTTTTAGCAGGAGCAGCAGGTGTGAACCACTTTGATAAAGTATGTTATATATACTTAGGAAGAATTAAAAGGGAGACCGTTTGTTTACTCTTCTGCGTCTTTTTCCGACGGTTGACTGATTATTTGAGCTCTATGTATTTTTCAACTGCTAGTAATAGTTACCTTGAAGTTGAGATGCGATTTATTGCTTTTGCTAGACTCGAAAGACGTTTTAGGTAGTACTTAAAATTTTGAACTAATTTTGCGGAAAAGTGTAAATCGTTGCTATTTGTGAAATGCTTTACATGATGTGAACTTAAGTTTCTATTGCAATTTTAGCTTGTTGCGGATTGAAAAAGAATATCAATATCAGCACAGTTGCTAATCCATAAAAAACCAATGCGGCACAGTGTACATTTGCATTTAATAAGAAAATAAAAATCGCTGACAGAAGAATGCCATCGAAAGGAGAGGTGCAAGAGAACAACGTCATCGATATTTGTAGGCTAGTTTCTTTGTTCGTCTATACACATTCTTTCGCAAAATTTGCATTTTCTTGGCAGCACCTTTTGCTCACGGATAAAGGATTCCTTTACTTTGCAATTCTTGTGGGATATTTTGTTTAGAATATATTACTTAAAGCTATTCTATTATTAGGGATAACATTGCTTTGATGAAAAACAGCCTTCTTATAGGTAAATACGTGAACTTTTAGTACTATACTAGTAAGTTTTAAACTGCTTTATTTTTTATTGTAAGTGCATTACCTTGCATTCGGATTACTCTCGAGATTTTTGCTATAATCACACATATATCAGGCTTTTTATTTGGCAATGGGTTAGATTGAAGTGAAAAGTTATGGAACCAGAAAAGCATTCATTTTAATTTTTCTGGTAGATTTATGTAGTAAGGTTCATCTCCAGTAGGGTGTTGAGAGGCATGTGATATTTTCACATATTTGTTCTAAAACCACTAAGTGGGCAGCCTTTGCTCCTATACTAAATTTCAAATAAGCATGCAGTACTTGGAACTAAGCAGTAATAATAAGTTTTGTCGTGATTAGTCGAAACAAAGTCATTATTATAACCATCTGAAAATCTAAGATTTTTTCAAATATGTTAATTTGACATTAGGCATGAACCCTAACGATATAAAAGGAAAACCGATAAATAGTGGACAAAAAAGGCTGGCCTACCTTTATATGAACTATACAGGAAAAAATTATTGTAAAATCGGAACAGTCAAAAAAACTTACATTTTCCTAGCAAAACTAAGTTTTACTAAGTTTGAGTTTAGAGTGCCATCTACTGCATTTTTATTTGAAATTTAGTATAGTGCCATTGAGCTGGCTTACAACGCTGAAAGAATTTTATAACATTACAAAAACTATGAAGCGAGGCGATTATAGTTAAAACCACGTTTGAACCATTATGATAAAGAAAACGTACATACATGCTTTTACGAGCAAAGGATAATTCCGCCACCTTAATTGTTACTCCAATTATCAGGTAGACAATCCGCGGCAGTAATCTAAGGCAATTTCATTAGTGAGAACCGATTTCACCAGCTCGTTACAAGATAAAAATTAAAATGGTATGTCGCCATTAGCATCTCGGGATAAGACAGTTTCTTAAATTCTTCCAGAATTTTCAACAGCAAATTGGTCGTTAAAGAGATTAAAATCATTGCACCACCAAATATAAGTAGCGATGAAGTTCGAAATTGAATTTTTCGCATTTTTTGCGTATACGGAGACTGGCGAATATTAGTGTATTAAAAAGAAGAGAGATAGAATAATGAAATTTATCTACTCCTATGAAATTATACTCACATTATAAGGATAGTTTTGAATAATAATAACAGTTATAATCTGCAGTAGTGAATTATGAATTCAACCAAACATAAAATTCTATTTTCGTAATTCACGGTTTTCAGCCAATCATAAAATTCTATTTTCATAATTTACTAGTTTGCAGCCAATCACAAAATCCATTCTTATTATCAATTGACTGTTGCAGTTGACAGCTGTCACAAATGTCTTAATTAGGAAATATGAACACAAAACTCCTATTGTATAGGAGCAGATAAAGTATCGTATTACATTCGCGATTATGACCTTTATTCGCTCAGATGACTTGCGCCACGCGCCTTCGGCTTCTGGCTCAAATGTCATCTTCGTGAATAATGGCTGTCATAAGCGCTCATATAATAATATACTGTTATAAGTTAAATTTGAATGCTTTTGAAAGATGTTATTATCAAGGTGTTTACCCTGATTTCAATTAAACAAGAATATTATGTGGATAAACAAGCTATTTAGATTAAAATGCCTTCCATCCATAGTGTTACAATAATTTAAAAAATATATGCTTTAGAAAAAATAGAAACGCCATAAAAATACTGCATTCAGAGGTTTCGTTTACGTTAAGGTGATGGTAGATCAATTTATATATTTAATTTATATTTAATAAATTAGTGTAATCAGACTACGTTTTAGACAAGGAAAACTATACAGATGGTGAAAATATACATTTTTGAAAATTACCCATTATAGCTGCACTTTGGCAGTGGTAATTTCTAACGTAACGAGCTCTCAATTTTCAAAAAAACTAGAACGTGTTAACACCGGATTTTATTTCAGCAGATATAATCCATATTATAAAATTGCAAAAACGTCATCTATACTTCTTAACAATACTGTATAATTTAGAGGAGCATTAAATGCTTTGTATTGTATTTAATATTTTTGACTCTAGTCGACTGTTGTCTAGAGTTCCCTGAAAGTAATAGCTACTATTCTAATGCTTGACCGTTATCAGAGCCTTCTACGCATTAAAAACATGTATAGGGTATGTCAAAAAAACTAGCTAATTTTTCAAGAGAAGGAATAAGCGCCTATCTACTAATCGTTATCCTCGAATAGTAATACTAGAATCCTTTAGTTTGAATTTCATGCAAAGGGAGTAAGTAAAAGGAGAATTAGATTAAAATACAATCAATCAGTGCTACGTAAATTTGATGAGTAAACATATCCGGAAATCACTTTATAGAAGAACAAAAACACTGTGTTGGATTGCCCTTCTTTTAACTTTAACAACATCCAACACAATTTTAATAATTAAGTATGTCAGGATGGATAATTTATTTTTACTGGTTGCATTTGTAGCCCAAAGGGTTCGTCCTCGAACTTTCACCTTAGCAAATTCATATTTTTTTACCCTTTCTGTATAATCCACTATTGGTTAGTAAATTGTAGTTATCAGTTTGGCGTAATTTCTTTTAATTTCTTCTACGCTTCGTAAGTAGCAAGACAGACACCTTCCATAAGCTCGTTTGACTCTTGGATGTAGTTAAGGTATCGAATATGGAATACTTTATTTCCACTAGTCGGCAACAGTTTTCACAAGGGCCTGAGCTAGATGTGTCATCAAGTGATGTTGGATATATTATTTGCCTCTTTTCAATACATGAACAATCTCTATGCCATACTGTAGAGAGAGAACAGAGCTTCCCATTATGAAACAGCATAAGTACAGTTTAAATACTTCTCTACGTTCCCGGGGTAGAAATAGCTATTTCAGTACTAGCAACCCTACCCACACGACTTCTTGGTTTTTCTCCATTTCTTATGTAGTCCTGAATCTGGCCTCTCAAAGAAAGCTTCTGCAATGATGGGGTGTGCATTCGAAAATATAGTTTTATAATAATTACACTATCTGGAATGCCCTCTCGGAACTATATGTGGAAGGTTCTATATTTGAAATTGATAAAATGCAGAAAAACATATTTTTTTATTAGTAAAATTGATACATTTTATGCGGATACCGCATTTCCAAGCTTATATTTGAATATTTCTCTGTGATTTTTTTATTAATAAGCTTACAATGTCATTAACTACTAAGATCTTCTAACACCATTAAAACATATTTACATAACAATAATATAGATTACATCTTATATGTTCGCTACAAAAATTCTACACTTGACTGAATAATCCAGTTTTCCTAATATAGTTTAATATCCTTGCAATCTTTTGCGTGAGTACACATAATAACACTTCCCGTTCGAGGCCATATTTTTTGCATTGGCAAAGTAGATGCTCCACTGTAAGTACGGTGTTACATACGTCTCATACTCCTGGTGAGGGCTGTCCTTTTAAGATATATCTGTGTGTTAGTCTTGTATGTCCCAAACGCAGTCTTGTTATTACAATTTAGTCGTGTATTGGGAATCCATTCTAGGGGCAGAGGTTGAATCCTCATGAGATGATTTTGTTGCACCTGTTGCCATTCGTTACTCCATTTTTTTCGGATCAGTGATTTTAGGTAATTTTGGGCGTCTTGTTGTGTTATGGTTTCCTCGCTCAGCTTGTCCATATTTGCTGCTTCTTTTGCTTTCTCATGTGCTGTGTGATTTTCAAACTAGTGAAAAACATATTCATTTTGGATTCAGATAATGACCAATTAATCTTCAAATTATTTTTAACAAATGGTACATAAATTGCACAAGGTGTATCGTACTGCACATAAATACATACTTTCAGCGTAGGAAATGTGAACACTGATTTGCACCACGTATCGAAAAAATAAAGGTATGACATCAGGAATAGCTTGGGGAAAGCTGAGCTTTGGTCAGTTGTTATGTGGTCTAACGATGTATTGTTTTGGGCGTTATTCTAGAAAAATGTGGTAGACATTTTTGTTTATGTGTGCTAATCTTCACAGATTGTTCTTAATTTTAATGGAATCAAAACAAGGTATTTTAATTTTAAAATTAAAAGTTGTGATTGTCCTTACAGCTTCTCTCAAAATGACAAAATAACTTAGAATACCCTACAGTAGTAATTATTTACAGTATATACAGTCAAAATCTAAAAATACATGCACCGGGTCCCGAGTGGTGTAGCTAGAACAAGCGTCCACGTTCGATCAGTAAAGTTAAGCAACGCTCTTTCTGGTCAGAACTTGGATGGGAGTTCCACGGTTGCATCTCTCGGCGCCTCGTGATACGGCTGTCACGGAAATAGTTGGTCCCGGCTCTCATAACAACATCATGATAGTCGTTAGTGGGGTTGGAAGTCCCCATAAATGCACAGCTACGCCTATAATTGGCCTAACGGCTATTGGCTGAGTGCGAAATAAATACACTCGCCAAAAGGAGTGAACATTTCTTCTAGTACGGTACGTGGGTCGAGCAATTCAAGGCCGCTGTTTTGAAATCAAAACATTTTCCAGATCCTGACTTACAGCTTGACCACCCTAACTAAAGTTCAATATTAAGATAACATTTTTTATAGGTGAAACTTTCTCACATACGCGTCTCATCAACATCGTTTGAAAATATATTTGCAAGCAGAAACGTCACCGACTTTAGGAAATAAGCTTCCAGCAACTGGATGAAGATGGAAGATAAAATACGTAAATAAGGATGTACACAACAAGAATATGTCTAGTATTCTACAGCTGTAAGTCAGGATGTGGAAACAATAATTGTGCATGCAAGAAAGCGGGCTTCAATTATTTTGTCAACAAGCTACCTATAAGAATAAAACAAAACTTTGAATTTTAAAATTATATCTTTTCTTTATTCCACTAAAATTGAGAAACATCTGTGAATATTCGCGCAAATATAAAAAAACGACCACACTCTTTTACAATAGAATAAAAAAGTAACATCGTTGGACCATTGGTAACCGAAATATAGAGCAATCTGCAAATGTGAAGTTGTAAGTGGCATTGAGAATTTTGGGAAAATTCTTCTTTTGTGGTGGTTTAACAACTCAGAAAAGCTTAGCTTTGTTCTAGCTATTCCCGACGTCATTCCTTTATTTCTTCAGCTACGTGTTGCAAAGCAGTGACGTATCTTTTATAACAGTAAAATAATACAAGTAATTCGTTCACTAAAAGTATTTTTCCCGCTGCTGATCAAGTAAGTCAGTGATACAACCTTAGTAACAAAACGTGTAAGTCGGTGTTTATATTTGTTTGCTGCTTTTTCTTGACAACGGAACTTAATACTATTATTAAGTTCCTAGGATAATAAAATTAGCAAAGCAAGATGCAGATTTGGACGTTTTGTTGCTAAATTGCAAGTGTTTATGTGACATGTGACACTCATAGGTAACACGACTCACGAAAATTAATCCTGGTGACAGGTGACAAACCAAACGATTTTTTCAAAAATCTAAGAAAATTTTGATATAGCGGGAAAAATATAATAAGATAACTCGGAATGTATCGCCTATTAACTTTTCGGCAGGCAACAAGCCGCGACTTCGTCTTGGCTTGTACTTACCTACCTCAAACGTTAATAGGTCCTTACATTCCTTGTGACTTAAATAGTTATTTATTTATCTTTACACATTTCATAAGTTCAAAGCATGCATTTAGGTATGTGCAATAGTTTTGAAAATACCTCGTTGCTGAAATTTATAGCGCGCTTTACAGGTAGGATTTTTTAAGTAATTTCTAAAGCAGCTGTTAAAAATAATTTCGCGATGAGTTTGACATCTGAATCCAGAAAGACTAAGCTTTTTAGTAGTTTGACAAACATCGTTGACAAACATCTAAAATAAGCTTGTAAATGCAATGTAGGCATTTTCAGTAATAATAATACTTTCAAGCTCACCTTTGTCGGGAGTACTTGCCAAAACCTCTACTTTGTCTTTTTTATACCCTAAGATGGTTTGCTGCTCGATGGTAAAATAGTTCGCAGAGGACATAGTTCTTAAATAGACGTGATGGAACTGACGGTTGCAACCGACATGTCTTGTGACTTTTTTATTGAAAAACATTGTGATTCTGGAAAATATTACCATGTAATGGCTATAAATTCAGTTGTACGAAATCTATTCATTCCTGTCTGCTGTTTTAGCATAGATAACACCAGTGATCTATGAAATTTGGTAGCGTGTAATTGGACATACATGAGCAGCGAGCCATTTTATAGCTTCTTTATTATAGTATGCCTTTGAAGGATGTATAAAAAATTCGCCAAACGATTAAATCTTATTCAGGCAGTGGGAGGTAAACACACTATGGTAACAGTATGATCCTCTAGCTAACAGGACAATTTTCACATTTTTAGTATATGAAAAGTGATCGTCTTAGACAAGTAGAACTGGATCTTCCACTGTTAGTTTTACAAACTCAACAAACGAAATTTTGAAAGAAATTCCACTTGCATTTTACTTTTCTCATTTATCATTTTCACTTGCTTGCCTTGTGAAATTGACACACCAGTTTCATCACTGTTAAAGATGCAGTTAATTGGATAATCATGTATTGTATATTGTTCGCAATTAAAACTATCTGGTCTAACAACTGATTTACCTTGAGAAGTACAATGGCTTCAAAATTTCGGTTCAAAAACCGTTCAGACTATTTCCTTTTATTACAATGGTTAGGTATGTTATTAGCTGTTACTAGCTGTTGATAAGATAATCGCTTAACATCATGTCTAGATTAGCCAACGCATTTCTTCTCGATTGCAATTCAATTTTTGACTACCTGCTTTCCAATTTATGTTGGAAATATGGGCTTTTGTAGCAACGGTACGTCAAGACCGTCGTCGATAGTAAATTTTATATTTTCTCTAAGAAAGCAAATCTGTGCAAAGTACCTTTTAAAACTTTAACTTAAAATATTTATCATTTAATATACATTTTGGCATTCTAAATTTGTGGGAGTTAATCTTTATTACATGGATTAATAATGTTAGGAACTTGGTTTCCGTAATTAGAATATACGTATTAGTAATTCGATTAAGTAGCAGTTAGTATCTAAGAAGACGAACAATATGATTTCCAACAGTAAAACGAAGTGGAATTCAATAGAATTAAGACTGTTTTAGTAACGGATGCATCTATAAGAAAATGTGTAAGAATTGATTTTGTATGTCAATAATCGGTTGTATTTCATAATTTTCAATGAAAAGGTTTGGTGTACATAGCCTGAATTTCTTCAATAAATTAAAATTTTTGGTATGTCCTTCGCTTATGTTCAGGGTATAATATATATCGTTTCTTTGCAGTTTTTTCATTATCTACGCTAGATACATATAATCTACGAACGTCATAACCGAGGCTGTGTTCATTAAGCAAACTGCTAAAAACATCTAAATAATGACTGCTGATCTGTGCCTAATCGGGATACGTATGGTACGTACAATAATTATTGTCCATTATAAAGAGCGCCCAGGATAAGGATTATCAGTAGGGGGATCTTGTTAGTCGTAAGAGATACAAAATTAGTTAAAGGAAAACCAGTTACGTAATTAAAACACTAACAAAATAACGTATAGAAATCCTTACATGATTTTCGTTTTTAAGCTATCTTGAAAACCCTCCGATTTTTAATATTATTATTTTCTGGTTTTAATATTAAATTTAAAGCAGAACTGACCAAACCTCTTTATATTAGCTTTTAATGGACTTAAAGATTACGTTCAACTTTCTTCCGACGTTTCGTCTTTGAGAAATCATCAGTAACTTAATTTATTTAAATACGGTCTCGATTTTTAGATGTAAATTTTTAAAAGGCTTTTTTTTTTTAATACAGCAATGTACAACAGTTAATTTCGACAAAAATAAGCTGATTTAATCCAACTTACCTTACTCCAAAAGTTAGTACTAACGGAGCTACAGGGTGTCAAAGTTGAAAAAAATAAATCACATTTTTTTAATATATTTCGATCACTTCCAGTTAATTTCCCGAAATTTCGTATCCGCGGGTTTTTTGGCATGGGAAATTCAAATTTATCAACAATTCGGTTGTATTCTCTAAACGGAGCCACAAGCCACCATTAAGACACTGTTAAACCGCTGCAACTTTTTTTGTGTCACGGTGTATGTCATTTCGACTGGAAAAATCTTTTTCCCTATCTTTTCTGCTTAAAAAGGGTATATCTTATTGAACTCGCTAGAAGCAACGGTTTACCATAAAAACGCATCCAAAGCTGATCATGAATGTAAATTATCGTTTTGGACTAAGGTAAGTTGGGTTAAATCAGCTTATTTTTGTCGAAACTAATTTTATCTAAAGTTTGGCCCATTCTTTACCGAACACTTTGTATATTAACATACTGGCCTTTCTTATTTTGGGTAGTGTATACTTACTTTTCAAAAATTTTCAATTAGATTGTGATAGTACTACAGGTAGTTTTAATATATCCTAGTTTTTGCAAAAAAAACATAATAAAAACTATCAATGATTGAATAAAGTAGAACTCATTAATAAACGTTTCTTCTCAAAGGTAACCTATTTGTGACACTAGATGTGTTTCAATCTGATCTATAAGAAAATTATTAGTTACATCTATTATACTTAGCTGTTTTAATATTGCTACACAGTTTGGCAAAATAAAGTAGGTATCCATTTCAATTAAAGGCTTATTCGTCAATAATTGAAGCGCTAATTGAAAATCTCATAGCAATTTAATTTTTGGTAAGTTCCATTCTTGAAAGTGATTTCTCTAAAATGCTCCTCCTAGCATTGTTGAAGTCGCATTATCATTTGCAACATTTTATTCGGGATCGTATCAACCTCTGGGCGTATACTGCGTTTCAACTTTCTAAAGTTTGAGGACGATGGGTAAACAGTTTTGACTCTAAGTGCCTCCATAACAAAAGTCACACGCCGTCAAATCTAGCAAACGCGACGGCCAGTTGATGTCCTAAACCAGAAAATAGCCGGAAATACGACCAAGAAACATTCTCCGTACAGCCGCCATGGATTTCCTAGCCGTATGGGAAGATGCTTTGTCCTGTTGAAACCACATTCTATGCATATCCACATCTACATTATGAAGCTGTTCCAAGTTTATGCAAGATTTGTTGGTATCGTTGTGATATTACTGCAACAGTGAAGCCATTTAATTTTCAAGAAACAAGGTACCAAGGGAATCGTTATTCTTGAAATAAGCTGTCATAATTAAAAAGCGTTGACTATTTGACCAATTTTTTATATGGTTTATTGTTTTTGAATGGGAACGGTTTCAAAGAGGATACTTGATTCTATCGTACCTTGGATAAGGTTTCACATTTATAATTTTACGAAGCCGGACAACTCGGCGACGCGATCTCGGCGCCGCCACTTCGGCGCCGCCATCTCGGCGCGGGGCCAGCTCGGCGCCGGGACAACTCGGCGCGGAGCCATCTCGGCGCCAGCCAACTCGGCGCGAGGCCATCTCGGCGCCGAATTCAAATTTGCAAACTACATTGTGCACTACGTAAGAAAATTATTATCAAAAAATAATAAATAAAGTGATCGCCAAAAAGCTGTCATCAAATGAAAAAAAAATTATTGAGAATTTCTTGGAAAATCAAACATGACGACCAGAGGTGGTTGCAAAGTGACCACAAATGAGCCAAACAAAAGTTGTCACATGACTTCCGTTATCAGTAAAATTTTACGTTTTTTTTTAATAATTACGAAGCATGCATTTACTAGTCAAGATAGAGACACATTTTACGAAAAAAAGTTTTCTGGCCTTGGTATTGTTCAGTCAGCTAAAACTACCACACAATAAAAAATCTCATTGAAATCTTGATTAAATTCCGAAAAATAGCACTTTTCGGATTTACACAATTTTCAAAAACGCCATTTTCTAAGTAAATTGCTTTTTATATGACAAATATTTCTTTAATGTTTATTTTCCAAATCAAAAAATTTTATTTTTAACATTTTTTTTATTATGAAATAAAAAAGTTTTTGAAAAATGTTTGTTTTTCCATAGCCGTCTTCTTAAAAGTAAAATTCTTTGATATGGGACATAAAAGATAATATGAGAGATAAGTTGGCAGAGGATTTTGAAATTTGGTATAGGAACCTAGATGTTGATTCTAAACAACTTCTCTTCATAACTTTTTGTCGTATTTGCTACATAAAAGACACGCTACTCTACAGTAATAGTTATTTACCTAACAAGTTCGTAATTTTCGCGAATGAACACTTTGTTTGCAGCACTCCCTTCGGTCGTGCTGCATGTAGTGCAAATTCGGGAAAATTTTTCCCGAAGGAGTTAGGTACAATGTTTTTCGTAACGAATAACTGAAAATATTTTTAAAAATAAAAAAAATATTATTTAGTGTTTTACTAATTTACTGAGTTGACAGCACAAATCACTAAACTTTTATACCTATCCCACGCACCTGTTAGTTTTTGTTGACGTTTATAGCACCTCTGGTGTTTGCAGGCGCAATTAAACCAATGAGGGAAAATCCTCTATATAATAAAGGAGAGCGATCCAGACGTGTGTGTCCCGAGGGCCCCCTTAGAGATGGGCAGAGCCCCGAGGGCCGCCTTTAAGAGGGGCGAAGCCCAAGGGCCCCCTTGGAGAGGGCGGAGCCCCAAGGGCCCCCTTGGAGAGGAGCGGGGCCCGGAAGAACCCCTTGGAGAGGGGCGGAGCCCCAACGGCCCGCTTGAAAATGGGCGGAGCCCCGAGGGCCCTCTTGGAGAGGGACGGGGCCCCGAAAATTCCCTTAGAGATGGGCGGAGCCCCGAGGGCCGCTTTGGAGAGGGGCAAAGCCCCTAGGGCCCCCTTGAAGAAGGGCGGATCCCCGAGGGTTCCCTTGGAGAACAGCGGAGCCCTGATGGACCCTTGGAGAGGGGCGGAGCCAGAGGGCCCGCTTGAAAATGAGCGGAGCCCCGAGGGCCCCCTTGGAGAGGGGCAGAGCCCCGAGGGCCGCTTGGAGAGGGACAAACGTAATAGGCCTAAAAATGGTGGTAAATTGAATAGAATAGACCGCGCAATAGCGCGCGCAGTCCCGCTTATTATAAAAATTTACAAAAAACACAATTCCCCTAGTTTTTGTTGAAAAGTAAAAAACACCGCAGTGCGGGAAAAATAACTTTCGGCGTATCGGGAATGACCGGGAAATATGAATTTTGAAGTCATGAGTACAAAAACAAGTTTTTTAAAAACTTTCAAGGCATATTTGATTTTTAAAACTGAAATGCTGTTAGAAATTCGTCTTTAACCAAGCAGGGCTGAACCACAAAAAATGAAAATTTAAATCGAGAATTTTTTACCTTTTACAAGAGTCGTTTTACCTATCCGGGGACACACTATCTACAGGGTGATTTTAAGCTGATTCTTTCCTTTTGCCAGGATATAAAGCTAAAAAAAGTAAGCCATTTACCACTTTTGCGAAATATCAAAACTAACGGAGGTACAAGGTGTTAAAGTTTCAAAGTATGAACTAAAATTACTGAACGAAATTAAACTAAACTTAATCTAACTTAAATGATCAAAATTATCAGCATTCGCTTCTACACACACATTCCGCGTATAAGAGCGATGCGGCAGCGGCATTTTGACGACACTCCCAGTAAATAATAAGCATATTCACTCATTCATTATTTTCATAAACATGAGCCATTATTGCAGCAATAATTACAATGGAAAACTAGTTGACAGATCATTGCTTGACAACAGAGATAAACAAAAATAAAATTGTCCAGCCGCCTTTGCGCCAAAGCTTAGTTTTTAATTTGAAACTTTAACACCCTGTACCTCTGTTAGTTTTGATATTTCGGAAAAGTGCTAAATAAAAATAATACTTATTTTTTTAGCTTTATTTTCTGGTAAACGGAAAGAATCAACTTAAAAATCACCCTGTATATAAATATGAACAGAATTGCCTGGAGGCTGTGATCAAGATTCCGTTGCTTTGCGCTGGTTCTATCCCTCAAGCACGTAAACAAGACTGTGTTTACGTTTTAAACTAATGTAGTCAATGGTACTTGAAAGGGACGACAGTAAACCACCCTGGGAGACGCAGCCTCACGTCTCGATGTATTATGGCTTAGTATCAGGGTGGAGACGTAGTGAATGAATCAAACATTAAATGCAGATTGTTTTATTACGAAAGTAAACGGTGTATTTATACAAAACAAGAATGCTTAACTAAGTAACAATTCAAAGTTCATAATAATGGAGTGTAATAGAATGCGTTTAAAGGTCCGAAGACCGCAACTCAGCACGATAAGCCTTTTATAGTTCCGTATGGGTTTGCAGACTGAAGCGTTGAACTTGGCTTTCTAGGTCGCTTATTAAGCGAAATGCGAGTTGCATTTTTACTGCGGTGTTTAAACTCAATGTTGGCGAAACAATATTCGTTAAGATTTCGTCAATGGGACTGAATTTTGCCTGTTTTAATTCAAGATTAAAACAGATATAAATTAAATATAAACTTGCGAAATTATGAAGTACAACTTGAGGTTAAAAGGTTAAAATAGAAGAGAATCCCAGTTTAAATAAGCAATTTTTTAACGCGATGTGCAATCTTTTACTAAATTCCCTTTGACATAATTTTAGCTGTTTGTAATTCCTTGAAATACTATCATAAGTTTGCAAGGTTATGTCACCTACTGTGAAGCTATTACTTTATCGGACACCTTAGATTATTAAGAGATTACACGACGAAACAGTTAATACAGGATCCAAAATGAATAACATCGGAATATGATGTCATTGATGGCGTATTAGGCAAAATCAAACACAAGCACTTAGTGCGGTAGTAAATATTACCACACTCAGCTTCTTATATAAAAAATACGTTGAACCAGAATTTATTCATGAAGATAAAAGATTGAACAATACACGTTTACTTATGGCACTTAACGAAACTCGTTTTGGCAATCAAACTCGTATCGTTAAGAAGCTCATAATCAAACTTGTTTGTTAATATCTATAGTACCAGGTTCTCAACTAAAAAGGAATAAAATTTTCTACAAGCAGTTCGTTGAGAAATTACCCACAAGCATCTATGTACTACAATAGTGTTGTACTTAAAATATAACTGAGCAATGAAGGTATGATCATTCAATAGTAATTTATTATACAAGACGATAAAGTTAAATTTTATCTACGAGTGAATCGTTTAACGTCGAGACGAAGTCGAGATGTTAATGATTCAAAAGTGGATAGTAATAACTTTATCGTCGTGTATAATACACAATTTTTACTTCCCTCGTCTGAAAGACGAAGGAAGTATTGTAATCACGAAAGAATCATCATCTGAGATTTTTTCAGATCTTTACGTGTCAAGGTCCCTAGATGACGAAAAAGAGGTTTTTTCAATTCCGTCAGTGTGTCTGTCTGTCTGTCAGTATGTCTGTCTGTTGGCAGTATAGCTCAAAAACTATTTGTCGGAGGAATACGATATTTTGCATACATATTATATCTACCTCGCATGAAACCGGTATTTCATACAAATATATACAGGGTGAGCACCTTAAAAAAATAAAATTTTGTTTATTTGTGTGTTAAGTTTGAAATAAAAGGAAGTAATAACTTTCACATAGTTCAGGCGTTACATTTGCCGAAAATAAGACTCAACCGATAAAGGATAATGTCACAATGTAGTAAAAATGTTTCAACCATAACACCGTGCTCTTCAAGAGACGCGCGCGCTGGAATTTTCCCGAAGAGACGCGGTAGCGCAGATAGAATTTCGCTGTAGTTATATCCTCTGCGGAGAGCATTCTGCAGAGCTGCAGATGCGGCGGGTTCAAACCCCAGCGGGATACATTTTTGTTTGTTTGAAAATGCATTTAATTTTTTAGAAACGTGAAGATATTTGTACTCCTAACTTAATTTGAATTATTTAATGTCACAATATTGACGAGGGAAGTTCTGGGTAAAGCCTTTTACAGATTTTTTTCTATAGCAAGAACAATTTTAAAAGAAAATAAGGAACGTCAATCGCATTTTAAAATCTCAGTAGCTAGATTGGGTTGCCAGGATAATACGAAGCTGTAACATTTAATTTAAATAAAAGAAAATTAAATTACTTTAGCTACCCTTGATGTTAAAGTGCTGCTTTATCTACCCTTGCTGTTAAAGTAACACTTGACCTTTTTTTTGAATCGGTTAAATCACACTTTAAGATTTGCTATAGAAAAAAATTCATTTATTCGAAACCTTAATTTATAGCGATAACTTAACTACGTGTTTAGTATAACAAGTAAAGTATTGTGAATGTTATAGTTTGCATCACTGTGATTTTGCATACACTTCATGATAACATTGGTGAGAATTATGACGAGTTTTACGAAATACATAGTTTGGTAGAAATAAAAGCACCTGTTATTTTTGTAATACAAAAATAAGCAAACCAGAAACTAAAAATAACAAAACAATCCAAATAACTGGCAGTTTAATGATTTTAACGTTTAACTCTATTAATATCGTGCTTTTTAATAGTGCTAGCATTATTGATAGAACAAACAATGTCCGAGAACAAAGCAGGTTCGTTAAAAAGTGAATTTTAATTTCTAGAACCTTTAGTAAGTAACAATTCCTTGTTTGATAGAATCTGATCAATATTTTCGGACAAGGTCGGCTAAGGATTTTTAAGTGCAATCAGCTGTTGCCATTTTGCCTTAAAGTCAGAAATACAAAATTATGATTTCATAACCTACTACTTATTTTACACTTTTATGAAGACAGAAAGATGTTGGTTATTGCTGACTAGAAAGCTCAAAATATTGTTCCGATATGTTTTACGAGTTACAGCACCCTCAAAAAACATAGGCTCAGCTAAATATTTGAGCGAAACTCTGCCTATTTGAGAATGTACGTATCTCGATAGATGAAACTGTTTTAACTGAGTAAAAATATTGACTGTATACAAGTCGCTCACTATGGTCCATTAGCGATAATAACTATTGCATATGGCTCTTCTATTATGGATACTATTTGATGGCAAGTCCCATGCGATAATCCTACTTGTTTTCAAAGCTTTCGGAATGACTTTGTTAGTCGCTATTTGACGTCATTGGTAGTGTGTATTTCGAAGAGCTGGACTTACACTGCTGCCTTTGCGTGCATAACTGTGTATAAATTCATTAATACAAACTGCAATGCTGTATTTCATCATTTCCTTGAAAACCATTTCGACAATATGATGTGTTCTTGCGAGACAGCCATATTAATAAGCACATATTGGCTTTACAGGTACCAAACTGACACGGGGAAGTAATTGTCAGTATCTGAAGTATATAAGATTTATTTTGTCGTCCTCCCTTACATGTTGCACTATATTTGATATAACGGGGCAGCGTCAAAAACAAATCAATTTACTGAAAATTTAAATATTCATTTAGCTACTGTTTTTTCCTCACAAAGCATTAAAAGCAAAAGTAGAATGGCCTGCAAAAGACCAAACAAAGTGCAATTTAAAAACAAATACACAGATTAGGGGGAATGTTAAATCCAGCTTGAATGAACGAAAATGGATGTAATGCTGATGTAATTAGTGAAGTCCTATTTGTAGAATTCTGGTAAACAAACCCTCGACGTTTTAATATTACCTCAACGCTGGGAAAGTGGAGGATTAGGCATTTAAAGGTTCCGATATCGAACGATTTCCCACCTGCCAAAAAGAGCAGTCCACGCTGCAGGAAACGCAAGCAATTACCAAGTGCACCCGTTAATTACAGCTTCGACGGAAATCTCCATTTTAATAAAAACGGCTATAAAAAGTAAAAGTGTAACCTGCGTGCTGAATATAAAATTTTGCGAGAGCGCAGAGCGGTCCGGGTGGATCCAGGTGTTGTTTGCGGCCCCGGAATATTAAACAAACACTTACGGACGTAGCTGTGTACAAGCTATTCCCTGGCAATTTATTTAATGCTAATATGTCTGCCTTTGTCTGGCGAGAGCGAGTGAGGCTTAGCAATGGCGATGCGCAGTTTCCGGACGTCGCCGCCGCCGCCGGTGACAGCGGATGTACGCAGCACCTGCGCGTCTCACATATCTGCATTATAAGTTATTGCGGCACTGAATATATCTGCCGAGGAATATATCGAAATCCTCGTTCCAGCAGGTTTTCATATTTATCTATTTTCCATAAAATAAATCCTACCACATCCTTTTCCCTACTAGATCAGATAAAACGCAAACCGCGGCTGCAGGGTAGTTATCCTTCATAAATGTCAACTGGAGAGCCTCTTTAAACACCGCAATTTGTAATGTTCGCGATGGTGTAGTTATGGACTTTATAATTAGAATATATTTTTAATTGGATTAAATTATTTCACTTGCGCTATTAATAAAAAACAGGAGCTGCAGCTGTAAGGTATTATTTAAATACAATTAGAATGAATTTTAGGCTATTACTACAAAACATTTGTTTAGTTCTAGTTTCGTATACTAATTTTCATGTCACATGAGAAAATGTAATGAGTAGTTACAGAAATCGAGCTAGAGTTCAGATGACATGCTTGCACAGAAGCCTATCGAAGCCGATGAGTCACATGACAGCGGTTTCGATTTCGTGCAGACTGAACAATTATTACCATTGACGTATTCGGAGTTTGACTGCACCACATACTTTCCTAAGAATGTCTTTTCCTTTAAGTATAGATGAACAATTTACATGCTAATGCATAGAAATTCTGAATTTCCTGAATACATAGTCTTGTATCATCAGTTTATTCAATTCCTAGTCCTTTATAATATTTATTGGAAAAAGGCATAGTAAATTTTAAGACATAACCATTACCTTAGTACAGATATATTTTCTGTTATAATTTCGAAGCTCATATTTACATCGGTATTTAATTATGCTGGGTTCGATATTGATTGATTCTACAGGATTTGAGCTCACTTGTGGTGATACTGCCAAAATATTTATAAAATTCATTGCAAATACCCCTCTATACCAACGAACTTTATCTCGTTTATGGAATTTCCAGTGCACTACACAATATTAGTTTATTAAGTACTGAACAAATTTTATTCTACTAAACATTAATACTATTATCAATATTTATGAGTGCCATTAAAACATCATACTGAATAAAAAAAATATCTTGCAAGAGCTGAAGTCCGGTATATCTTACTAACTGAAAGAAAAACAATAGGCTAAAAACTGGTTTTTGTTATTTGGATTTCTATTAAACCATAAATCTTCTGAAAAAATAAACTGTAATTATGTATTCCAAAAATCTTGCTCTTGTGTTTTCTTTTTTATAAATCTGTAGTTTTTGATTGGATGGAAAGTGGAAATATTTTTGGTGTTAGAAGACGAATATAAAAAAAGTAAATAAAAAAGGCAACCCTTAATAATGCTTCTTACAGTGTAGCAATGAAAAATATTTTGAAGATACTACCAATCATGTAAGCGCATCACCTGTAGAAGACGAATTTCCATATTTAAAAACAGAATACGCCATCTCGGGGTGGGGCCAGCGCGGCGCCTGGACAACTCGCCGCTGAGCCATCTCGGCGCCAGCCAACTCGGCGTAAGGCCATCTCGGCGCCGAATTCAAATTCGCAAGCTACAGTGTGGACTACGTAAGAAAATTATTATAAACAAATAATAAATAAAGTGATCGCCAAAAAGCTGGCATCAAATGAAAAAAAATATTTAGAATTTCTTGGAAAATCAAACACTAACGACCAGAGGTGGTTGCAAAGTGATTAAAAATGGGCCAAACAAAAGTCACATGACTTCCGTTATCAGTAAAGTTTTACATTTTTTTAAAATAATTACGAAACATGCATTTACTAGTCAAGCCTTGAGATTGTTCAGTCAGCTAAAATTAAAACACAATGAAAAATCTCATTGAAATCTTGCTTAATTTCGGAAAAATAGCACTTTTTGGATTTACACAATTTCGAAAAACGCCATTTAAAATGCCTTTTATGTGACAAATATTTCTTTAATGTCTCTTTCCCAAATCAAAGAATTGTATTTTTAACAAAGTTATTTTATTATCAAATAAAAAACTGTTTTAAAAATATTTGTTTTCCATAGCAGTCTTTGTTAAAAGTAAAATTCTTTGATATGGGACCTAAGCATAAAAGAAATTTGGTATAAAACCCTAGATGTTGATTCTAAGCAACTTTTCTTAATAACTTTTTGTCGTATTTGCTACATAAAAGGCACGCTACTCTACAGTAAATAGGTTTTTGAAAACTTTCAACTCATACTTGATTTTTCAAAACTGAAATGCTGTTAGAAATTCGCCTTTAACCAAGCAGAGCTGAACCCCAAAAAATGAACATTTAAATCGAGAATTGTTTACCCTTTACAAGAGTCGTTTCACCTATCCACTGTATACAGGGTGTCCGGAAAATACGTGTACAACGGTAGACCACAAGTTCCTTGGCCCAAAATATGATGATTTAACAGAACAAACTATACAAAGTTGCTTAGTTTAGCCACTACATGTCTTCAAAAATGATTAGCTTTTTTAAAATTTTTCAAGTAAGTCGAAAAATCTTCGATAGATTTAATTCATTTTTTGGCCATGCGTTTGCACCAGGAAACTACAGCTTTTTCTGGGATAAACTTTAATTTCGAAAATTACGGGGTGTTTAAAACTCTTGTCACAATAAATTGTCCATCGATAGTTTTTAACTCCCTGTATAATCACTATCAATGTTTTTTTTGTGAATAGCTACTTTAATTTAGAAGCTATTTCCTCTCTTACAATATTTTAGTTGGGTAAACGGTTTATCCACAAAAAATATTCTTTAAATTTCTATAAGCCTGAATCAGTAATAATTGTAACTTAACACTAGGATTGCAGGGATTTAGAAAATATTTTTTGTGGCTAAACCGTTCACCCAACTAAAATATTGTAAAAGAAGAAATAGCTTCTAAATTAAAGTAACAATTAAAAAAAAGTTGTAGCGAGTATACAGGGGGTTGAAACATTTAAAAAAGTTAATCATTTTTAAAGCCCTCTAGCGGCTAAACTAAGCAACTTTGTATATAGGTAAGTTGAGTTAAATCATTATATTTTGGGCAGAAGAACTTGTGGTCTTCCGTTGTACACGTATTTTACGGACACCCTGTATACAGGGTGATTTTTAAGTGATTCTTTCCTTTTACTAGGATATAAAGCTAAAAAAAGTAAGCTTTTTTTCATTTACCACTTTTACGAAATAGACGTAGACTTTTGCCTAAAAGTGAGAATGGTGTCGGCATTAGAGTTTGTCCCAATTGACGACTTAAACAACGCCGTGGAGTTATTGCCCGAAGAACTTCCAGACGAAATTCAACCCTTGTTGGATTATTTCGAAGATAACTACATGGGGCGTCGACAACGTCGAGGAGATGGGAGAAGAAACGCATTCCACCGGAGACCTGGAATCTGCATAACAGAGTTCCGACTGGCAAAGACCGTACAAACAACCATGCAGAAGCTCGATATCGGAGGCTCTAGGTGGAACTGGGAATGCAACACCCGACGCTGTGGAAGTTCACAGTTTAATCTCTCTCATTTTCTTTTATGGTTAGGCCCCATATCAAAGAATTTTACTTTTAACAAAGACTGCTATGGAAAAACAAATATTTTTAACAACGTTTTTTATTTCATAATACAAAAACTTTGTTAAAAATAAAATTCTTTGATTTGGGAAAAAACATTAAAGAAATATTTGTCACATAAAAGGCACTTTACTTAGTTAGAAAATGGCAATTTTTTATTGTGTGTTAGTTTTAGCTGACTGAACAATCTCAAGGCCGGAAAACTTTTTTTTCGTAAAATGTGTCTCTATCTTGACTAGTAAATGCATGTTTGGTAATTATTTTTAAAAAATGTAAAATTTTGATGATAACGGAAGTCACGCGACAACTTTTGTTTGGACCATTTGTAATCACTTTGTACCACCTCTTGTCGTCAGTGTTTGATTTCCCAAGAAATTCTAAATATTTTTTTTTCATTTGATGCCAGCTTTATTTATTATTTGTTTATAATAATTTTATTACGTAGTGCACACTGTAGTTTGGAAATTTGAATTCGGCTCCGAGATGGCCTTGCGCCGAGTTGGCTGGCGCCGAGATGGTTCCGCGGCGAGTTGTCCCGGCGCCGAGCTGGCCCCGCCCCGAGATGGCGACGCCGAGATGTGCTAGACCCGAAAATACCACTCATGAGTTGCAGTTTTGTAGGTTTACATTAACAGTTATTTGTATATCCAGGGAACAAATATAATCATTTTCTCCCGCACGCATGTTCTTTAGGGAAGAATTTCTAAGATTTTGTTTTAGGAATTCATTATAGCGGCGCTAGATTTTTGTGATGACATTTTGTCTAATTTCCAAATCAACATTCCGTTGCAAAACTTTGGTGTGGCGTCCTTAGTAACATGAACACAAATGCGGAAAGTAGTAGTTCATAGCTACCTAGGGATTTTTCAAATGAATTCTCTCTCAATCTCATGGTAACCATGTAACTACAAACAGCGTCTTAGTAACCATACATTCAGGCAATCAGTATTTATATTTTTACCTTCGGTTGTCATGTCAAGTTCAGGGAAAAAATATTCATATCTCCCTAATGCATAAACATCTATATCTAGGGAGCAAAGGTATTAATTTCCTCCCATTTAATGTACGACCCGTAGCTGATGGAGGTAATTAAAATTACCTCCCGCTGGTTGGACACAAAAGCCGACTTTCTATACAGTGAGTAGAAAAAGCTAATTACTTTTCTCGCTATTGGAAAAGGTAAACATTATAAATACAGTTTTTTATTACTTTTTTCGAATATAAGTAAAATCTTATATGTGACACTTGGGAAAACGCATAATTTTCTTACTTGTGTGTACTCAGCTTCGCCTCATTGTCAGATGCACACGCGTAAAGGAAATTGGTCTTTTCCAACTTGTAACATAAATAGCTATTACCTGCTGCATTTTTTTCGAAAGTCACCCATGGATATCACACCTCAGCTTTACAACGCTATGTTGATTTGGAGTAATAAGTAGTACTTCTACGGAATTTTGGGCAGGTGTTTCATCAATCATAAATTAAGCATTTCACGAATTTGTAACGGCATGTCCTCAAGTGTTGCTTGGAATTTATTTCATAGGAATTGAAGATGTGCAACTCCTGTTAGCCTGTTTGGAAGAAAAATGCGTCCTAGTAATTAAGCTCCTATCTAACTAAAATGTTGATAGAAAAGCGCATTTAATGACGTTTCTCAACTCTATTGCATTAGGATTTTCAGTGTTCTATATGTGTCCTTTGTGGTGAATTCCGTTCCGCGTAAAAATGGTCTCGTCGATGAATAAAACGTTCTTGAAAGATAAACGACAAAAAGTTTCTCTGATTTTATTACCTCCTTCCGACAAAGCTTACACTTGTTCATAGTGAACGAGATGTAGATACTGCTCCCTAAAAAATATACAAACATTGCTTTGCCAGTATTTTCCATAGCGGAAGTTCGTCTTGTACTGATTTCTTCTTTCAATTGCACAGGTCTAACATTTGCTCTTCCACTTGCAAACATATCGTTCTTTATACAAAGGCGATGATAACAACGAACTTCCATCGGCTAAACCATAGACAGACATCATACCTACTAACTCTTTCACAGAATATATTATTAGAGCCATGGTAATAAATAAGACTAAGATTTTAGGTTGTACAAACTTCTTTTTAGGTACCTAAAATAGGTTATTAAAAATAAGGGTTAGGTAGTTAAAACAGGTTAAAGAAAACTAAAATAGAACAAAATTTAAACATTAAACTAAATTTATTTCCTATTCTCAGCATAACAAATAAAATACATTTCAACATTTTCTGGCGTAAATGAATATCATTTATCTGTGAACATATTTTTCAGCCAGGAAAAGCTAAGTTTATCTTCTACAGAAATAGGTAATTGGTACAAATTTGTAAACGAACCAATGAATATTATCTATAGATTCGTCGGGCTGTTCATTATTTTAAGTATTAGTACGTTTTTCATAGATCCATAACCTGGATTTCTCTCCAAAACATTAGTTAATTTTTTAAAAGCATTTTCACTTGGTTTGCCAGACGTTCCTTTCAAAAAAGTTTGAATTTTATTAATTATCTCTATTGAATTCGTTAATGACAGCCCGCGTTGTTCTGATTTCCCTATGCCATCTCTTAGATCACTAAAATGTTTTTTTTTACTTCTCTAAGCAAATATCTACCAGCTTAGCAAGGAGTCCGCTGCGTAGGTTTTTATGTCCTAGTCCGGTAGCACTTACCAACGCCTGTGATTCGTGTTATACTTTTGGAAGTTCTAAAGTATATTGTTGCTGGCACTGTCAATTACTGTCACGTTCGAGGTTAGGTTTTGCATCAGTCTGGTACAAACTGACGCAAAATTTAACTTCGAGACATAGACTGACAGTGCCACCAACAATACACTTGAGTACTGCCAAACGTATAACATGAATCGCACTATTCTGAAAGCAAATAAGTTGGGATTATCCTTTCATAATCAACATGGGTCTTATTCTTGTTCAGTATACACAAAAATATACAACACACGGCCGGTATTCGCGTTTATATCCTTGCTAGATCAAGTCTCTCGACCTGAGGAGCTCGACCGTAATGTACTAGCTCGGCAATAAATGCTGAGCTACCGGCCTAATGTCGCAAATAGCTATTATATACAGTAAGTCTTGTTTCAGAGATCTATGTTGAAAACTAGTTTTAGCCTTCTAAATGCACATTGTTGTATCTTCAAATGGCATTACTACCTATATTAAAAAAAATGTATGTGAGTTAAATTTTAGACCGTGGACCAAGCAAATAATGTGGATTAGATCTGAGTAAAATACTTTCAAGTCGTTACCATACTTCTCCGTTTACGCTGCTCCATCCGTGACCAATAATTTTACTCGGGTGTTATGTATTCCAGTTGGTCATAATCTTCCTGAAAGCCCATTATAAATATTAACAATAAACATGTTATTACTATTAATCTATTATTATTTTAAGGTTAGTATGCACGTTGTCACTATAGTGCTAACTGCGGACTGAAAATTAACGGATATTTATATTAATCCAAATAATAAGAAAACAGAAAAAAATAAACAACCTATATCAGGTGATATAACTTCTGAGTTTAGGTTAAAAACTTGAAATAGGTATTATAGATAATCTCAAATACTTATTAAATGAGAAGGTTTCTCGTGAAACGGATTTATATACAGTTATTTATCCTATACCTACAATAGTCTTAAAAGCTATGTTACCTAGGATCCGGGCCTTAGTAACAAATATGAAAAAAGTTTAATTAGAATACGTCAAACAATCAGGAAATTTGAAGAAAAAATGTAGTACGCCTACTTAATGTTTAAATCATGCAATTTACTTAAGTTGGTACATATTCTGTTCTAAACAAATCACTGTTTAACTAGGAAACTGTGTTTTTCGGGATGTATGGTTATTAGGACTTTCTTGCTTGTTTTTGACCCAACAATACCGTATTTAAGTAGATAGGACAAAAATGATTTGGACTTTCGGTCGAAGAGATGAAGGGAGAAATATGTATAAGCAAGAATATCAATGTATGTGAGCAAAAGAAAATTCAGACAACGATGGAACGAAGAAAATATGAAAATGTCTGAACGGAATAGAGTGATCGAAGAGTTTAACTAGTTTCTAAATAAAAAAGCTATTACAGCAAAAACGTTTTACGTAGAACTCGAAATCTAAACATAACATAAAATAGGAAACAATAAGAATACAAGATAAATATGTATTACATTGCTCTACAGAGAGTCTAAAATATTTCCGAAAACTAGTTGAACATTTTAAGCCTAGCATGGCCACACGAACTCCAAGAATTTATAAATCATAATCCCAGTCTCACATATTAATTTTAAAAATGTATCCGCTATTTGTCTCTGTTCTTTACGGGGTTGGTTCTTCAGACATTCCTATTCTTTTTTTATCCTCCATCCTAATCTGAAGTCAAAATTAACATTTCCGAAAAGTCACACTGTCGGACAAAAGATATTTATAACATTTTCTGACATTTTTCCCATTCTTTACGCGATATGAGGTTAGTTCTTAATACATTTCCATTGTATTTTTTCATATTTTAAGCTAATTTGAAGCCAACATTTGAAAATTCCGAAAAAAACGTATAGACCACCAAGGGCACGAAAACTTATAAAAAATCTGCTGTGATACACGCACACAACTTCCTATTACAGTGATCTTATAATTAGTCAAAAATGTGTTTTTTAATTTTTAAACATTTTTCAAAAAATTTCAAAAACTAACAATTCTACAGAAACCGTACAAAATATAGCGTTTTAGTTTTAAAAGAATTAGAGGTATTCAACTGGAAAATCACCCATCTCAAATCAATACACAGTAAAAATGTAATAAAAATGTAACGTTTGAAAAAAATCGTTGGAGCCGTTTTTAAAAAAATTTAAAAAGCTGAAAAATCACAAGAGTAAACACCATACTTCCGGTTATGTAATTTTCTTCAAAAGCTTGCTGTCGCATCTAGATAGAACTCAAAACTTATATACGAAGTTCAACGTCATACCTATTTTCGTTTTTGAGATTTCTGTTCATACTCACTCAGACACACAGACTGACAGACAGACCAATGAACAAAAACATGTTTTTTCTTGGATTCAGGGGACTCTAAAACGTGAAGATCTGTTAAAAACTCAATTTCGAATTTTTGGAGTGAATCCAATACTTCATTTATTGAAAAGGAAAATAAAATGTTCAGAATTTTGTCATCTTTCACACTAGTTATTCAAATATTTCTATTCTACTTTTTCATATTCTATCCTACTCTGAAAACAAAATTAAAAATTCGGAAAGAACGCACAGATAAATGAAGTTACTACACCATTTACGGGGTTCGTTAAAATATACTATTCTAAAAACGAAAATGTGCATGAACGTTATTAAAATACAACATGTTCACCCTATTATCAGCGATTTCGATCATTTATTATAGGCTTTACTTGTACATGTTATGGTACAAGAAATTTATAGTAAATAAAGTTTGTAATGTGGGACGAAAGTGTTAGAAACAGCGTGAATAACTACTACTCGTATTTGTGACTGGAACAACTACTAAAAACTATGAAAAACGCTCACACATTCTACACAACGAAGGCATGTGTTCTTAAAATACAAATTTTTTTAACAAGGAGTAAGCTCGTGGACTGCAAATTATATGTAAGCAAACCTGAAGTTCCTTTGAAAGAAGAAGTTTTCCAAACGAACTAAATGAAAGGTGTATCAATATGGAGGGGAAGGGTTAATACAAATTCATATAAAAAATTGAACTTCAAGGTCCTATAACTTCTTACTGAAGGGACTTTGTACTAAGGTATATTGGGTTTAATCCATTTATTATAACGTAAGGAAGCTATGACTAATCGGTGTCCCATTATTTTAGGGACACCCTTTATATACTAAATACTCCAGTACAATTCCTCAAACCAATTTTGACAACCGTGAAGACTTTATAATTAACTAAACAAAACTTTTTATCAACTAACAGTGGCAGTTAAAAAATTACTCTGTATAAGATCATATTACTATTTGTGATAATTTTATTGTTATTGCTTTTATCATTAACATAATGATAATTAGATATATAGTAACATTAAATGCTAAAACTCGCTGTATTCTGAGTATATAATTCTATACCGACGCTGCACAAGTGAGCACGAAGTAAACGCCATTTGATGCAATTACAAAAATTGTATAATACAATGTCCAGGGTGCATCTTTACGAGATTGACTTTAATTCAAAAATCTCGGAAGGTGATTTTTTCGCGATTACAATACTTCCTTCGTCTTTTAGACGAGGGAAGTAAAAATTTAGCGACACCAACTGATAATTTTTAGTAAAACGTTTAGCTACTAAACTTTGATAAATTAACAGCAGTAAAGCCACAATACCAGAGTAACCCGATTAGTGGAGACTGAACTTTACTAAATTCACTTCCAGTCTTAGCTTTGATTAAAAAACTTAATTAAAAGTTGGGTGCTAAATAATTAACACTAAAGGAATACTCCCTTTATGGTGACTCAGCAGGAAAGGTTTCCAATTATTTATGTCATAGCTTGGTAAATAAGTTGAAATTAATTTCATGTATTTTATAAATGTTTGTACTTCTTACGTACTAGTTATACGCTGAAATCGTTACTATTGATTGTGCTAAGAGATTGGAAGTCAATTGCCTATGTTGCAAACCATATTTGCAAATCGCTTTAGGCAAGAATGTATACATCGTAATAGTACATTACGCAACTAGTTTAGAAAAGTGGTGATTTACTCAACAAGTGTTGCTGATTTGAGTAGAAGTGTCGGTCTGTCCTTCAACTATTTTCTTGCATTTCATATAGAACTGTGAATTATTAAATATTTATATAAAAGTAACATTAGATGTCAAAACATAACCAAGCTGAGCAGAACTCGTTTTTATGTACTGATACCAAAAAGCAGATCCAGTTTCAGTTATTCGTTTGGCAGTAAACTGTATAGTTGGTGGGACTGTAAGTCTAGGTCAACTTCGAGGTTATCAGGTTGCCAAACATAAGACGAATCGCCGTTGCTATGCTGCAATGGTTTTTATGGTGTAGGACAGGGGTCGGCAAACTACGGCCCGCGGGCCATATCCGGCCCGCCGTCTGTTTTTAATCCGGCCCGAGGGTTGATACTGTTTTTACAAGAAAACATTTAAAATAAATCAAATTACAAGCTGTAACCACTAACATATATAAAAATATAAATATAAAACTGCCCACAACCACTATTATCTAACAATGAATGGCTATGGAAATTAGTATTTGCTGCAGACATCATGGGATATCTTAACGAATTTAACTTAAAATTACAGGGAAAAACAGTGCTCATATGTGAACTGTATTCTATCGTAGTCATATCGCCAAAACTTGCATTGTTTGAAATACAAATCGCATTAACAAAGTTTGACCATTTTCCATGCTGTAATAATTTTCTAATATTAGCGAAATCCTCATTCCCAAAAAAAATCGAGACGGATATATTTTCTGAACTTAAACTACAGTTACAACAGCGTTTTTCGGATCTTGATGCAAATGCAAAAGGCATTTCAATATTTCAAAATTCAGTTGGCTGTATAATTGAGGAGCTTCCGTCAGACCTTCAATTGGAAGTGATTGAACTGTAAAATGATGATATGCTAAAAATGATGTTTAAAGAAATGCATCTAACCCAATTCTATAAATATCTTTCGGACGATAAATTTGGTGGTGCTTATCAATGTGAAAGGACATTTTCGAAAATGAAGGGGCTTATGTAAAATCGAAATACAGATCATTATTAGCAGATGACCATTTGCAAACAACTTTAATGATAGGATGTACTAATTTCGAACTCCTGTATAATGAAATATTATTTCAGATCAAACAATTATATTAATCGCATTAGTACAAAATGTAAGCACTTCTATAATACGTTTATTAATAGATGGAAATATATTATTCGTTTTTTTTTGTTAGCGTGTATAAATATTATGTAAAAATATCACTTCCTAATAAAAAAATTAACCTGTTTTTTTGTTGCTCTATGAGTAGAATTGCTTATGTACAAGTCGAGTTTGCTACCTGGCCCGCCGAGCCTACAAATTTTACGTTCTGGCCCTTTCCAAAAAAAGTTTGCCGACTCCTGGTGTAGGATACCACTTTGGTCAACAATTTTGAATGTAGAAATATAGAACATTACCATATGAAATGCGATAATAGCTATTAATAAAACTAGTAATGAAATGAAGGCGATTATTTCACGAACGCGAAAATTGCAAAATGACGCCGATAAGGCCGACTTTTGTAAATCGCATAAGCAAAGCTTCTTTATTTATACCCTTTACTCCAACTGGCTTAGAAAATGTCCAATTTCCTATAAAAAAAATGTATTTCAGTAATAAGGCACAGGAAGTACTACAGTGCACAAGTTGCAAAAATATTTTTTTTAAATTTCATTACAAAAGTAGGTTTTTTGAATTAACTTCAGTGCGTGAAGTGCCACTTTTTTCACTCAGTGAAAAAAGTGACAACTTTGCTTTTAATTTAGGAATGAACGATTTTACGTTTCCTTAGTTATCAGAACTGACCAACGCACTTAACTAAAATGAAGGCAAATAAAATTCTATACAAAATAGGCTTACATTTGAATATTTAATGAAATTTTTAAAAGTCTTATAGACAACTCGTGCTTATTTTTCACCCGTGTGGTTGCGCCTCGTTTAATAACCTTCCACACTTGTGAAAAAAAGTTGCACTTCTAACACTTCTGGTCTAAATACCTAACTATTTTCTCCTACCTAAGGAAAAGTCAAACCAAATTACCACACATAAGTGATAACACTAAGATACATACAGTATTTTGAATCATTTACGTAAATTTCAAAACGCTTTTTTCAAAACTCAAAGAATGCAACACTTATTTTTCAAGTGCCCTGCTCGTAAGTAAAGATTAGCGATCATCATGTTAATTACACGTTGCGTTGAACCGTGTCTTTAATTACTGCTTTACGTAACAGTTATTCTACTTGTAGCTCTTTTGAGGTCTCATTTTCCGGAGCCAAGGCATTCTACTGCGACTTATCCATGGTTTACACTTGATCTTACTTTGAATGATTAGTTAGGGTAGATTATATTTTCGTCAGAGGACAATTCCTGGCCTTTTTCCATTTCCCTCTGTTCTTTCTTATTCCTAGTGAGTGAAGTCCAGGAGATTTGAAAAATTCTCCTAAAGCACCATATCTAATGAGCTTCCAATCTGTCAATGGTGTCGAGTTTACAGATGCGTATAGCAGTATGCACCATACATAAGGTCTTACTCTTAACAAAGCATTCAACGATTTTTGTTACATAATACTGTAATCTAGGATAAATAAACGTCTACACATTTATAGCTGCGAGCTCGAATTTCTTTGTCGAGATTTTAATTCCTGATTAATCCAATATCCTAGATATTTAAAATGACAAGAGCCCATCTACAGTCTTTCTTCAAAGTGTAGACTTAAGACACGACTTATGTTGATTTTGCTTCTAACCAGCTATTGAATCCTACGAATATTTATTGTTTATTCGTTCTTGTTAAAAACGTCATTTACATAGTCGAACAAAATTTCTGTTGTTTAGGGAATCTCTAAGCAAGGTTAGGTCGTCTATAAAATGGATATTTATTATCTCTCATCCAATTCTCACACCTTCTGGTCGACTGTTAGTAGTAGTAGTTGCTGTTATCGGGAGACCGAACTCTAATGAGTACATTTTTCTACGGCACTTTAGTCCATCTTCAAAAATTAATAAATGGCTTTACAACTCAAAATTCAGTATCTTTTAAAACTCGCCCTATCTCTTTTACCAGTACAATATACTGAAGTTAACATCAAAATCAAGCTGAATTAAAGCATCTCCCTATGTTTGCACTAGCCTTCACCAATCTGTATAACAACAATAAGGTAACGTAAACAGAAAACAGAATAGTTGAGTTCAAGAGATAGCTAAACAAAGAATTCTTGCAGTATTTAGTTAGTATTAGTTAACAAGTGTCATAATTAAAATGAGCGCCAAGCCTACTCAAATATTTGCTTTTATGTTTATCTCTTTCTTACTCAAGTAGTATATTCTAATTTTTATCTCATTTTTGTTATACAGGTTGGTGGCGGTGAACATAAGGACATGCATAATAACTGAGTTTTTAAGGGATACACCTTAATGGACGGTGCTGTCGAGTAGGTACCACATTATTACAGTTTTTGTGGCTTAACTTCCACTGCTTTTGTTACTTTGTTTTGTAACTATACAGAAGTAATCTACATTTAAGCAAATCAATGTGTATAATATCTCCTTCTGAGAGGACACTTAAACGGTGTGTTATAACAACAAAACCGTTTCTGGACAGAGTTTGTTCAGGCGAACTCCCCTTAATTTCTGTTACCCAATCTGAGTGGTCCAGCATAGCCAGAGGTAGTCTTTTTTTCGATTTTACGTTAAAGTGGTTTAAAATTAAGGTCAATTTTTATTTGTTTCTAATGCTCAACGCTTCTACAATTTGTCGGTAATTTTTTTTTATCTTCGTTGTCTGCTGTAGCGGCACATACTAGGATTAAGTATATTTACATGACCCTGTTACCTACAAGTAAACTTACAGCCAATTAAGCTTATTGCACGCGACACAGTATGAAAGAAAATGTAAGTTATACGTCCCGTAATTGGATTTTGACAGTTTCGTTTTGAAACTATTCGAAGCCATATTGTACAAACTTTTTTACCGGAATTATAATGGAAATTTTTAATTTAATCTGTGCAGAGTTAAAAATAGTAAAGGTTGCGGTTACAAAAAGTGATCTTGGCGAACTCTTGTGGTAGCAGGGCTTATTTGTATATAACACTTTAAGTTAGAATGAAGCTTTTGATATCTCACATTTTGCGTATGTACGACAACGATTAGGTTAATTTGACACTACCTTTTGTACTCGCCGCATTTAGTTGGTTTCATTGTTTCACAGATAATTGGGCATCGAGTTCAGAAAGAATGACAGGCAGACATTCCACATCCAATTTGTTAGTGACTCAAGACCCAGTAAACTATTAGACTCAGGTTTATATGTCAGTACACGCACTTCATAGATTTCTTACTGTATAAGTTCTTAAAAAATGCAATTGTAATAAACTCTCATGGTAATACACAAACACTAAAACAATTTTCGGTAAATATTGCAATCATTTTTATAAGATTTAACACATTTATGTCATTAAAGTGTTTGTTAACGTTTCAGCCAAAAATTGTGATTTGAAATAGTATATTATAATACCAGTGCGGTAACGGCTTGATTGCAAAACGAGTGTAAAAGTTGGAGCCGCCCGAGGCACAACGAGTACTGCAATTATATGAATTTTGCAATGGCCATATTGGCACGCTTGTTATATACTATTTTTCCTACGATAGTCTTCTATCTAAAAACTGAAAAAAATTCAATTACACATTAATCACACAAATTTTGACATTTGTTAATTTTAGTCAATCATAGTATGATAATTAGTACTCAAATGCTTGCAAAAGGTAACCATTTTTTGCACCACAATAGTAACTAGTTATTTACATCGCAATTGCGTAGAATCGAATTTTATTAACGAACAATATTCAAGTTCGAGACGTAGTCGAGAGCTTTAAAAAAGCGAGTAATGACCTTATTTCGTGTATGTTGTGAATAATATTAGTTGACGAAACAATTTCGGCAGGATGTGTAGACAAATCCTGCAAAGGGCACTGCTGGATGAGTTACGTACAACATTTTTAGGCACTTCGGTTTCTTCTTAATTTTACCTAAATCACACTAATAAACAAACATTATACCTTTGTGGAATCTAGAGATGTTTGTAGTTGATTTCTTTATTAATCACGGTCAATAAATGTTGCAAACCAATCAATACCTTTAATTTCCGTAGTAATCATAGTATACAAATATTGCAAACCAATCAAAATGCAATTGTTCTACAATAGTCTTGTAAAGAAAACATTTAAAAAATCATCCTGTAAAGAAGTACTTTCCAACCTAAAAATTGTACAATAATGAATGATTTTCAGGAAGAGTTCCTATAGTATATTATTACACTAGTTTAACAAAAGGGCCTATTGTAGCACGAATGCCTCTTATTAAACGAGTATAATATGCTGTTTTATTTATTTTGCCTAAAAAATAATCAAAAACTTAGGGTGTTTCAATGTTTTTCATATGAATACAACAATTCGGTGGCAAAAAGGCATAAGGGTATAAGTCGACTTATCTCATTTTTTATTTTATTGATGCCCCGTGTCCAGAGCAATATCGGGCAAGTTTTCTAAATGGGATATGTAGACTTATTCCCTGAAAATTCACTAAAAATTGATAAAAAACAAATTTATTCAATGGCAAATAGATATATGTGTACTAATACCTCCAGTCAAAGCTTTTCGTGAAGTTATCTGCAACGCCAGAACAGCATATGTTAACTTATACCCTTTTACCATTTCATAACTTTCCGTTTTTGTTGGAAACAAATAACTTATGTACACTTGCGATCATTGAAAATGAACGGGTTATGCATTTCAAATTGACTTAATCGACATTTTTGCAATTGCGTGCAACGTTATTATATTTTTACGGCTGGTAGAGAGTTAGAACAACACGATTCTACTTTAGAAATGAGGGGAATGCAGAAAACGTAATCAACTACCGTAATGTTGGTTGTATAGCCCTGTTCATTTTCAATGATTCTTTGTGTACACTTATACTACGAGTGCATTTCCATCCAGGTGCAATAGCGTGTTTTCCAGTGTTATTATTAGTTATTATAGTGTAGTTTATCGAATAAGTGCCAAAATGGATACACGCTCCTGTGCGTACAAAGTTTTGCAAAAGTACTGTAACAAGAACTTAACCGGTAGGTTTACACATAACCTCACATTATTCGAACTCGTAACCACATATTCTTGTTTAGTTTATGTCTACATATGCTGTTTTGTCATAGTAATTATTTATCAGAAAATACATATTCCGGGAAATTGCAAAAAGCTATATATCAACTTATACCGTTTTGCTATTTCATAAAATGAATAAAAGGAAATGCGATAGGGTATAAGTTCCGTATTTATTTATTTTCTAGTAGAAATAGTTTTATAATCAATAGCAAAGCAAGCTGTAGTCAATAAATCGACTTGATTCTTTTGATTACCAGCGAAAAAATTAAATGTTGTTCTTAAAACTCCAGCAAAATAGTTTTTTGATGTTCCTGTAAAATGATCATTTTGACTTATACCCTTTTGCCTTTTCACCACAGAATTCAAAAACAGTGTTATAATAATCTTTATTGTAGCACTGTTTTCGGTGTTATAATAACCGTATTGTGACATTAAAGTAGATAACAACTGTTAAAAAACACATGTGTGGTGTAACTGTCATTATGACATCAAAGTGAGTCCATAATATAACATTTGCGATACCGGAGTAGAAAAAAGTGCTTATATATCAGCGACAATAGTGGCGAACAAATTAAATTTTGAAAGAGTCCTATTTCAGTAAAGGAAATGTGTGTTTCCAATTAAGCAAGATTTTTTATGCTCTTCTGTTTAAAATCAAAAATTTTTTGGTCTTTTAGAAATTGGTCTGTGGATACATCACATATGTAGCTTTGAAAAACGGTTTAATGTTATGCAGTAATTATATCTACAGATTTAGTAAATTATTAAGTGAGGAAACTTTGCTGGTATGCAGGTTAGAGAATTGGACAAATCCTTGGGACTATCGTTGACGTTTTAGGATTGGTTTAAAAACACAGAATTTCTTTGTGGTATTGGCTGATTCGTCTGTAATTATACAGAATGAGTGTAATTTCTTCTGTTAAAATTTTAATAACGTAATTTCAATAATCTGACTTCTGTCTATGGTTTTAGCGTCACATATTACGTAAAATATTTCAATTTTATAGTACAAAATTACCAACGGCTCAAGTTGCTTTCTAGAGTATTTAAATACAAACTTGACCAGATGCTTTATGCGCTTTGGCAATTAAAACAGCACCAGGAGAGCCTTGTTTGCGTTTTGAGCTCCCGAGGTTTTCGTAAATGACGTTGGCTGGCGTTGGCTACCTCCAGCCACTGTAGTAAGCTGTTTGGGGTTTTCGGTTTACCTCTGGACACCGTCTCTTTCAGCCCGTTTGGGGCCATGGATCATCGCCTCAGGCACAAACGTAACATTCTCAGATAAATAGCGCAATCCTATAAATGGTGTTTAACGATTTTCGTACCACAAACTTGATAAAATACTGCAACTGCATTTAATATGAAACCGCACCTCAGATTGGTTCTATATTTATTTGTGTAGATGTAGCGTACTAGCTACTGCTATAATAACCTTAAATTGGGGTATCCATTTTTAGTAGAAAACATAATATAGCAAGTTATAATTCGGTACTGGGAATTATATGTAATTTTTTTGAATAAATCTAATGCACATACTTATATCTTTCAGTGTCTAACTTTATTACTGTTACCTTCAGTATTTCAGATGTATAATTAAATGCGGCGATTTACTCTGAGTTAATAGGTTCTTGACCTATCTGAGTATATTTGTTGTAATTGAAAAACTTGACGCTCATGTTATTCGACAATTACATCATTCAAAGAACCGAATACCATCTTCTCTGCAGCTAGCTGGCGAGCTCTCAAATACACTCTCGTAGAGTTACAATATTTGAATATAATTAGGAAAACTATTTTTGAAAATAAACTGCAGCTTTCATCCATTAATAGGTGTTACTATTATCTAGATATTTAGTTGTAGTCTCTTTCTCTTTTTGGAATATTTAGCATATTAATTACTTTCTTAATGCCATTGAGTGAACAGATTTACTGTGCTATAGATTCTATTAACTAATTGACTTTTCGGTAGAAAATGTTGTAAACAAGAACACAGCTATTTACTATTAGTTTGTCAATAAACGCCAATATTAGTGCAAGCTTTATAAATAAAATTGACCACGTACTTGTTTACCACTTTTAATTAATAAATATTTAAGAAAAACTAAACCGGCACAGTAGTATATTATGCCGAATAACTGTTAATCCAAATCTAGCTTTATTGTCAAAGTAACTGAGAAAATTTTACTAAAATTAAAATATTTGAACATCCTACTTACACTATTTTCAGTAGATCAAGAAACTAATTTTGGTTTATTTTTTATAGAGAAGCAACCGGTTAATGTCCACACATATACTTAAGCCGGCTCTAGATGATTCCAAATATTCGCCGAATACGAACATGTCAAATGTTTGCAGCATTAATTCCAGGTGTATTTACTAGCTTATGTCGTTCGCACACACGATATGCGGATATGAACATGTGAGCACATGGCCAAAGTTTATACAATCGTAATTTGGGAAGTTATGTGTACCGTCTGTCTGCGTTCGCGAAATTTTAATCGATTGCAAAGAAAATAATTCATTGTAGCGTGTAGAAATGAAGAGATACTTTTTGCAACAAGTGCCTAGATAATACTGAGACGAAAAATGATAGCACATAAAAGGAGACGGTGGATTATATTCTTAAATAAAAGAAGAGAGTAGTGAGTAGATAATTTATTTATATTTTGCTTGAAAGCACCTGGAAGAAGGTGTTTTGCCTATGTATCCCAAAAATATGCACCTTTAGAGTTGGACACATTGTGGCAAAATGTATATGCACTGCTTATTCACCTCTAGTTTAATACGTGTTGATGGTTACAGAGTCTGCTGCTTTGATGTGTGTTTATTTACCGCCCTCTGAGCGATCTATGGCACATCGGCGAACAAACACTTGTTACATCTATATATATAAAACTGAAAGTCCTGACTCACTCACTCACTCACTCACTCACTCATCAACGCCCAGCTTGGACCTAGAAAGCTAAAATTTTGCACAGAGGTTCCCTTTATGATGTATACATGGAATAAGGAAGGATATTTCGAAAGTCAACCCCTAAAGGTTTTTTTTGTAATTGTGATTAAGCCAGATCAGCAATATTTTGCTATACATGGCTGATTGATCTACTTATTTACATGTTGTATTAATAATAAACTGCTCAAGTACAGGTCTAAAGAGTAGCTTCAGCACTGCGAAAACAGGTTGACCTTTCGCCAAAACCAAATAGCGCATGAAGGTGCTCGGGACCTTAGCAACAACTTTGCCCCCTTTCACAATTTCGATATCTGTAGCCGTTCGAAAGTTACAGGCGATCCAGACAGACAGACACACAGACAGACAGACGGACGGACAAAACGTTCGCATAAGTACGCTGAAGCTACTAATAACTAATGGCTGCAGCCGCACTAATTTAATACTGTTTTATGATAATTGTGTTCATTGAAGTATATTTATTCACTTGATTTTGTATATTACAGTGTTGTACTGATTTTTAATTATCACTGTTTTCTGGTTCGCTGGATAAGAGTAGAACATCCTGAGGAAGTTTTCGCTTGAGCCTGATATGTATATTTTGTCGTCCAGGGTTGTAGGTTATTGCACCAGTACAGTTTCTTATGTGTTTGAAATATTTTCTGGCTATGTTCTTCACAAAGTCGTATGATAGGTAGTCCCGCTTCTCGATGAAGTTGAGTGTTGCGTATGTACCAGGGTGCGTTGAAAACTATTCTTAAAACTTTATTTTGAAAGGTCTGTACTTTTTTCATTTGGGTGTTAGATGCTGCTCCCCAAATTTGACAGGCGTAGGTGATTACAGGTCTCAAGATGGACTCATATATCAGCATGCCACATTCTGGTTGAAGTGTCGATTTTCTGTTAATAATTGGATATAGCATGCCCAGCCGAGTGGAAACCTGATTTAACTTTTTGTTTATGTGAAAAGTCCATGCGAGATTTTTGTCAAAATAGACGCCCAAGTACTTGACGGCGTTATCATCAGGATTCCATTCAATTTGCTGATCGAAAGAAACAAGGTTAGGCGGTTTACAAGGTCTGCGTAATGTAAAAATCTTTGATTCGCATTTGGTGGGATTAAGCGTAATACACCATTTGCTAAACCACTCGCTTAGTTGGTTGATGCTATTCTGTAGTTGTTGAGTTGCTAGGAATATGTCCGTGTGTTGTGTTATAAGGACAGTATCATCTGCATACATTGCGACGGTTGAATTAGTGGGTTCGGGTAGATCACGCACGAATATATTAAACAATGTTGGTCCTAATATAGAGCCTTGAGGTACTCCGGCATTGATGTTCTTCTGTGCTGACAAAGTGGTATTGATTCTTACAGAAAAACTTCGGTGTGCGAGGAAAGATTTAACGATGTGTAGTATGTAGCTAGGAACGTTACAGCTGACCCTCTTGAAAAGAATTCCATCTATCCAAACACGGTCGAAAGCTTGGGCGATGTCGAGGAATATTGCTACGGTATGTTGTTTATTTTCAAATCTATTTTCGATCAGTTCTGACATACGCGATAATGACTGGATAGTAGAGTGCTGTTTACGGAAGCCATACTGAAACACAGGTAGTGTTTGGTTATCTGCGAGAAACTGAGTAAGTCGAACAAGGATAATCTTCTCTAGAAGTTTAGCTAAGGTAGATAGGAGACTAATGGGGCGATAACCGCTTCGATGTTTATGATTTTTTCTTGGTTTGGTAAAGAGAAGCACATGGGCATGTTTACAGATATTTGGGAAATATCCAAGTTTCAAGCAGCCATTAAATACGATAGTAAGAAATGTTGTAGCTTTTTTTTCAAAGATTTTTGAGAACAATGTTTGGAATGAGATCAGATCCAAGAGACTTTTTTAAGGAAAGACTTTTTATTAGTGACCCAATTTCGGTTGGGGTAGTAGAATCTATTAACCCAGGACTATCTGGCAAGGTAGTATTTAGCTGTGTTGTAATTTCTTGGGCAAATGCTCTATTGTTTTCAGTAATTGGCGTGGCAAATGTGCCTTCTAGGTAATTGGCAAAAAAGTTTGCTTTTTCTTGATCAGAGGCATAGATCTAGTTGTTGAATTCGATATTTGATATTTGAGGCTGTTGTTGTAGGATCCATTGAGTTGCTAACCACATGGTTGGGTCTCTGGGTTGAAGACTAGCTATGTAATTTCTGTAGCTATCGAATCTATATTTATCTAAAGTGCTCTTTACTTCTCGATTTGCGCGATTTAGCTGTGCTTTAATCAAGGGGTCCCTTGTTCTGTTCCATACCTCCTCAGTCTGTTTTTATTATTAATTAACTTTAAAATGCAATCTAGTGGGTTCAAAAAGTTTATTTTACGTTTGATTTGGAATTTTGTGGATTGGTTTATTGCAATTTTTATCGAATTATTAAATTGACTTATGGCAGTGTCAATATCTTCCTCTGATGTAATTGAAGTAAGACAGGTTATTGTTTTTTGCAACACTTCTCTGAACTGTTCCCAATCTACACGACCGTTTATTAATCTTGGTAACATCTGCTTGATCATGACGGAGTTATGAAAGGTTATTAATATAGGTAGATGGTCAGATTCTAGCTCTGCAATTACCGTGTGCGATATGGGTAGGCAAAAGTTTTTAAGAAGGCAGATATCTAATATGTCGGGGCGATGATCGCTGCAGCATGGATAATGAGTTGGTTCACTAGGTGCTGAAATCTGAATGACGTGGTTTGAGAGATAATTTTGGAGCCTGATGCCGCTTGGATTATTGCTATTGCAGCCTCAGAGGTTATTTTTGGAGTTAAAGTCGCCAATTGATAGTGTAGGGATATCGCTTTGGAAAAGTATTGCAATATCTGCTTCCTGTAGTCGCTTTTCGGTTGTTTGTAAAGTGCAAAGATGTTGATGCTGGTCTTATTTTTTAGAAGTAAATTAATCCCCACTGCTTCGATATTTTGTAGAGTAGTCATTTCAAATGGATGAGCGCATATAGAGCGTTTTATGGTTATTGCGACCCCTCCTGAAGCAAAGTGAGTTGCTCGATCTCGACGATATACAAAATATTGTGGTATTTTAAACTGTTCGTTTTCTGCTAGGTAAGATTCAGTAATAAGCATAATCTCGACGTTATGTCTGGTTAAGAAAACTATAACCAACAATCTTTGGTTGGATAAACCATTAGCATTGTAATTTACAATAATGGTGTTAGATGAGGGATTGGGAGAATTATTTTCCATTAAAAAGTTAGGCAAAAAGTGAAAATAAGAATGACTTGATTTCGTTGTGAAAAGAAGCCAGGAGGTCCCAGATAGACTGAATTAGATTAACAACTGATGGAGAGTTTGAGGTATTAGGAGTGCAAGGCTGCGTGTCGTTAGTTGGTAAGGATCGTCCTGCAGTAGCGTGGGCGTATGTAGTACCAGGAGTAGAAAACTTGTATATATTAGGTTCTCTTCTTGCAGTAGTTTGCTGGTTGGGGTTATTTTTCTTGTTTGAATTAATAAAATATTGACAGCCTCTGTAATTGGCTGGATGTTCTCCGCCGCAGTTTATACACTGAGGTTTGACTGAAGGTATTTTAGGACACTTTGTGTAGTGATGTGATCCTGTACACTTTACGCATCTAGATGGGAGGTGACAATCATTTTTTGTGTGTCCTAGGCGCTGGCAGTTTGTGCACTGAGGTGTGTCTTTAGTACTGCGACGGGGCTCAACACTAATTATGCAATAGTGTAGTTTAGTTAAATTAAAAATCTCTTTGGATTTTTCATTTTTTGTTAATTCGACCGCACATGTAGGAATTGGTTGTTGGTTTTTCAGCAGCCTGGTGACTTTGAGTATTGTAAATTCCTTTACAGATAATTCATCTACTATTTCCTATGTTGTGATTGAGACGAATACGTTTTTTATTACTACTGATAACTTCAAGTTTTCAGGATTGCGAAAGGTGTAATATGTAAGTTTCTCTTTGTTATCGTCGTAAGATTTCGTGAGCAGGCGATAATCATCCATATCTGTTAAATTAATGCGGAGTTGTGATCCGTGATTTGTTATTATGAACTCCTTTTTTACCTTTGATTTGATATCAGAAATTACAGCTTGGCAGTTGTTAGCTCCTTGAAGAAATATCGGAGGAATTTTGCGTGGTTTAGTAGTCACATTTTGCTGTTCTGCATTGTTATCGTCGTTATAGTTAGCTGGGTCAACGTGTGCCGGGAGATAATATTTATTTTGACTGAGAAGTTCAGTGCTATTGAAGAAATATTTTTTGTTTTGATTTTCTGAGGGAGGTGAGGTATTTGGCCGTTTAGAACTGTTAGGGTTGTTCGGGCTAATTGTCTGGATGTCTTCCATGGGAGTGTCCTTATTGAGAAGAATTGTGGTTTTTTTATGTATAAGTTTGCCATATTTGATAAAATATTGATAAAACTTGCGGCCTGGCGTAGCCGAAGTCTAAATTTTACAGTTTTTGGTAATAATAAATTGTATTTGTATAGCACTTGTAAATAAAAAGAAGCAAACCTTACTGTGTGATACCGATGACACGCAGGTTAAACTATTTCACGTTCAGCGCACTGATAAATCAACCACTCACGGCGTGGTCTCAGCGTGAACTCCCCCCTAAAGGGGTAAAATGGGGGTTCCAATTTTGCATGGAGAAATAATATTAAATAGACATTTCGATTTGAAACTTCGTAGGAGTACTCCTAAAAACAAATAAGCAAACACGTATTTCGTGATTTTCCGAAAATCAACACCTTAGGGGGTTAAATGGGGCAAATAAGCCTAAAATACGATATGGGTGTCGTTATTGAGGTTTTTAGGGACGTTAATGGCGAAAGTGGCAATTATTTTTAAGTCCAAAACGGTGGACATGACATAAGGGAAGGGACGGGACTGGACGGGAAAGGAAGGGACGGGACGGGACTGGACGGGACTGGTCTGGACGGGAAAGGACGTACGGGACGGGACGGGGGGGGACGAAACGGGACGGAAAGGGAAGGGAAAGGGTGGGATGATGGAAGGGGAGGGGACGGGACGGGACGGGACGGGACGGGACGGGACGGGACGGGACGGGACGGGACGGGACGGGAAGGAAAGGGACGGGACGGAACGGGTAGGGACGGGACTGGGAGGGACGGAAAGGGAAGGGATGGGATGGAAGGTAATGGGACGGGACGGGACGGGACTGGACGGGAAGAGATGGGACGGGACGGGAAGGAACGGGACGGGGCGGAAAGGGAAGGGAAGGAAAGGGTTGGGATGGAAGGGGAGGGGACGGGACGAGAAGGGACGGGACAGGACGAGAAGGGACGGGACGGGAAGGGACGGCACGGGAAGGGACGAGGCGGGACGGAACGGGACGGGAGGGAAAGGGAAGGGAAGGAAAGCGATGGGATGGAAGCAGTGGCGGTGATATGCATAAGCGGGAATAAGCGTTGCTTAGTGGCCCGGGCCCTTAGAGGGCCCTTTGGGGGGCCCGGTAAGTTCTGTATTCGCTTATTAAATACCTCGGTATCTTCTACTTCATTTGGGTGTAGATTGATAGCACTGCAACCTCAGTCCCCACTCTCATTTATCAGTCATCAGTGATCAGACTCGATTTGAGAGGTTTGAAAAACTAACAAAAATTTTTTAATTTTTAGAACCGAAAACCGTTTTACGAATGCAAGACACTGAATAGGTCCGATGTGATTTGATTCAGAAAAAGTATTCTGATGTCCTCAATAATAATCTTGCCATTCAGTTTGTGAACGCTATCTCCTTACTAAAAGAGGATATAAATGATAGCATGAGTGTTCCAGATTTGACAAGTTTATTCCTACAGAAATATAGTGTTCTCGAAAGCAATTTTATCGAGATTATTACTGCATTGGTTTTATTTATAACTCTACTTGTAACATTAGCCACAATAGAAAGATCGTTTAGTAAGTTGAAAATAGTAACCCATAACTATTTAAGACATTCTATGAGCCAAGATAGGCTACATGACCCTTCGGTTTTGTCACTTGAGCAAAAAGCATCGTCTACGATAGACATAAAAACCTTGTGTAACAATTTGCTGTCAATAAGGCCAAAAAGGTACATTTTTTAATTTCTGATCAATTAATTTTTACGACATTTTACAGATATTAATGATACAAATAAATACTAAGTATTTATTACCTATTTTGACGTTGATTCTTAGAATTTTACCTGAATATTATTTTATTTTACTAGTGTTACTTAGGTAGATATTTATCCATCGGTTTTCTTTGTATTTGTGCCTATACCAAATTGAAGATTTTATTTAGATTTATATTTTTAATCGATATTTTGTTAGATATGTGACTTATAAAATGTGTTAAATGTTAGGCATTTACTACTCTATTTCTGTTGGTTATAACAGGATGTTATTTTATTTTTTGTTAAACGTCTAGTTTGTATACTATAACTATAAATATACAATTCATTAAGTATATAATTTTTTTTACAAAGGGGACCATTTTTATATTTGCTTAGGGGCCCAAGGTGCTCTTGCACCGCCACTGGATGGAAGGGGAGAGGACGGGACGAGACGGGACGGGACGGGATGGGACGGGACGGAGAAAAGGACGGAGACGGGGACCGGGATAGAATGGGATGGGGTGGGGTGGGATGACAGAAAATAATTAATCATTTTTTAATACACAAATAACGAACCTCGCGCGAAAGAAGTCGCGGGTAACAGCTAGTCGTCTATATGTAGACGATGTGTCATGTGCATTATTTTGACGAATATTTGATAAGTCTGAACGCGTCTGTATGCAGTAACCACACACGCTGTGGCATTTGTCCACGCTGAATAAACGTTTGTAATAACAGCAAATATCCACATATTGCCACATTGAGATATAGTACAGTCCAAATGTACCTTTAAAAAGAACAAAATTAGGGAGATGACTACTATGGATAGAACGATTCACAATTACTTAATATATTAATCGAGCTACCAATTGCCTTTGAATTACTTCAGAGGCTGCGGGCGTCAGTTAGGCCAATCTTAACTAAGCGAAATCGGAACACCCGGGTCAGGAGCCAAACTCTCTCCCGAATGCTTCGAATTTCACTGTGGCCTCGGATGAAGCGGCGGACGCCACCTTCCCTTCTTTAGAGAGGTGGAAATTGACATATGTCGAATTATCTCAGAAGTTTTTTAGCCTTATAAAATTCATTTAAAATTATTTAATTTTTACCTGTGTCAACAGCTCTGAAACAGTTACATGTTACATCGCCATAAAAATTATATCCGTTTTAAGATCAGATTAATTGCTTCTAAAATGGGGCTCTTACGTATAATTATAATAATAACAATCCGTTAAAATAGCATTTTGGGTGTGGTCGAAGATGTCCATGAAAGTTGAAAACAATTGCACTTTGTATTTTAGAACTACGAATATTTTCTGAAATAGCAGTACAGTAACTATGTGATTATCAATTTTGAGATATTTATCATGCTTTTCAAATAAGTTATCAAAAAAAAATCTTTGTAAGTAAAAGTGTTTGCGTAAAATTTACAATTTTAAAAGTGCGTAAGAAGAGAAAAGGAGAAGAACTGTGGAGGGTAAAATTTCGTACCAAGATGTGGCAACATTTATTCTTTAAGCGAGTTTACCACCCTTGGAATAATTTATTTCTTGAAGCTACAGTTTTAGCACCGTCTATCAATCCCTTGAAGAACAAGTACAGCCTACCTTAACAATAATTTGACATTTATGTGGAAACAAGTGTATCTTAATGAGTGATATGATCTTTTTTCGCAGATAAATTTGATGAATATGTTCGGTTTATATACAAAAACTGATCAAGTGTTCTTTTTGCTTTCGTTTCGATTTTTAAAAATCAAACATTAAATTTGCTCGTGTTAACTTTGGTACATGGTTTATTGTTTGGAAATTGGATATGATAGTATGATCTCTCCTATTAACACTAGCAAAAATTGAACCATAAAAGCGGTCTTAAATTGAAAACGCGAAATATTAAAAAAGCAAAATTAAACGGTCGCAACTTTACTATTTTTCATCGTAGAAAGACAAAAGTAAAACTAGTTTAAAGGAAATTTAAAAGTCTGAAACAGTAATTTATCCATTACACTTACAGGTTCTATAATAGATATATGTAATCTTTTATCATTTGATGCCTAGGTATCGGTAACTTTGATTTCCTTATTATGTCACTTTTAGGTCTATTTCAACTATTAATACGTTACATCATCCATACGATGCTGCAACCGCTTGAGTTTCGAAAATATTCTATTCAGTAAACCACAATTTACTTACTAGTTCACGGGTGGAAAATAATATGACTTGACGTGTTAATTATTGAAATAAAGTTCTCCATTAGTTTGGCAAAAGTTCTGCAAGTGGGAACAAATTTGCTTTAAAAATTCATGAAACAAGCCTAACGTACATTTTGTACTGGTTGTTGTTAAGTTAGTTCATACTGATTTTGACTAACTTTGCTTTTAGGAGTAATATATGTATAGAATGCTATAAGTTCCTGTAAAGTTAACAACCCATAAATTCTAAGGTATGCTTTTAGTACTACTAAATTTTATGCTGGAGCCGACTTGCTTGTAATTTTGTCTTGCAACAGATTCAACCTATAATAATAGGCAATGCCGATGTGAAAACAAAACGTGGCAGCTCTTTTATGTACGCACATAGTGAAGGATATCTAAAGACGGGTAGGTTGTAATAAAGGTTTGACGACCACCTTTACGCAGGGCGTTAACGATGATATCGAAAGGAAAACGTTAATGGCAGCAATTTTCTTAATAAACTTTGATCATTAACAGGAAAGCTAGAATGGGTGTGAAAAAATTAACTGCCATTTTGTTAGATAAGAGCTGCGAGTAGACGGAGAGATCAGTTTATATGATTATCACTCTATTCAATGCGGAAGTACTATTAAAGTTTTTATCGCAATGAATTTCAGGAACTGTCGAGGAATACATATTTATTTTTGACAAATAATTTCTAACGTATCCTTTTAATAAACACATTCAATTCAAACAATGCAACAATTGGATACACGATAGAAAGCCGGAACGTAACATAATTGTAAAATATCCAATACTTTGACGCAAGGTTATTGATAAGTATTTACATCAAGCAAAAAATCGACCATATCACAATCAAGTTTATTTTTCTTATTTATTTATATATTTTATTTTATTTTAGCAAGCAGCTAACGGAGCAACCAATTACAGGCTACTATTAAACAAAATATACATAATCTGTGCAATACTTACAGTAAGGTATTAATTAGTTAGATTGTATGGTAGTGGAAAATCAAATAAGTAAGAATGAGTACTAGAGACGAAAACCACTTATCACTATAGTTGACTTAAATATTAGATAAATATGTTACAAACTTGTAAATTAAGAAATAAGAAATGAATTACATGAGCACAAATATTACTGTATAACGCAGTGTTGTCTAATAAACATATTTATTTAACTGTGTTAAAAACATTTTAAATTTCATTATTGTGGTATTTTACGTTTCACGGCCCTCTCTAATAGCTTGTAGTTTAAAATAAAAGTGCATGAAGTACCTACAGTTTCGTACAATAAAAAGCGATGAGTTGAGATTACAGAGAGTTTGTTTTTGTTTTGTTAAAAACAGATCGTTTGTAACTCTCTAGCAGCATTTGCGCTCGCCACGCCCAGGTTGTGTTTATTTGCACGTGAAGCATTTTAAAGAGAATTAATACTGTCAACAGTAAATGTAATTTATTCCTTTATTCAATTAAGGGCACGTTATTTAAATGTTTTATTTTATATATCACGTATTTTAGTTTTTAGTGGATACATTTTGTTGTAAATAATCAAAACGATCAACTAATGCAACGTTAAAAAATATAGCAATGTTTAAAGCCCCAATCTTAATATATAATGATAGTGCAATAAAGTGATACCCGATGAATTATTATAAGACACTCTTAAATAATACTGCAAGGGGAAAAGCGCAGCTGGTAGAGCTTTGGGCTTGCATTAAGCAAGTCATCGGTTCGAATCCCAAGGTCGGCGCAACTTTCCCGCAGTCTTGGCGATAGATATCGGGTTCGATGAGGCCATTTACAGTTGGGCACACCACCACAGACCTAAGAGATAGGGTAACAAGGTCAACACATCACCAAGATGCACACCTCACACAATGGTTGCTACGCAAGCTCACAAGGTACGCTCTAATTTTGTAACCCGAAATTGGGCCAAGTTGAGCACTCCATCGCCAGACGCAAGAGTACAAAAAACCAGTCTCTACAGCGGTAGGTAAAATATGTTACAGATAATACATACATACATTCAAACTTGATGAATAATTATGTTCGCTTAGAGTAAATGATTGCACTACAGAAGGAGATTGATTTTGAACTATACATGAGCAAGTTGGATTATTTTTATAAATAAAAGTACAAATGTGGGTTACCGTAACGAGTTATTGGAGAGCATAGTTATATAAAAAATAAAAATTTTGTATTTCTGATATTGCAAAACTTATTATTTAATGTAATGTAATAAGTGGTCGGTTCCGACGACAAAATTAAGGCGAATGCGAAGCACAAGTTGTATTTTTCAAAGATACGGACATGCCTAAGTTCACGTTTAAAAAATATCGATTTTTAAGAGTATGACAAATTTTATTTAGGAAACGAATGTAATGAGTACATATATACTGTATTGATACAACTCCACAAAGAACTTGATAAATATTTGTTTCTATTTTTTAGTTCTCTCGTCTAAAAGACGAAGAAAGTATTGAAATCCCGAAAAAAAAACCTTCCGAGATTTTTTCAGATCTTCACATTTCAGGGTTTCTAGAAGACGAACAACGGGATTTCCCAAATTCGTCTGTCTGTCTGTTGCAGGTATAACGCAAAAAGCATTTGTTGCAGGAATACGATATTTAGCGTGCGAATTATATATGTCTACCTCGCATGAAATCGCGAAATTTTGGTCAAATGAATAAATGGTGAGGCCTTTAAAAGAATACAATTTTGTCTATTTTGGCTTTAACTGAGGAATAGAAAAGTAATAATTTGCACATAGCTCAGGCTTTACGCTTGAGAAAAGTGGGATCTAACATATACCAAGTAAATGTTAAAAAAGAGATAAAATTGGGCAACAGTAAGCTTGTTGAATCTAATGATCACATCGCCCACGTGCGAGGCATTTCTTCGTAGCAAAATGGGATCGACGGCCGCACTACGCGGGGCCAGTTGCCACCCTTTGAAATTCCTCGCAAGCACTGAAAGTTTGAAACCCGTTTGCAATACTTTTTTATCACGAAGTTGATGTAATTTGCATTATCAAGTGTTTCCTTTTATAATTCAGTATTATTAGAAAGGTAGGTGATTTTTCTAAATATTTAGTGCCACAACTTTCACTTGCGAGAAGTTTTCAATAAAATCCTTTACAGATTTTTAAAGTAGTTATAGAAGTGCGTGTACCACAATGATGATAGAACAGATGGTGTGATCATATATTAATAAAAAAAAAGTAAAAATAATATTATATTGTTTAATAAGTCATATGAAGTTAGACATTCTATTCTTATTTATACACCTAGTTGTATATGTTTAACAACATTGTTGTTATAATGAATTTTCATTGAACATTTAAATTGCTACAGTAGTATTACACCTTTTTCGAAGGGCTGCATGTCCAATATGTTCACAGATGAATTTGTAGGAGAGCAAAACATATTTTCGATATTACATACAACTTCTATCATTATTTTCTCTCGAATATTAACACTTTTTTAGACTTTTGTAGTTTACTGGAACGTTAACAAACGCCGTAGTGTCATAAATAACGCAAAATAGTGAGTTTCCTTTCACCAGATATGTTGGCGTTAGAATAATAGATAGAATTTATATAATGTTATGGTAATGGAGCTAAAAGTTACTGCAACATTTCCTGAAATATTATTGGTATCTATGTATTTTCGTGAAAGTACATTACAAAACTTGTAGTTTTTGAAGGACTGACAGAGCAAAAGATCTACGAGTATATATTAAGATCGCGCACTAATGTGTAATCCTAATTCTTAAACTTAAATAGTAAGACAAGGCTTAAGAAAAACGAAACGGTATATGTACAGGGTTATTCATTATAAATTACCCACCCCTTATCATCGTTATTATTGTCTATAGAAAAAAAAGTTTTAAATAAAAGTTATGTGGTTATAACTGAATTTTGTTAAAATGCTATCAAAAGTACAGTGGCGTGCATAATTAAGGGGATACAAAAAAGTAATATATTTTTTTAAATGGAACACCCTGTATATTATTAAATTTTTGGAATGATCTTTCTTTCCTGATTTCAAAAATATACCATATGTTACCCCTACCTTATACCGTTTTTGAGTTATTAAACGTCGAATATTATTATTTATTATTATTTTGTATAGTATAACAAGTAAATATTTGGACTTTTTCTTCCTCACTGTAAACCATTTTGATTATTTCATTAAATAAATGTCACTTATCAAACATTAGTTGTCATTTTCATAGCTTACTTTAATAATGTTAACTTTTCCATATTTACAGTAACTACTTTAACTAAGATATTCGACGGTTAATAACTCAAAAACGGTATAATATAGGGGTAACATATAATATATTTTTGAAATCAGGAGAAAAAGATCATTCCAAAAATTTAATAATATACAGGGTGTTCCATTTAAAAAAATATATTACTTTTTTGTATCCCCTTAAACCTGTACGCCACTGTAATTTTGATAGCATTTAAACAAAATTCAGTCATAACCACACAACTTTTATTTAAAACTTTTTTTTCTATAGACAATAATAACGATGATAAGGGGTGGGTAATTTATAATGAATAACCCTGTACCATCGCCTTCATAGAAAATTGGTACAGCCTAATTTGGACAAATTTAATTGGGTTGCAATATTACAGCTTTTTACAAACTTCTGTCATATGAACCTGACAGCTTGTTATGAATAACAACCGACAACCGTAATAAAGTAGGTTTCTTACTCAAATCTTACTATTTCTAGATATTTCTAAAGATATCGGTAGGGTACCATAAGTACAATCAAAGGACCAAAATGTTTTATGCTGCCAATTACTTATTGGGTACCAAGCTCTAATATTGGACATGTTGGAATTCGGATCGAGCCGTCATTGCTGGGATTGTGTTTGATTTGGTCGTCGCTGTACGTTTCTGTAAGTAGATTTATTTGGTCGTGGTGGTAACCTTCTGCATGAGTAAGATTTATGGCTACAACATTATGTACTAGAGACATTGTGAATTTCAAATAATTGAACCCTTGGTAAATATTTTGACAGTTGACATTTAGAATTCCAAATGAAATATAATGATGCGAACAACATTTGAAGTAGAGTTTACCAATAGGATACTTAATATTAGTACGTCGAAAACTATATGTGGAAATTCTTACATAAAGTTCAAAATATTACATATTACAATTGTGGTTAGATAACTTTAACTTGTTACGGATCTGAGATCAGTATTTACGATAGGTAACTAATTTATTTAATTATTATACATATTCTCTACATTCTACATTTAATTATTGAGATTACAATTTGTAATTATTGCTCATGGTGTTGACAGATGAGGGCTCTATTGTAGTATTTGAAAGCTATTTTAAAACATATAAGATTAGGCACCGTCGAAAAAATTCTTGTTGGTTGAAGATGTAATATTAGCGATACCCAGTGTGCACAGACACGTTGAGCTAACGTTGAATCGTAAGATTGGACCAAGCGTTATATTAACGTCGAATCGTCATCAAAACCAACCAGTCCAGTCTTCCAACGCCACGTGGTTGATTCAACGTCAGCCTGTAACGGTCTTTTAACGTTTAAATCAAAACCAAACAAGACCGTTATGTGTCGGCATTATAATCGCGATATAAAACACGTAGTTTTCAACATTGTTGCCGACTATTTAACGTGTTGTCTATGTTTGATTGCCCAGCCGACGTCCTTTGAACGGCGTATTAGTATTACATATTGCATAACTTTCACCGATATGTTAACTTTCTAACACCGTTGTCTTTTCAGCTGAAAATCTACGCGCTTTATACGTTAAAACGACGTTTTATTAAAGTTATTGTCTAGTTAAATGTTAATTAATGTTATAAGCACGTTACGTTTCAACCACAACTTCAACTTGTTTTTTACGTTGAAACGACGTTTCAATGGATGCAAAATTGATATTGTATTTAGGTTAAGTGTGTTTCGGAAAGAGATATTTTGGCGACCCGAACTTTACTTATTAACTACAGAAGAACGACACTTTTCTTCTAAATAATCTTTACTGTGCACAGCCCAACTGAACAAAATTGCGCCTTCATTTGATAAACGAAATCTGAAAACAGATCGCGTAATTGCTTCAACAGTATGTAGTTCCACCCAAAGTCGACAGCCGTTATATCTTAAATGGGAATAAAATTAAGCTTAGTAGAAATGGTAGGTTTCTGCTAGCCGTATGTCAAATTGGAATATAAACACACAACGTTCTGGCCTACTGACTCACAGATTTTTCGATTTTATCAGCGACACAAGTGACGACCTAAACAGTGCATCCATATCACAAAAGGGAGCGAACGGCTTGTCAGCATACTGTAACATTCCACTGAGGTGTCGTAGCATAACGCGTTTAAATGTAAAATTGAGGTGGCTTTATAAACGTAAAATCCACGTTTTACATTAACTGCTGGTGTAAAAAGCTCTTGATATCAAAGCCATATCGGCGTCATATAAACACGCTCAATACACGTCATACACAACACGTTCAATAGATGGATTAATTACGTAAACAGTTAAAAATTTGCTAACAATCAATATCTAATTTACGTTAAATATTTTACTAAAATTTTACGTTATATTTCAACGAATATTTTCTTTTTAACTATGTAAAGGTCTTTTCGACGTATTTTAAATGTAAGAGTGCCTGTTGTGTAAATGTATAGTTTTCAGACCAGGAAATATCGTTGGTCTTAATGTACGAGTATTAATATTCAAGAAGATTATGTTCAAAACTAGCGAAATATTCACTTGTAATACTATAAGTACTCAAAGTTATGTCGATTATTTTTGGGGTAGTAGGTATCACGAAGGTCCATTGTGTGTGGGTACAAATAGGATGAGTTGCGGAGCAATGGATATGAGTGATACCTACTACCAAAAAAATAATCTACTTAACTTTGACTAAGAATAGTATTCGGAGAAATATTCAGTGAACCAAACCCATTTTCCAAATTAAAAAGACTCAACACTGAGTTACACATGTTAAAATAAAATTTGTGTAAACATCTTCAATAAATATTTTAATTCGTTCAAAATAGTCACTTAATTACTAGTACAATAGTCGCTGCGATTCGGTAGCAGTACAATAGTTCTTACAATTTATTTTGGTTGGCTATGAAATGCAAAATCTGATATTTTCATTGATCCACTTTTGGCATATGATGGGTGAACTGAATAGTCAAACCAATACCTGTCTTATTTCTATTTATTTTTTATATATCTATATATTTTCACTACCCAGATCGCCATACATACTAATTACATATGTTTTGTGTAGCCACGAATTAACAATAAACACATAAAAATAAGACTTGTAGAGTGATATGTTTTCTCCGTATTTCTATATGGGGTGGGGTCATGAACCCTGACTAAAACTTCATCTAGGAAACTATAAGTATAAGCCTACAAATGTGGTGGTATCGCCGAAAGTTAAGGAAGTTAAGGAAATCATTGCTAAGAACTGGTAAACAAACAGAAATACTTCGAACTATAAAAAAATGAAAATTTAAATATCCAAGCAATAGAGTGAGAAGAACGCAAAGATATGATATACTAGCTGTTACCCGCGACTTCGTTCGGGCGAGGTTCGTTATTTGTGTATTAAATAATGACTAATTATTTTCTGTTATCCCATCCCATCCTCTCCATGTCCCCGTCCCCGTCCGTTTCTCCGCCCCCGTCTCCGTACCGTCCCATCCCGTCCCGTCCAGTCCCGTCCCGTCCCCTCCCCTTCCATACCATCCCTTCCATACCATCCCTTCCATACCATCCCTTCCCTTTCCTTTCCGTCCCGCCCCGTCCCTTCCTGTCTTGTCCCTTCCTTTTCCGTCCAGTCCCGTCCCGTGCAGTCCCGTCCCGTCCCGTCCCGTCCCTTCCCGTCCCGTGTCGTCCAGTCCCCTCCCCTTCCATCCCAACCGTTCCCTTCTCTTTCCGTCTCGTCCCGTTCCGTCCCGCCCCGTCCCGTCTCGTCCCTTACCGTCCCGTCCCGTCCCTGTCCGTCCCGTCCCGTCCCGTCCCGTCCCGTCCCGCCCCTTCCCTTCCTGTCCAGTTCCGTATCTTTCCGTCCCGTCCCGTCCCCTACCCTTCCATCCCTTGCCTTCCCTTCCCTTTCCGTTCCGTCCCGTCCCGTCCAGTCCCATCCCTTCTCTTACCTTTCCGTCTCGTCCCGTTACGTCCCGCCCCGTCCCGTCTCGTCCCGTCCCTTCCCGTCCCGTCCCGTCCCGTCACCCCTATTGTAGTCACATTGGTAGCTTTTTGATTATGTTTTTCATGATAGTGTGGCATGAATATACAATCACCCTTTGGGATACAAAACATTAGAGCATCTAATGTAAGGGTCAACAGAATTGCAGCAGATTGAAGTTTCCTTATGACTTTAAAGTTATTCTTCAATAAATAGAAAAAATTGTATATGAAATATGGCAAAACATAGTAAATTCAAATGTTATAAAAGCTTTTGAAACAAATCAAAAGGTAGTTTTGCTGTAGTGCCAGATATCATCAAAAGGTTGTGCCTATATAAATGATAGATTCGATTCATCCGAGTTTCTAGGTACCTACTTGTTTGAAGACTATTGCAGGGTGCTAGGGTAATGACAACAAAAAGACACACATAAATAGAAGAATGAAATTCCATCACTAACCTATCAAATTATATTATATGCGAAAGCTTAGAGGAAAATTACTGAAGTAAAACGCTTCCCGCAATAATAACATGTGTATTCTAATTGGTTAATGTATTTGTTATTAGTTGGAGGTAGTTTGCCTAGGAATTTACTGATGCCGTTTCATACCCGAAAATTAAATGGACTATTGTTTGTGTTAAAACTAAAGTTCTTCAGTTAAAGGAATTCGATTCAGCTAATGTAAGTGGTCTTCACATAAATTGTAGTTGTGAACAACTTGACTCTGAGATTTTATACAGTGGCAGTAATACGCAATTTACTAAAAGCCATAAATTTATTTCTGCAAATGCAAAATATAAATGTAAATTTCGAGAAAAATATGTTGCGAATATGGCTTCCAATTTCTTAAAGTTATGCCAAAAGCCTTTCAAGAGAAAGATAGCAAATATCTTAATTTAAAATTATGGATGCACTTAGTAGCAGTAAGAGAGACTATTATATTCACCACTACCTCATATCTTAAGCATTTTAATTGCTAACAGTAGCCAGAGCTTCAAATTCAGTTAGTACCTACGACGGCGTATATAAATTATTTAGTCATATTCAACGAACTCTACTTTTATAGCACGCAGTATATTAAGTTACTTGATCTTTGTCGCTCCGAATAGGTCGAGCTAATCTTCTTACGAGGATCGAAAGGAGTCCGACGATATACAAAGGAGCTTTTAAGTTGTCTTCCGATGACAAAGAACTCTGAGCGAACAAAACTGCTCTTTTCCGAGTTCGTGACTGACATCAAATATGGTCATAAAACAAACATATAAAAAGAAAACGTTGATCTAAATGGCAATTGGGGGTAGCTACAAGAGAGTTTTACAAAACGAATGTTTACAAGAAATATTAAAAATAGCAATTTAGCATATTTGGCTTTACTTGTATAAATATTTCATAACTTACTGTTTATTAATAACATATTTCGCATCAGTTTAGCTTATAAGTTTGTTTTTTGAAAATATTAGAATCACATTTCATTAAACCTTGCAACAAAATGCATTTTTTTAATTACTTTGTAAGGCACATTATAAACGCCATAAAAGGCATCATCCGAACTTTTTATAGGTACATAGTCAGACAAGGGCGTTTTAAATTATTAATAACACGCGGATACACATCAGCGTTTTCTTGTTTACTTTGCCTGTGGCATGAAAACTTTTAACATGGTTGTAATCATATATTGCTACAATTTATATTAGCAAAGTTCGTATCTCTCTTAGTTACTTTTCACTTTTGCATATTTACCATGCTCGTTAAAATTAATGTATTTATGCTTTTAACGTTAAGGTGTATTGTTATATTAAAGTCGTAACTCAATATCGATTATACCTAAATATGGAGGAGCTGAGCTGCATTTATTTTCCTAGAGTTCATTATCTTAATCATGGTTGGCTAGAAACTGAGTGCATCACCGATTGGACTCGTCGCGCACGATCGGACTTACTTGCTTACGTCGTCATCCTTTCTTTCGTAATGTAACGATAAGCCTGTGTGTTACGTAGCCTTCCTGCGCAAGCGGTTAAGACGTCAGATTCCCTCTGGGAGAGTAGGCTTGAATCTTACCGACGGCAACATGTTTTCTCTTTGCGACTTAATATAATTCACATAATTATATAAGTGCTTTGTTTGACCGTTTTGGACTTATTATGATGTTTGTATCTATTTTGTATATACACTTCATATCCGATCGGACATACTTCGTCTACGATTACAGTGGCTATATATAGTCACTGTATCTACGATGGGAATGTAGCGCCATTTAACGGTAATGGGACAAACTTTACTGATACGCCATGGTGTACCACTTTCGGAAACATCTCACAGCAATGGATCAAAGTTTAATGTTGTCTGTCACTTTTCTTATTTTCATGTGTTTAAATAATTGATTTAAAATGTAAAAATTTTTAACGACTATTTATTCCATTTAATACAGAAACCGCTTTAAATAATTTATAAAAGCAGACTGAAGAGCACTTCTAGGATGGGAAGTGCAAAGGAAAAGCTAGAAAAAGACTGGAAAAGTAGGTGCACCACACAGCCTAAAAATAAAAACTTAAACTGGTAGAAAAACAAAGACAAAAGATTGGTTCCTTCCCCCTTCCGTATGATGACGAGCATGTTAAGCTACTTCAAAATAAAATTTGCATTGAGGAGGCACAATATGTTCGATTTGATTTCGAATTATGTGAGAAACAATGATTTCATAAGAAACCGGCAAAATCGTTCCTGATTAACAAGTGGTTCTAATTATTAATAATATAATGATACATGATAGACACTCTGAAGGCTATTGAAGCTAGTGTTATAAATCTTATATTTGTTACTTCCGAGAGTTTCATCGTATAGTCTTTGAGAAGCTTTGAGTGGCCTTGCAAAATAAAGTTGTACATAAAGGTTGGAAACACCCTTCCAGCTCAAATGTTTAATTATGATTTCAAAGAAAAATTCATATGAATTCAAATGTGGAAATAAGCGATGTTATTTGGTTCCAAACATTCGTTAAAAACATCTTATTGGTTAACAATGCTAATAATTGTGCTAGTTATGGTAAATTAGTTATAATGCTTTAGGTTTTTGAATTCACAAAAACCTTAAAATATGAAAAATTGGGTACACATGTGTCGTTCTTAAGAAAGTTTATGACTTAAGACTCCTTAGCCAAACTACATCGGATTGGGATAAAATTTCATTTACATGTAGCTCTTGATTGAAGTTTAATATTTCATAGCTCAATTCTGAATTTAAATTTCTATTTAGATCTAATATTTTATTAACTATATGAGAAGTATCACCTGAAATAGAACCTCGCTAAGAATGTGTGTTATAAATTTCTTGAAAGTTAGAAAAAAAATACATACATAGGTAATTTGAGGAGTCCAAACCGAATTTAATGTTATTGTAAGCCTAGAAAAGGTTTGTATGACAAGCATTGTAAAATAGAAATGTTTGCTTGCTGTTAAATTAGTGAGACCACTATATTTAATAAAATTTAAGTTTAAATCTAGTTAAAAGTTAGTTAGAACTAGAATATTAACTGTATTTAACATTACTATAGCTTAACTTCATTTTATTTTAAAATGTATGTTATATTAAATACTGAAACGAACACCATTTTACAATTAAAATGTTGGTATAATTTATTTTGAGAATATTGTATCTTTTAAGGCAGTTATTCGTAGTTATAGGTTTTTAATTTATCTTCAGCTTTGTTAATCGGCTCTCATTGCTTAAGAAACAATCATGTCATTTTAGTTCGACTAATTGGATCTCTTGTTAACAATTGTTTCAAACAAAGCTTAGTTTCCTATATAAACTTTAGAAGCTGAAGCCAATAGGGCTTGCTATTTTATTGATCGCGAGATAAGCTATATAACTCTCTGTTCCCAAAAACAAAATAATTGCATAACAATTTTCAAATAGAATACTTGTTTTATAATTGTTTCTATTCGAAAGTGACCGTTCCTGATAAATATCTAAGATTTTAATATAGATTGAAGTTATTCAGCGTTTGATGTAGTGGCGGTACGATTGAACAGTTATCTAGTAAACAGTTACTATCTTAGAACAAGCAGTCTACGTTACTGCCTCAATTTCAAGTAAGTGGGCACATGCAAGCATCAATTGGTAATGATAGTAATGCAATGTTAGCCTAAATGTAGATCGTTTTTCCTGGTTTGTTCGAGAAACCAGCATCAACAAGCGGTCGTTGCTTTTGAAGTACGACATGTGGATGTGACTACAACAGTGCGCCAAAAGTTACCGGCAAAATAAAAAAGGTAGAATATTATTTTCTGTTTGATTAACTTACATATGGTTGTGATGATTTATTATAGAAAACAATTTTAGCTGACACACCTTGGCGAGGCCACATAAGTAAGAACTGAAAGACCCTGAAAGATGAAACCTGAAGTTAATTTATTTTGTGTACTGCAAGGACCAACAATAGTTATCCTTTCTGCGTATTAAATTCATACAGGCTTTCTCAGAGTTATGTGCGGTACTTAGTTCCGATTAGGTATACGGAAAGTTAACTGGATGTAAAATTATTTTAATTCTGGCCTTCCCATAGCAATATAAAGAAGTTTTGCCGCTACAGATGAAAGTTTGAAGCGTATTCTTATGTTTCCTTAAATAAAAATGAATCTCCATGCTCTTACGTAAGCACATTTTTCTTTCAGTGTTTTAAGTAAGAGTAAAATCCGTGTAATCCATTCATCGTGGATTTGATGATATTGGAGCATGGTTCGATTATTAAAATTCTAAAAAAGGAAGCAAGATTGTCAATAACATTCTGCAAATACATCAATCATGTACAATACTTCTGCTCTCTCCAATGGTACCGTTGCAGTTTTGTAATGAGCAATATGAATTAGAGCGAGAATCTATAGTTTAAACAGACAATCATTCTACAGGTACACCAGTAACTCTGCTAAGATATTTAGAAAAATTTAGCTTAAAAATCATGATTGGAGTAAATCTTGAATTTATAGTTGAAATCTAAAGTGTCAGGATGAATTAATATTGTGGAAGCATAAGAAATCACTGACATAGTATAGAATGCAACATATATTAAGACCATTAGTTTTTAGGAGAAGCTATTGCATCTAGTACTATTGCAAGTACCTGCAAAATCAGTAAGGGTGTGAGACAGGGCTGCGTACTGTCTCCTCTACTGTATAATGCATACTCTGAACATCTGATGAGATCGGTTCTAGACAACTGGAGGGGAGGTTTTAAAATTAACGGCAAAGAAATAAATAACTTACGCTACGCCGATGATACTCTACTAATAGCTAATTCCAGAGAAGAAATTGAGGAAATCTTAGAAAGACTAAAAGCGGTGAGCATAGAATATGGACTGAAGATTAATTATAGCAAATCCAAGATAATTATAATCGACAGAGAAAACGAAGGATTACCAATACCCGCCTTTGTCGGAAATTGCAAAGTTGTAAGTAACTTCATTTACCTGGGATCATTGCTGCAGAACAACGGAAGCAGCGAATTGGAGATTCGACTTAGGGTACAATTGGGGCGCACAGCGATGAGTCAACTAACCAAGATCTGGAAAGACCGCAACATATCTCTAAAAACAAAAATACGGTTGGTTAACACGCTGGTGTTCTCTGTGTTCTTGTACGCATCTGAGACATGGACGATAAAGATGGCTGACCGACGGAGGATTGACGCCTTTGAAATGTGGTGTTGGCGTAGACTTCTACGAATACCATGGACCGCAAGGCGCACTAACGTGTACATTCTTGATGAGATTAAGCCCAGCAATCGTCTCTCTAGCATAGTGTCATCTAATATCTTGAAATTCTTTGGGCACATATCACGTCACGACAATATGGAAAGACTAATAGTACAGGGTATGCCTGAAGGCAAACGACGCCGTGGACGCTCTCCTACTCGTTGGACAGACATGATAAGGCTGACGGGATCCGGTCTGAAAATAGCAACACAAGAAGCCAAAAATCGCGATAGATGGCGTCTCACCGTCGCACAAGTTATAAGGCGTCTAGACCAAGAAAATGACGACATATAATGGTCACCACACGTCGTTAACGACGTTGGATTTTGATGATGATGATTGCATCTAGAATCCATGATAAGAAGAAGCAGACTGTTGATATGTATGTGGCCATTCTGAAAAATTTCATTGCAGCGATACAAGAAAAGTGACGTAGGTTACGAGATGACTCTGTTCTTTATAACAACGTACTGCTTCAAGAAGCAAATAACTGTGATGAGGTGTTACAATTTCAAGAGGCTCAGTTGCTTTATAGCCTATATGTTGTAATGCAGCATGCTGTGTGGATGATTAATTTAATTTAATAATAATATCCAGATATCTAATGGATATCATGTGATAATAGTTGTATGTATATAACTGGTGGGGTAGTAATTTGCAACCAGTGTGGTTGTTTACATGAAGTAGAAAAATATCTTGAAAAATAATAATCGACGTAAAATAATCACGTTAACAGGTTAGATCTCCTTTAATTGTGAAGTGTAATAATTGGATATTTGATACGTAATAGCAATACAATATTCTTTACGATCAAATTTGACTGAGGGTCACAACTATTATTCAAAATAGATTTCAGGATTGTTTGAAGCCGTTTGAAGTGGCATTTTTACTTCTAAACCAGTGAAAAGTGAAAGTAAGTGTTTGTGGTATGCTGTAGAACTGTATATCTAGATCTTAAGGGGTCAGAAAGCTGGAACGAGCTTATTTTGGTCGTGAACCACCCAAAGGAGAGACTGCCATTGAGTTAGGAGCTGTTCTAGTATACACTCAGGTACAAGAGTAACTTCAAGAAGGTTAGTGCTTATTTCTTATATCTCATTAAGAAATAAATAACAAGTTTGGTATGACAAATTAGTGAAAATAATTGTAATTTATATTTAGATCGTAATTTGGAATATTGAGTTTTCTAAATTTACATTGTGATTCGGGTACTCGACGTTTTCGGATATTATAATTTGAAATTTACATATTTTGGTTTAGTCTATTTACAGTTAATTTTAAAATCAAGTTTGGAACATTTAAAACATTTGATTAAGTAATTTGACAACATCTATTTGATTTATTGTAATGTCAGGCCAATCTTTCAAGTAGTACTAACTTACTGAGTAATTAGTTTCAATTTGATGTACTAAAGAGTGTATTTGACTAAAGAAGTTAATTTATTAATATTTTAGAATAATTCAGTCTTCAACAATAATAAGATTTATTAGTTCAACATTAACCCATTCAGCTGAGAAATAATGAGAGTCTCAATTCTTAATAACTCTCTAGCCGAGGTATTTTTAAATAAGAATCACATGCCATAATTCAAAATGTCACATTTCAGTTGTAAGAAATGTCAATTTAATTGCATTCAATAAGGAGTAAGGTAAGTATTTATGAAACTATACTTGATACTACTTCTTATTAATAAGCAAAATGGTACATATTTATTTAATATTATTGGTAATATCTATCTGAGAAAGGGAGATATTACCATTTGACACCTCAAGTTTTTTTGTTTACTATTCCCGCATTTAAAATGAAATCTTGAACGCCAGGACGTCCTCAAGTAACAACGAACTTAAACTGTTATGGGATGATGTACATATCAGTAATAATTCGTATTTCTATTAATAGTTATTAAGGTACCAAGTGCATTATGAGTAAAATAAGAGCCCAAGATTGTTAGTGTACTAACCGAGGGCCTTTGGCCCGAGGTGTGTACAACAATCGCGGGCTCTTAGCTCATAATGCCCGTGGTGCCTTCAAGGTTTTATGTCCTACCAATTTTCTTACCTAATTCATATTCATAATCAATTCATTAGCTGAGCTGTCATTAATTTTTATTGTGACAGTGGTGCATAATTTTGGAAATAAAAGTTGTATCCATGGAAACAAATACTGTTAATTTTTTATAATAACCCTAGTGTTCTTATGAAGAAAATAATTGCCCTGGAGCGTTATTTTGTATCTAAGATACCTTAAAATAGAGTCATTAATTTCAATTAATGTACTGGTAGGACATAAATGTTATTAAAACTCAAGCGGAATAATGTATAGAGTTGAAGTTATCGTGCAATTCTCATATATAGCGATAATGACAAAGTGCTTCACTATTCTGCCAGTCATCAATTTAAAATTTAAAGATTAAATGATTAATTTAACAAATACTTGTTGCTAAAGACTGCAAATTGTATTGTAAATACCATTTCAGCGCCAAAATACGTACACATAACTTTTGAAAAAATACAACACACGCTGAAAAAAACTTTTATCTTAGTCTAGGCTCTAGAATTTATTACTACGCTGACAGAAGACGTAATTATCTAACACGTTTGCTTGGTACCCTAATATTTTAGAGCTATTAAAGTCTCGTATATTCTTCAAGTATCGACATTTTACGGGCTTCCCAAACGGCTCCCTTGTGAGCTTACTGCTCCAGAATAACCCTTCTGCGTATCACGCATATTTAGGGCGTCAGGAAATTAAGTATATTTATACACGTATTACATGCTGCTGGTTCACACTTTCCTCATGAAGTACTCACCTGGAATAAAGAGATTTGGAGCACATTCACTCTTTATGAGACCTAAAGCGGCTTTAGCTATATTGTTAATCTCCTGACTTTTCAACTACGATTAAAAGCTGCCAGAGAGAACGCTTAAAGAGCTTAAAATCAATATATTGGAATTTTATAAAGTATCTATTAGTATTTTTAATTAAAGTTTGATATAAACTAATATAAACGCACAAAAACAATTTAAATTATATACATTTTAGTAGTTCCAAAATTGCTTTGTTTTAGAACAGAGGAAGGAGCGGCAGTGCTTTGACATTCATTTCCTTAACTGTTTTGTGAAACATTCGACGCGTACACTATAAATAGATAAAATATTAATATAGGAAATTAAAATCTTCCCCGAGCAGTCCTTACCCCAGGATTGTATAATCAGATGTAGCTATTAATGTAAAGCGGTTTATAAGTCTATTTTGTGGATTTAAAGGTCAAGCAGAAAAGTAAACCTTTTTTAATTTCAATTAATGATTGTCAAAAGTATATGCACTTCAGGTCTTGTTTATACACGTTTAAATGTGTTGAACATCGAATCGAGTTTTCAGTTTTCGAGTTTCAGGTTTCAATTATACTTTATTGATTTACGATTTTAGATTTTTTATCAATTTTTGATTGTAGTAGGCGATTTTTAATACAAAATGGGGGAAAATTGAAACATACTGACGAAATGCTACTCTAACACTGTGACATCAAATCACTAATAAATTAAAAAAAGTAAAAAGATGTTTAGGTTGAAAATTAAACCGACGGCATAGTGAATATAATTTGAAACCGCAGACCGAATTTCTGTCACAATATGATAAAGCAAAAAATCCACGATAAAAATTATTCATCAAACCCTTTATTTAAATGTATTCTTTCTATATTCGCCAATTTAATTGAGAAAAAAGATTGAGACAACCAAATCTGCCATTAATTGTAAGCTACTTTAGTATCACCTCAGAATTGCTCAAATCGCTCTTTAAGAATTAATCGAATTCAAGAGATAAAATATAACATCCTGCCGAAGATAATAGTACACAAAAATTTCACTTGAAACGATCATTAACCACAAACGATCAACAAGAGCTGTAGTTGTGTCGTAATTGTTCTCGAAGCCTGTAAAAATATTGCTTTATTTATCTCACAATTGGTTCTCCCCCTGCAGCGGCTTTTCAGTTTCGTACTTCTTTTAGTGCTTGTTTTACTTGTTTTCAATTATACCCTCATTTTCGCTCTCCTCTTTTTCTTCGGGTACTAAATCGATATCTTGGGCTTGCTTGCCTTTAAATTTGTCTTAGTTATGGTTTTGTCAGGCTCTTAGGAATCCTTCAGTCGTAGATTTCAGTTCCCTTCTTTAATGTTGTATTTTATGTATCTCTTTTGTTTGGTGAAACAATGAGGAGATCGTGGAAGAGAATTGACTCAGCTTCTCAAATCAACTGTTTACTAGGGTACACTACGCTTAACTATAAGGAGTATACATAAAATAATATATGAAGCTGAACAACTTGGAGCAAGGGAAGAGTTAACGAAGCAATATAGCAGAACTTAAATGAAAACGTAATAAAACTCAGACACACAAGGGGAATACCAGATAATACTTAAGAATAATGTAGATACTCTAGAAATAAAGGAATGGAATTTAGAAAAAAATCCTGAAATCTAAATGGAAAATCGCCTAAATTCAAAGCTGTCCAATTTCAAACGGCCAGAAAAATATGCAAAACAAAATAATAAATCAAAACGGGCAAAGAACGAGGATCCGGTGGTGGAATGAACAAGAAAAAAAGGAAACAGAATAAAGAAGCATGGCGTAACTTTAGAAGAACAAAACAGGAGAAGATAAACTAAATTTACGTATATAACCAACGTTTTAGCACAAACTATTAATTAAAGCAAGTAGAAGTGTATTGATTAACTTTATTTATGTTAATTATAATTATTATTTTTAGAAATCACTGAAATTATAAAAATGAAACGCAACTATTGATCGGGGCCCATGTTCCTCTATCGTACGCATTTGAACTTGAACTTGACATATTAGCCTTTGCATGACTGAAATATCTATATCATAATCCTTTTGATAGGTTCGTCTTCGTAATTGGTGCTCATAATGATTTTTTGATCAATTCACACATGGAATTCCTTCGTCACAATCCCTAATCGTAAGAAAAATGGTTCTATGAGAAATGTTTCGAAAAATGTTAACAATTCCTTGTTCGGAAAATTACCTAATAAATAACTGTATGTCTTTTTATTTTATAATACCTGGTAAAATTAATACACGAATTGACATGAATAATATGAGTGCCAATATATTCTGCAGTTTTGTTTTCAAATGCCTAAATGCCGATAATGCATTATAAATTTACTAGAAAAGAAAATGTTTCCAAACTTTTATTACATAAGTTACGAGGGCGGTTCACTAATTATAGTCCCTAACATAGAAGCAAACGCCTGAGCAGAATGAAACAATTTTATTTTTCTACATAGTCGCCTGAAAGGTTAATACATTTTGTATAACGGTGCTGAGAAGTGCTTCGATCCAAATCTGTGTTTTATTCCGCCAACCACTCATTTACCGCCGTCATTACTTTTTCGTCATCTGAAAAATTGATTTTCCGAAGATATTATTTTAATTTTGGGAATAGGTAGTAGTCACTGGGGGCCAGATCTGGAGAATAAGGCGATTGTTCAAAAATTTCAAAGCCGGCATTGTGAATGGCAACCATTGAAATACAGCTTTTGTGAGCTGAAGCGTTGTCTCGATGGAAGAGCACACCTTGTCTCAATTCTCTCTTCTCTTTTCCTTAATTGCGCCACGAACTTTTAGAATTGACTGCGTAATATTCACTTGTTATTGTGTGCCCACGTGGTACATAATATACAAAAATAACTCCTTCAAAATCCCAAAATATGGTTACCATGATTTTGTCTGCAGACGAAACAACACGAAATCTTCGGGGATGTGGGGAACCCTTATGCCGCCACTCCATGCTTTGGCGTTTTGACTCTGGGTCAAAGTGATGAACCCAAATCTCATCCACTGTAATAAATTTTTCCAAAAATGTATCGGGGTCTCGGATAATGATCGCCAAATTTGTCTCTGCGGTAATTCGGCGGATGTGTTTTTGATCTGCCGATCTACCTTTGATACGTGCTGAGACATTTTTGAGACCTAATTCACCGTGAAAAATGTTCTCAACGCTCCCAACGGAAATGCCACGTCTCCGCTATAAATCTGACTGTAACTCTTCATTCAGTACCATATCATGGACCAAATTAATATAATCTTCTGCAACCACATTCTTTGGCGGTCCTGCACCTGGTGCATGTTTACAGGACTTCCTCCCCAGTTTAAAATCTCGTGAACAATTTTAATCGCATGATATGAAGGCGCAGAGTGGCCCAATAATTCTGTCATATCTGTATAGATTCATTGCGGCAATACGCCTTTTTTATAGAGGTATCTTATCACAGTTCTTTTTACTTCCTTTTACAATAAAGGTAGTAGTGGATACACCCCAAAAATTCGAAATTGAGTTTTCAACAGATCTTCACGTTTCATAGTCCCCTGAACCCAAAAACATATTTTTTTTCATTGGTCTGTCTGTGTGTGTGTCTGTGTGCCTGTGAACAGAATATCTCAAAAACGAAAAGAGGTATGGCGTTGAAACTTCGTATATACGTTTTGTGTACCATGTAGATGCGACAGCAAGCTTTTGAAGAAAATCGCATAACCGGAAGTATGGTGTTTACTCTTGTGATTTATCAGTTTTTTTCGATTTTTACATTTTTATTACATTTTTAATGTGTATTGATGTGAGATAGGTGATTTTCCAGTTGAATACTTCTAAAATGAGTTTCCTTTGTTTTTTCTAGTTTTTTTATTAACTCCTATTTTAAATAGAACACCCGGTATATTATTACATTTTTAAATTCAGCTTAAAATTTGTCTCTTGAACTAACGCTCTATTTTCTACCGTTTTTGTAAAATTTGTAATTTTTGACAAATGCTTAAAAATTTAAAATCATATTTTTGGCGAATTATAAGATCACTGTAAAAAGAAGCTGTGTGCGTGTATCACACCAAATTTTTTCAATTATATCCATTTTGACAAAATTAAAAACACCTCACGAGTCTTGAATTAATATTTTGTATATGTGGAAAGATGAATTAACACTCTTTTACATACACTAACGTCAATAAATGATACTTCGAATGATAACCATTTTTCATTTGTCAGTCAATGCCAACTATGTTAGGGTCAATAAATGATGAATTGCCCTTGTACTATCCATTCACAAAACTCGTGAACTGTCAAAACGCTGTCAAGTTTGTTTAAATTCTGTTTTGGAACTTCTGCTTGCTGATTTTGGCAGCACTGAAACTTCTGAAAGACGTTCTTGTAAAAATGTAATCTGAAAAATTATTTAATTTTTGTGCATACATTACAATTGCAATTGAACAGAAACGAAAGAGAGTTTCATTATTGGAAACGGACAAAAAACGCTATAGTTAATTATTACAAGGAAAAACTTAATTTAACTTTTGACACATGTAACATAACCTAACTTTAAATATTACCAGAAATTACTAGATCCGAAGTACATTCCAAAAAAAACTGTAATTTCCAGGTACATTCAGCAAATATTTAAAAAAATTGACATTGACAGTTCACGTATTTTGTGAATGGATAGTATATAATAGTATATTAAAGTATGAGTGGATAACAAGGTCTTTAAAACACGCGCGAGTTTTAGAGCACAACGGCGCAGCCGGAGTGCTCGAAATAGAGCAAGTGTTTTAAAAACCAGTTATCCACGAATACTTTACGCTATTTTTTATTATACCTGCAATACTGGAAATAAATTACGCACTAAAAACTTAGTAATAATTTTTCTCGTGATAAATCGAGAGGGCATAATAATATTGCTACTATAGTTACGAGAATTGTTTACATTTTTGTCGCGTCCACGTCCGTTGTTGCATTCAGTCGTTTCCTTGACGACCTTTAAAGCTCGGTGAGCTGTTTTCGCACGCTCAGGCGTGCTTTAAACGGCGATTCTGATGCAGGTATAATAAAAAAACATAAACAATCAAAACAAGCCCCAAAGCAGGATTTTCATCTGAAAATTACGTAAGTTGTCACCATTTTCAAATATTTATTTCCTGAATATTTGGTATTGTTTAGTTGCAGTACAGCGTCATTGGTTCAGAGCTAAACTAAGTTATAGATTTGCTCGTGCTATATCAATTAACAAGCTGTGATTGAGTAACGATGCTACACTGGTGGGGATTATGCGTAGTGTAGACTATTGAAACTAATAGTATATTATGTTAAAAGAAGTAAAAGTGATACTTTGTGTGGCCAGACTAGGACGCAAGGCACACAAAGTCACTTTTGTGTCGAATAGCATATGCTAGTTTATTTTGAAACGCCTGGACCAATATAAATAAATATAATTTCAAAATTACTATCATCGAGAATTGACATCTACTTCAGTTCCCGACAATCAGGAAGGCCAAAGTCGAAAGCTAATTTCGAAGTACTTTTACTCCGCCGGCGTAAAAGTAATGACTTTTATGCCTAGGCATAAAAGTAGCGCATTTACCTTGCCTGTCAATTTGTTTAAGTTCTTACTTTTATGACGTTTTCCAAACAAAGTTTATTTATTATTATTTAAGAAACCATTTATAATAAAGTGCATAGGGATACTGATCAATAGTGCACCTAATATAATCAATTTCATAGCACAAAGAGCAATGTTTAAAATATTTCTTGTAAATCGAAATCAATAGGTTGCGTAAAGTTCAGCAGAGAATTCCAATAGTGGCTAGAAGAACTTACTCTGGAGCGTTGTTTAGATATACAAATTAATTCCTTCATTTCTCATTAATAATGATTTATGGCACAAGGTCTTACACCCTTATTGGTATTTGTTTCAAATTTGCAATTTAAATATCCGGTAATGTGATAAGCGAACGAAAATTAATCAGACAGAGTGTTGAAATTCTTACCTGCGCTGAAATTATCACGCAACGCTCCGTGCCGTGTATGTTTGTGCGTGATATGTGTGCTGATGTTTGTAAATAGTCCAACATACAAAAGTTTTAATGGGTAATTAAGCTCCTAATTGACCTTACTACAAAACGGTTTAATTTTAATTTGTTGTTCGCTTTAGTACCTCTGCTATTAACCGGCTTGTTTTTACTTTTATTTCTTCATGAAATATTTAGAATAGACTGTGGAATAATTCCAAGGGGTCGTTAATTTGCACCTTTTATAATAACGTGTACACACTTGTTGTTAGTTTAACGTAAGTTTAAAATGGTTTTGTTTTTCCTTATTAAACTACACATTTTCAGCGAAAAAGCTTTATTTCCCTAATTATCTTGTTTCTTAGTTATTAGCACAACGTTTTCTTGCTCGTTTTTATCTTCTATTAAGTACATAAAATTAGAAATTAACAATTGCCTTTTTTGAAGTGTCGAAAGTCCACTCATATTTATCAACGAACCAATTTAATATAACGCTGATCCCCACTGGATGTGATTTGTTGTGATTAAGTGGGATTAATGGCACTCGTGGAAAGCTATTTACTCTGCTAAAATTACAGTTACGGAAATCTCTTTTAATTAATTGTATCACGCAACGTAGTGGACTTTTATATTAGTGGGGTTGCCGAGAAATGGAATAATATAAAGCCGATATCAGTTTCAACTGGAATTACATTTTCGAAAACCTTAACACGAACACTACAAAACAGAATTTCGCATGCAAATGCGTCTCCTTAGCCTTTATGAAGGATTTAATTAATTTTATTCCGAATAAAAATTGCAAGAAGAGTTGGTATTATTAAAAAGAGAGCTTAACCTAAAAAAGATAATTGCTTTCAGAAAGTAGCTACAGTAGACGCTGAAGTCACATTACTTTAACGTTTTATAACGAGCTCTTCCCACCATTCTAGTAAATCCTTGATACATGTTAGCAGCCTGCTTTCGCTGATGAGCAGAACGCGTTGAACAAACCAGATAAAATGTGCTTTAAAGGCATTAACCTCTGCTTGACTTTGAAAGGAGACAGCGTGTGCTATATTTACGTTGTTTTTATAACGTGACATTTACGTGACGTACCAGGGAAAAGAAAGAACAATGCTTTATATTCATGCTTACAATGAGATAATTATATAATGCTATTGAGTACCTGGGTGATATAACTTAACATCTCTATCTATCAGGGTTCAGTATTTTACTATACCAATACTGTTCAAATCGTTGCAAGTTTAATATTCTCATTCCTCCTTGAGGGTTGTTATTGATATACCAAATGAATGCATATGTATAAGCATGATTTATGTAGGCTAGAAATTAGGAATATAAATTTTCGGCGAAGCAATTAAAATTTATCACGCTAATTTGGTTGCTATTTTGCACTAAATGTAATTTGTGGGAGTACAATAATTTATTACTGTACACCCGTTGCTGTGTCAAGTTGCAATATAATCCCCAGGAAATTTTGCTGACTTTAAATTTATATAGAGAAAATATCACTTATATCTTAACAGTTTAGCGGACTAACTTTAACCTACCCGACACTAAAATTACAAGTCTGTCTGTTAATCAAATATACCGCATATCCGTTAAACAGTTTTGATATGTGAACCATTTTAGAGAAGTGGGAAATTCAAAACTATTTAGAATAGTAGTGCCACATCAATACCATTCGTTGTAGCGTGATTCGTCCACACACCGGATAAGAATGCTTGGAAAACCGTTCATTATACCAATTGTAGGGATTATGGTAGAAAGGATGTAGGGCTATAACAGATTCTACCTTGGAGGATCAGTAGACGAGAACATATAATGGAAAAATGGTGTACTCTTCGTTAAGATATGGGATCATACGGTTCATCGTTAGTGATTTAGTGTAAATCCATACATTATTATTTGCGTGGTATAATATTAGAGCTCACTTACGACTGTCATAGTCCAGTGTCAGGATTAGATGTGAACGGTCGTGTCTTACTTTGTTCTTTGGCTTCTAGATTTAAATTCGAATTTCAATGGATATCTAACTTATTTTATACCAAAAGAAAGAGAATAGAAAAATCCCATCAAAATATCTAAAAATATACATGGTGTTCTATTTGAAATAAAAAAGTGGTATATTGATAGTCGAAACAGTTGACTGTAATCTGCAAATTATGTATTGTATAATCTGTAACCTCATTTACCTTGCTCAACTTGCCCCGGATTCGGGTTACAGAGTTGGAATGCGCCTTTTGTGCTTGCGCAGCAACCATTGTGCGCGATGTGTCTCTTCGTGATGTGTTGACCTTGTTACTCTATCTCTTAGGTCTGTGGTTTTGAGTAGAGCACAGTTAATTTGGTGCCCAACTGTGAATGGTCTCACCGAGCCCGATTCCAATCGCCAAGGCTGCGGAAAAGTTCCGGCCCCGGAGGGATTCGAAGCGAGGCAAGTCCTAGCGCTTTCCTAACTGCGCTACGCGGATTCTTACTTTGCAAAGTAATATCGTCAAAATTTAGATAAAGGTATACCATTTAATAATATATGTATAGATTATTGGGTCGAGAATCTTTAAATAAAGGGCTATAAGCTGGGGCTTTTTTATAGATCGGACGGTATAATTCCAAACCTTGGATTACAAATCAGGTTGTTACCAGCTGATAAAAAGGAGATCATACACGGAATATAAAAATAGACAAGAACACAGTTCTATAAAAGAATATGCAAGAATTAACAAAAAATTAAAGACGAACACTGGAGGCGATATACCCAAGATATGGAATATGATTTATGAGGCGCACAGAAAAAGATGTTTAAGCTGTTGAATAGTCGCAAAAAAAGAAATTAACGAATATAAAATAATTAACGTTATAAGTAAAGATGAGTAGACCTAATACTTTCAGGAACTACATAACGACTATGCCGATGACAACATCCAACAAGAGCAGTACGCAGCATGTACGCACAGAAAACCCGACAGAAAACATACAGATAACTGAAGAGCAAGTGCAAAACGCTATAAATACAAAAACAGGAAGGCAGTTAATGAACAAACATATATAACGAATTAGTTAAATATGTGGGTAAAGAATAGGCAACTGAAATCACAAAACTTTTCTAAAATATTTTAACTAGTGTTATTATACCAAACGAATGGATTAGAAATATCTCGGTACCTATCTACTAAAAGAGTAATAAAAAATACCCAAAAACTATTGAGAGAGTACTCTATTAAGTACTGCTTCTAAACTGTTTCCAACTAATTAAAGAAATATTAGGCGTTATACAGGGTGTCCCAAAAAGAATGGGACACCGATTAGTCATATATTCCTTGCGTTATAATAAATCGATTAAACCTAATATACCTTAATACAAAGTCCCTTCAGTAACAAGTTATAGGGCCTTGAAGTTCGATTTTTTATTTTATTTTTGGTATACGTGCTTACTATTATTCACTGCACTAATTGGAAAAATTTCATAAACTAGACTTGACTGTAAAAGAGGCACTTTACCTATCTTTCAAAACTTTCTTTATCTCTATCTATATGTATATAACATTTTTTGAAATTTTAGATTATTATCTGAAAGAGAATTAAAAAGCACAAAAATTATGTTCTTATGCCTAAAAGCAACTGTTTACCTTAAAATGACCATCAATTGCAATTATCAAGTAGCCATGATCACAAAAACAATGGGTAATGATTGTGATATAGTAAACAACAACAAGAAATCAATTAATGAAGTTGGTGACATCAGTTTTTTGTATTTTGTGCTTACGAAAATGTTGCGACATAACGAACATTTCAGCATTGGAGATTTCGTTATGTAGCAGCGTTAGCTGAAATATAAAAGAACAAATTCTTATGTCACTAATGTAATTAATTGATTTGTCATTGTTGTGTACTAGATGAGCATTGTTTTTGTGATCATGGCTACTTGATAATTGTACATCTTAATGACAATCAAAAACCTTTGATATGCATTTTAAGGTAAACGGTTGCTTTTAGGCTTAAGAAGTAATCGTACATTATTTTTTTGCTTTTTTATTCTCTTTTAGATAATAACCAAAAATTAATAAAAAAATTACAGATCACAAACTTAGACTTAAAAACAGTTTTCAAAGATTGGTAAAATCACTCTTACAGTCAAGCCTAATTAATGTTTTTTTTAATAAGTGCAGTACATAATAATATGGATGTATACTAAAATTCAAATCGATATCTCTACATTTGTGAAAATTTAAAAAAATAAGGAATAAAACATTGAACTTCAAGGCCCTATAACTTCTTACTGAAGGGACTTTGTACTAAGGTATATTAGGTTTAATCGATTTATTATAAAGCAAGGAATCTATGACTAATCGGTGTCCCATTACAGACCAGTGACATTAAGTAAGAGTTCGGTGTACAACGACATAGGCTGGTTCAGAAATTGTATAATAAAGAAACGAATGCTATAGAATATTGAACAATTTTACGAAAGTATATATTCAATCAAACTGGCTTAGTTATTAGGTACATGCAAAATACTAAGTGCAGTTAATTTTCAATTGTAAGACAAAATACTAGTATACTCGAAAGTGAATTAATTCACGTATATTTCGAAAATCTAGTTATTCAATAATAACATAAAACAAAAGCTATTTGAACTAGTCCCCAGCATAGAGAATAATAGTAGGAAAGTTTGCATTCTAACAAATGAAAAGTAATTTAAGTAATAATTTATGTAAAATACTTGCAGAAGTAAATATTAGGTTAAGGAACTGGGATTGAATTAGGAATTTATGTGAATACTGTCTTATACAGTGTTACGATTCGCGTTCTTTAATGAAATGAACTATGTAGGAATATACTGTACTTTAGTTAGCTGTAAGCCATCTGTATAATATTTTAAGGTAAAATTCGTAGGAAAAATGTCATATTTAAATTACAACAAGCGGATGTTTAGAAACGTGCCTTTCGTTTGGGAAGCTGGAGATATTCCAATCTCACGAATAGATTAGAGTAAGTTTATGCAGGGTTTACTTCATAAACCGAAATATTGAGTGATCTATATGACCGGTACGTGATTAGAAGAAGCAACGGTTGCAACTCGATCATAAAAATTATTTGCAGCTGAGACCAAATGCTTTTAGTAGAATTGTAATCCTTTATAGCGGTAATTTACGAAGGGTTCGAGCAGGCCACATTTCACCGTGGGAAAGCCTCAAACTTATAAAATTCATAGAACTATTATGAACTGTCACGTCCGTATGTACGTGCCAAAATTCCAAAATTTAGACCAGCTCTGATAGGTTATTGAGAACTTTGTAAACGCCCACCGAGCTTTCTTGGTCAGAATGGACTTAGAATTAAGTAAGTTAATAAGAAGATGTAAATACGTAAAGTTAAGAAAGAATGGTATTAAACTTCTGTAACGGCAGAAAAATAAATGCAAGTATTTGTACTTAAGTGTTCTTATTAATCTCGCAACAGTAGCTTTGGTCTTCGTGTCCGAGTGTGTTTTAACTAAAAGGATTGCCAGTTACCCCGACTTTAGGCGTCTCGCAATAACAGCATATCGCAAGCGGATATCTCAAAAACTAAACAGATAATGCGAGCAACAGAAATGAAAACGCTAAGAGCTATATCTAGTCTAACATTACGCGATAGCGTACGAAGTGAAGCAATTCGTCAAAGCTGTGAGATTCAAGAGGTCGTCAAACGCCGACATTGGCACGACTGCTGGACATCTGCATCTCAAGAAGCATAAGAAAACGAAAATTGGAGTTTAATAGGACAATCGTTCTAAAGACAGAAGAAGAGAAGAAGACTCACTTTTCTCGAAAATTATTGCTCTCAGCGATTCCAAACAAGAGTAATATTTGTTTAAAAGTTTAGCTTTTCGATTATCTAAGCACAATTGAATAATGTTTGGCTATAAACAGTTGTAATGTGAAAGATCCCACACACTCTTCCATAAACTACCCCATTTAATCCTTACACTTTTTTTTAGATGTCATCTAATTCAGCTTAAAAAATACCATATTTTCTTTACCTATACTACTTTAATTAAACAAAATCCGCTTCATTTTATTATTTTTCTCGGGGTTATTGCTCTCTTGAAGGGGGTGTATTTCAAAAATCAAAGTGTGACGTCACACGTACAGCAATTCGTATATCCCATTTTTTTTATATGAAAATCATGGAGTAAGAGGGAAGGAGACTTATCGTCATGCTACAGTATCTGCAATTATATTTACGGCTCTTTAATAGTACAGTATCTACCACTGACAGCGCTGGTGTTCCCGCCAGATCCTCGATCTGCCACGTGTTCGTGGCATACGACCGCTGAGGCAAATCAAAACGTAAACCAGACGTAAACAAACTCCTACCCTGCCGCCAACTAACCCAGCGCGGAACATTTGCACCGCGAGTGGCAGACTAAGGTACTACTAAAAAATAAATATCAACGCAGGTTTTTGCGAGCGCCCTGCATGGGGATCGGTCTCCTTACCTCTTACTTCATGATGAAAATGCAAATGGTTGGCAAAATTCTAAGTAGGACTTTGACCATATGACCAAAGCAGTCGGTGTCTAAGGTACCTGGTACTCCGCATTCCTAGACCTTGTCCGTAACAAACAAACAAACACTTTAGGGAAACCATTGGCCACAAGCAGCGTTACTTGATTGAATTATATTATTACATAAGCTTCTGGTTATTATTTTTTGCAGTGAGAGTAGGCTACATATTGACTGATTGATATTTAATTATTCTACATAGTAGTTCCACTTATTACGGACCTAAAATGAGATTTTATAATTTGGTTTTAACTCGGTAGGTAGTGCACTGATTGCAATTTCAGTTTGTAATAACCAAAACTACAATTGAAAATATTTAGGTTTCAACATGCAATCTGACCGGACAGCAAAATACTAACTAGAAGCTTATGTACCAACACAATTCAATGTAGTGACAATGCCTGTTGCCAATGGTTTCTATAGATTGCATTTCCATACGAACAATATGCATTTCAGCTGCGTTGCGCTCTGCAGTTCAAATAAAAACATTAATTGCCATTTTTATCTCTTTACCATGGCTTTTGCTTTTGAACTAAGATATACAGAGGCTCTTTCCTTGGAAAATTGTGCAAAAAATCAGAAGAAATTATTACAACCATAAACACAACAAATAGGCATATTCAGTTCGTTATTGCGATAGAATCATACAGGGCAGTATTAGCAATGAGACAGAAGATACTGTCACTTCTAACGCAAAATTTTAGGGGCGGTAGATTTTTGATAAGAAACAACAATCACCATAGAAAAACTATGGTTATGGCTTATGAGCAATTCAAAAATCGCAACAGGAAATCTGCCCTAAGAAGTTACGCATCGATGCCAATTAAAAGTTGCACTTCAAAGCGATCCTTTTCAACTTTAAACAGGATAAAACACTTTTACCAAGCGTTATTATTGCAAGACCCTTTCCATTCTTAGGAGTATTTTCTATTGAGTTTGATTGAAAAAGGTGTTCAAAAGTGTTCTTAAAAGTATGGTATTTTTCTTAGAATTTCCTTATTTTTGCAGTTATTTAAACCAAATTTTGTATGCAATATACGTACTTGCAGAATACACTTTAAAATGTGATATCAAGCTCTGCAATTAATCCTAGTGGCAGAGACATGGCTAATCAGTGCTATAAGTAGTAGTAGTAGTAGTAGTAGTAGTATTTGTGGGGTAGGTAGGCCTTCAGAGGCCCTTTTTGCCAACCCCGTGGACAAGGTCTAGGCATGCAGAGTACCAGGTACCTTAGTCCTACTTAGAATTTTCCGAGACTAGGGAGTTCCAACCCTAGCAAGGAATCTTTTACATGCTACACATCGTAGTAACATGGGACCCACGGCTTTACATCACTTCCGAATGATGGCATTCTGTAGACGTTTTCAGTGCTATAAATTTCGAAGTCATTTTAAGGTACCTATGTCGTTTAAGTCTGCACAGAGCGTATCTCTTTAATTTTTCGCTGTCTCATCGTTTATTGGTAAATTTAATTTGTCTAATTTATTTCGGCGATGTACAAATTTAATATTGAATTTAAAAAATTAAATTTATAAGTAACTTTGAGATATGGCAAAAAAACTCTAAGAGGAACTTTTTAATGTTATACAGGATATCACTATGTTTCTTATTAAATTTATACCTCTGATTACTCATAGTACAAGTGTACCGTATATGAAATTTGGTTTAAATAGCTACACTAATAATACAATTATATAAAGGACCATATTTTTTTAGAAAACTCCAACACCCACATATATCGAAAATGAAAAATGTTTGGGTACTTGAATATAACGGCTTTCTTTTCTTTAAATTGGCTAAGGATCACCACCTTAAACTATTTCGACGTACTAGAGTTTAAGAATACATTTTTTTTTCGCTTTATTTATTTATTACATATTTTGGATTTGTTTCTAACTAGAAAAATTTTGTTTTTATAATTATGAATATATATATATATATATATATATATATATATATATATTATTTATGTCTGTTTTAATGTTTCTGTCTTTCAATCAAAATATAGATATTAAAAAATTTGCCTGTCGTAACAGACACAACATTTGTGTAATTTAAAAAAAAATGGAGCGGTAAAAAATTGCTCAGCTTTTAGCGGCAACTCTTCTTACTCCGGCACTGGAAGCAGATACGGTCAGTTCCGTGTTACTGAGACGTCATGTGCTGCACTCACACAAGTTCAAAAGTTTGTTACTCGAAATATATTAACACTGGAAACATGTGGTTTCCACCGTTGCCCTTAAATATTTTTTGCCATTATCAGGGAAAACCATATTTTTTGCGATGTGCCAACTTTAAAACGCATTATCGAACTTTTTGTCTTATTTTGATGAGTACTATCTACACATAAAATTTGGTACCACCTTTTCTGAATATCCTACATATTAAATTCTTTCTACAAATGTTTCCCAAATGTTGGTTTCATAAAGATCCGACTTTAACGCAGCACTTAATTAAAATTGATTTAGCCTTCCTCCAAGTTTTTTTTAATAATTAATTTTCTGCTGCTTTCTCCAGGTAGAAAATTAAGGGGAAGGATTACAAATTATCGCAATTTATAATTCCATAATTAACATAACGTCTTAGGTAGCTGGAATTAAACATCGGCAGTACTTTATTTACTGTGTTCAAAATACACACTATACCTAGGTACAAAAAGGACAATCGTTAAACGGATTTATTTTATTTCGATGTAAATTGTAACGACATCCGTGTTTTCGAATCCACTCTGGGAATTTTTCCAGTAGCAAGGCTCGGAGGAACAATGGTGTGACATGTTTTTCTGACATTAAACTTGCGGTCACTGGTAGGCATGCTTGTGCTGTAAAAACCAATGTACTGTTCCCAACAGCTGGTATTTATTGAAAGGGCTATTTCCATTGTACAGTATCAATATCGTTGGCTCCCTTGCCACGCTGCTGTCACGCTCGGAAACTTTGAGACGCTAATCGCTCGTTCAGTTAAATAGCCTGGTAACTCGATCTTCTAATGGAGATATTCATGACTCCATTTGCATATTTATGTCATTGCTATATTAATTAGCTTCGCCTTTTCTGTACCCGTTTGTTCTTCTTAATAAGAAAATATGAACGGAGATTCCTCGCGGAACCATTACGGGGTATTTATATGCAGGGTTACTTGATGCATTTCTATCAGACTTGAGAGCGAGTTCGTCGCGTGTTTAGGGGTTGATTCCGTTTCGTACTACTAACTGTAATCGAAGGAAATGACCACCTGTTTCCCGTGATCTCGCATTTCTAATATTAACGCCGTCTAATAACGGAGCAAAGCCCGATTTCGAATTAACAGAGCAATAATTGTGTTTTGGTTCGCGAGGGCTCTGCGTCCGACTCCATTTATTAATCGAAAGAATGAGATATCCGGGCACCGTAAACGAACATAGCAATATGAGTGCTAGGGCGACCCTCCACTCTATTGCCTCATAACGCAAAGCCATCCATTCGCGTCGTTTCTCGCCCCCGGCGAAATAAGTTAGGATTTTCGATTTCCGCAATGATTATTTGGCACTCGGCCAAATGGAGGGCGGAATACGACTCTAAGTACAATCGGTTTAATATATACGTCTCAGGGTTACAAGCGAAGTAATGCCCTAAAAGTTACAAGCCGTTCGACCTGCTTTACACTGTCTCAACTCATCTAGAACGATACCTCTAGCTATCCCCCAAAAAAAGCACAAATAGCTTTTGTAGAATAATTTATGCAACCGGCTACAGCTAGTTCAATTTCCCGCTGGGCAGAGATGCTGCAGAATCTGTCTAAAATACTATATAGGTAGCTATCAGGAAAGCTCTATTGAACTTACTCATGGTTATTGGCTCATAGCTGACAAAATAGAAGGGCTCATTAACTTTTCAAATTGACATACTCCCATTATCTCTGTCGGTAATTACTGCAATTTCTTGTTGTTAAAATGTTGATACGAGTGTCATATAAAAGTAGGTATATCTTAGAAATGGAAAAAACCTTATCGACGAGCTTTAACAAAGTTTAACACGAAGAGTTTAAAGAACTAAAAGAAGAAAGTAGCTTTAGGGCTGAAAGATTGCATGTCGATGTCTCTACTCTGAGGCAGGTCATTGAAAAGAAAGCTTCTGTACACCTACAGTTCATCGAAATAAAGAAGGCATATGAACAGTGCTCCTCTGTGTAAATTGTGGGAGTCTCTGGAACTGCTCGGTATAAGTAAGACAAAAGACATACATTAATGCAGTAAGAAACCTGCAAAATATTTCAGCTGCATAAAATCTGGATTACATATACCCACTGAGTTTGAAGAGGGCTTAGACAAGGATGTCCTTAAATACATGAAAGCGAAAGTGCGGTGGAATTCAGACTAACGATAAAATACTCAGCACGTTACTCTTCGCCGATGACCAGGTGAAGATCTAGACGACGCCGACTACATGTTAGTAACTGATGACAACGAGTGACAAGGGTAGCAGTCTGAATATAAATGGTAACGTAGTGCAAAGTTGCTCAAAATTCCTATATTTAGCAGTCTTGTTCTCTGCTACTCCATGAAGTAAAGCAGAGGTTAGCTTAAAATTAGGACAAGGTAAGACATTATTAAACACGACACTCTGGGACGACATAATTACAAAATAAACAAAACAACAGTATACAATACCATAGTCGAAGGTATGGGATATAAGTTAAAGAAATGAAAAACGTCTTGTTACGCTCATTTTGGCGTTTTGCATGCAATATTTGAAATAAGTAATTAGATTCACATTTATTTCCCAAATATACAATACATGCTTTCTAAATGGTTAGGCAACCCTATTAACATCATTTTCAATTTTGAATAAAGTACAGCTCTGTGTTTATCAGCTTAAGCCACACTTTGCATTCCTTAGTTTTACTGATGGTTCACTTTAAAAAATTTTAACTTTGATAAGTTGAATTAGACTGTTTTTGGGCAATTTTTCGGCCATTTCCTGGCAAGTCCTGTTTCGTGTAAGTTGGATGGCTCCTTATGGGGACCCTGTCTCATTGGCTTTATTTTCGAAGGATCTGTGAGGCATCGTTACCCCGTTAGAATGTTCCGGTAATTTGGGATATATTACCGGCATTCGCTTCGTCACTGACGGATTTGGGTGGAGGGCCCTAGCTACTTTACATCTTAAGGTTAGTTGCCTACGGCTTGATCCCTTTAGCGCCGTAATCTAGTTGAGGATTTGTGTATTTTTAGCTTTTGTTTTACTTCCCTGGATGAGCCGGAGTGATGCCCATTCCTATGGCTAAAGTTTGCTGCCATTCGACTGCGATCACCGCATTGTAACACCTAGCGAGGCTCGTCTGCAGCACAAGACGGCCATGGCTAGCGAACTGCCACTACATGCGTGTACCTGAGGATTTTGTAGTGCTTTAGTTATTGTATGTTGATTTGAGCTTATAAGTATGATCTTTTTTAGAATTGCTATATTAGTATTTTGCGGATTATGATTTGTGCTTACTTGCGTAATTAGATATTTGATTAATTAGTTTCCTTACTCGGTTGTTTTGCAGCCCCGTGTAGATTGCTTTGCTTTGTGCTGCGGCTGCTTTTGTAATCACTTTGTTTATGTACTTTTCACGAGTAACAACCTAGTGCATTAACCTCGATGTCAATTTGGGTTTGCTATAGAAATGTCAAAAGTGCTGTGGCTATGCTGCCGTTTACGGGATTATTACTGTGTTTAACTAGCTGCCCGTTTCCAAATTCATAGTCAAATTTTAGGGTTTAGAATGAAGTTTCTTGACCAATCCAAAAATATCAGTGGATATATCTTCCTAGAAGATATTCAAGTGACTATTTTAAACAAATGTGATTTTTATTAGTCAATAGTAGTGTTCTGTCACTATAGAAATTGCGTAGTTTGTTGCTAGATTTACTGAAAGCTAATTTGAAAAAATAGTTTAGTTCATTAAATAGTCCCTCGAATACCATTCTTAATCAAAATTTAGTAGATTATTTTTGGGGTGGTATCACTACTCATGTCCATTGCGCTTGGGATTAGGACTCGTACTATTGCACTCGTCCTAATCGTATCAAAGCGCAATGGACATTCATGACACCACCGCAAAAATATTCGACATAACTCTGACTACTCATGGTACTATAAGTGATAATATGTATTGGCTGTGGTATATTTATTTTGCATGTTGATTTGTTTTATATGTATATGTATATTGGTGGTATGTGTCTTGTACGAGTTTGTCTTTATTGCACTATAGAACCAAATTCTGAATAAATATTGTACTAACGTATGTCTCAAAAGTTTTCGGAAAAAGGTAATGTTTAAAAATGTTGTATAATTTTTATTTATTTTGCATGTCAACAGCATAACCTTATAACTGTGTTTATTACAAAACTGACATGTTATATTAAACGTCAATCAATTTGATACAATTTGTTTAAAACGGCAACTGGATGGGACGTTATTTACTGTAGCTCTATTTTAAAAATGTTCCGAAAACTTTTGAGACATACGTTAGTTATTGGTTCTGCTGTTATTTTGATTTGCTTGGTATATCTCTGACCTTGGGGAGGTCCGACCGAAGGATTTGTCTACGTTCGATGACCTGGCGTCCTCTTCCTTAGTTTCTTATTCAGCTTCGCTGGAACCCCGACCCTCTCGACTAGTTAGCCAACCTAGGCCGATATTTACCAGCTGGAAAAATACCAAATAGAACGGTCGCCAACAGGTAAGGGCCGCCCTTCGCCTTCCTTCGTTACAGTCTGGTGGCTTTAGATATGGATAATTGGCCACGCAGCTGCGGTGTATCCAGACCAGAACATGTCAAAAATTAAACTAGAAGAGAGTTAATGGAAGGGACAATAGTTAATACTAAAGAAACTAAAAGACGCTTATGGTATGGTCATTTATAGCTCATGGAAGACAATAGACGACCAAAAAAGTAAGGCAGTAGACTCCACCGAAATGTCAAAAACGCGGTAGACTTCGAAGGTTTTGAAAAACGGAGGTTAATAAAGCTATGAAATATTAGAAGAAGGTGTCTGGTTGGATAAGAATAAGTAGCGCATGAGAAGAAAGACACGACCACGGCTGTAAGAAACTGAGAAACTGGTTAATATGTGTATTTATCGGTTTCAGGATATTAATCCTATGTTTACATATACAAAAGTAGGCTGGTAATTAAGTTATAACTATACCTGTACGGTAATAGTCCTTTACCCTACTTGGCAACCATTACCATACCGCAACCGGCAAACTATTGAACAAACCACGGATGTTATGAATCATAACATTCCTAAATATGTTAATAGCTCTTACCAGGCATATGGATATTCGAACATAGTGTCACTTTGTAACTTGAAAAACCTTGAGTCCAATCTAATGGGTGTGGTACGAATCGGTGGTGATTATCGATCCAGTAATACCTAGACTTATCGATTGAGTTCAGTTTTTATTCTTCCCGTCTGGTTATTTGCACATTGTACAAATGTTTACTAGACCTACCTGCATTCACGGTTCTCAGTGGGCAAAAACTGTATGGTATTTTTTCTCGTACCGTATCTGTACATCTGCTCGAGAAAAGTACGGCCTTCGACATAGGTAATCGTAGAGTATAACTGGTATATATGTCATTAATAGTTGGTACTCTACATTCTTTGTGTACTTAGTTGTTTCTGCTGTGATATACTTATTCTTCCAAATAAGGTTTTCATCTGCCTGTAATCGTAAATTTCTTTTTCTCCCGTTCTTCTATAGCTTCTAAAGCCATTTACGTCACGTCTTACGCCTTGTGTGAAGCATTTTCACTATTCTCTGTTGTACTCCCTGTGTTGTCTCGTATTTCGACATATTTTTCTTTGTTTCTGACGGATGAATTACTCTTATTTACTTATTTGTAGCTGAGTGCTTCTGCCGCTGCTTCTTTTACGTTGTGTTGTAATTTATTCCAGCTGTTTTGTATCTTACCTGTATTGTATACTTTTTTGGAGGCCGTATGGATTAACGCGTTTAGTCAAGTGCTAACACGTGAAAAAAATATTCCAAGATACTAGTATTTAGAGGACACGAATCGCTGAATTGTTGACACAAGGAGTTAGATAGTTAATGTAAATAAGAACTGTAGGTTAGTATTTTAGGCTGAGTGTAGTGTATTTTGAATAAAAGAGTTTATTTGCATAATTTGGTGGTTTCTATGCAAGCATCTATGCGAAATTTGCCCAAAACAAGTTTATGGCTTGGTCCAATGTTTAGGGAGTTTAGGCTGCACACATCCAGAATTTGAATTAATATTAATAGTTATTTAGAATTATATAATCGATGAGTAATTTTCATTTCCTAGTATTTTCCCATATGTAATTGTGTGGCCGTTTAGAAGCGTGTCTTTGTTTATTAGTTGTTTGAGTTTCTCGACCTGTCTCAGGTAGCACACTAACGTATTTGTCACGTCGTATACAAGTAATTTTCAGTCACTCAAGTTAAGTGACAAACAATTGACATCGTAAAAACGGGACAATCTAACCGATATTTTAACGGAATTTGTCTGCTTCTTGTATACGCTGTAGCACGTCGTCATGTGATGAATCGCTTACATTATATAGTGTATATCTTGCGATCAAATAAATTTCAGATCTAGCTTACTGTGGCTCCAAATCAAGATAATGTAATGTCAGCCAACCCGATCTTAAATTTATTTGATCATTCGATATGCTTATACGATCTTAAAACTGTAAAACTCAACAAACCTCGGTTAAATTGCCCATTTAAAAGTAAATTTATGCCAGGAAATAGGCATACTGATAAAGTGCAGCCTTCATCAGCTTTATAATTATATATTTTAGAAAAATAATATTTTTCTGATACCTACTTGTAAAGCTGTATTCTATCTCTGAAAATCTCCATGGTAAAGTATCATTTTAATGATAAGGATGGATAAAGTATGACTTTATTCACTAGTGAATGAAATATGCAATCATCCATAGAAACTAAAAAAATACATACATGTTACTGTGGGAACTAGTAAACAACCAAGTAGGTAATACCATTTAATAGTACATTGTGTATCTAGGACGAAAATCGTAATGTTCCCAGACGACTGTGAATATTGTTGGGCGCGGCGAATGCCGAACCCAACAACACAGGAGTCTGGGAATGTTGCTTTTGTCCAAGCTACAAATACTATTTTTCCGCGAATGTTACCACAATAATTAAAAAAATTAGGAAATTATTCCTGTTCAGTTGTATTGTAAATTACCTAGCAACGGATGATTTAAAGGAATGTTTGAATTATTCCTGTACAGTTTTATAGTAAATTACTTAGCAACGGCAGATGTAATGGAATGTTTGACTTTGCTGAAAAAAATGTTGTCAATAATGTGACAGTTCTAGTACGATTGGCGGAAAAAATATTTATTCAATTTAAAAATTTATTTATATAATTAATTGTAGGTATGGAAGAAAGTGAGGGCAGTTATCTTACTCGACTTTGTTTCGTGAGCTAAGGTTTCCCGCTTATGGATAAATTGCCGGCTTATTCACTTGCGCCATACATAACTATTAAAATCAGGTTCAATTAATAGAAAATAAATAAAACATTTTACAAACTCAGGATCAGTGGATAAATTCCATTTCAACTTTATCTTCTTTTTAAAAGGCGCGCTGTATATAGGTGAAATTCCTGCTGAATACACGTTTAGATTATTCAAGCTGAAACCATTAGCAACTTTTGCGCGAAAAAGTCCGATTATGAGCGACAGCATTCAATATAGTTAGTGGCGATATGTGTGGATCATGTGTGGGACAAGAGATGGCAACTCCAACAGACCACGTGTTTCGTAAAACTTTAAGAAAGGATTTGATGAATGTCAATTTGGTTATTTTGCTGTTTTCCATTGTTGCATTTCTGTTGCACAGCTTGTGTCTAGCAAAAATTATGTCAATGCTTGAGGTGCTGTATCTTATTACCTACTTACATTCAATATATAATGATGTTGCAGTTAAGCATTTTTTCTGTGTAGCAAAAAACTTCTTAGTTTATTATGGTTTTTTAAATTTAGAACAAATTAACAAGAATTGGTGGAAACGTCTAAAATATGAGACACACACGCTATTGTAAGGGATTAGTTGCTATATCGTAACAGAAGACGTAGTCACGTAATTTATGACGTCCATGCGCTGTGAGATTTATATGTCTGTATGTTATCGCGTTATCCAGGGCTCTTTGCGTCACCTAATATGTAAATGTTGTTCATCTTATCCAAGACGTCTAGATTATCTTAAACGTATGTTGTAGTACTCTTCAGCTTCCCCTTGTGAAGTCTATCGAGTGCTTATAAACTTTATTCAATTGTATTGTTACTATCAATACAGTATCACTGATATATCATGTTTCCTTTTTCTATAAATCATCCCCCCACACAATAAAAAATAAATTATCCTGTTATTGAAAGTAACTCTAGAAAATCTAAGTACTGGGTTGTTCACTCCCCAATTGCGTTCAATCCCGTAAAATAGTATAAGTAATTAACTGCAATAACGAATATATTCAAGCACGTTGGAAAGTAGTCCTATATATAGTACTAGGGTTTGTGCGACCGAATTGGTGCATATTCCAAAAAATGTATTTATTCGCAACCATATATGTAATGTTAACATTCCTGACCTCATTTGAGTGGGGGAAGTCGTACATTTCATCCCGCTACTTCCCGCACTCACTTCCCGCTCAAGTGCGGGAAGTGAGTGCGGGAAGTATATTCCCGACCGCTGAGTAGGTAGGGACACTGGGAATCTCGTAGATCCATTCATGCGCGTCACAACCTGTCGTATCATAATATAATAATTTTTCCAATTATTGTTTAGAATAAAGTGGTTGCGAATAAAATAGTATACAAACCTCGGCAGGAAGTTTTCTTAGTCTCGAGATAATAGCTGATTTCGACGCTTCGCGTCTCAATCAGCTAACTAATCTCTCGACAGTAATGAAACACTTCCCATATCGGGCTGTAATATACTATTTAGTGCATGGCGATCAAATTACGTCCATCCCCTCAAATAGAAATTTCGAGTCATATCCCAGTGTGATTTTGCGAGCTATGAGCACAGGGCGGTAGCATCTTAAACATAAAGCTAAAAAGTTTTAGAGGGCGGTTTTCTTTTTTAAGCTACGTGAATAAGTCAGCCACGGCAGAAAAGCAGTGCATTGCGTACCTACACGCCATTAGTAAAGGTTGGTGATATTTTCCTAGAAAATTTGAGCAATAAACAACAGTCATTATTGGGTGTGGCCGAAATCGCTCTTGGTGACATATGACGTCAAGCAACAGCCATATCATAAGTATCCGGTTACATCGACAGCTTCGGTGAAATAATGGTAGCGGAGCCACTTTTAGGTAGGAATGGCTGTGATGCGATTTGAAGTTCACATATATGACAATTCGTTTGATTTCCTTTTAATATTGTTTAATTATAAATGTATGTCACTCATAACAATTACCAGGCTATAGCGCTCGTAGTTTTTAATGTTAGACACTAACATTGTTTGTGTCGTCAATGTCCTTTTGTTGTGTGTAATTTTATTTATTTTCTTATTTTGTCTTTAACACCAATATATATATTTGTAGAACACTGGTTGTGAGCAAATTAGCTTTTATTTGACCAGAAGCAGAGAGCATACACTCTGTTGCTTTGATAATATATCACCTCGACTGGGAATAAAGGATAAAAGTTCTCTTGTTGTAACTTGAGCTATCTGGCAACAAAATGGCACATAATTATACAAATTGTGTCTGATTACAATGTGTCTTGCAACGGAGGGACTCAAATCAAAGCATCAATAGAATTATTGTTATAACTTCTAATATAATGCACTATTATTATAAATACTATCTCTTCGAGGGAATAATTTTCATACCTAAAAGGTAATTTTGACAACTTAGAATAGTCAATTTTCAAATCCCATTATCAAGGATAGCCATACCTATGCTCTATTTCTGAATTGAAAATGGCCACCCGATAAATACATTAACAAAATAAAACTATTTGTATAAAAATTACGTTGTACATTTTCATAAAATGCCCTATAGCTTGAAGAATTCGTTCTAAAGGATGATAATGATACATTATTGTGTAGTTGACAAATCCTGTGTAGAATTCCAAAGGAAACGTTAGAAAACGTACTATATAATTATACTTATCTGCCGTTCATCATAGCATCATATATCAATGTACTGTAGCCCTAATTATTGTAATTATAGATTCCATTCGATATTATGAATATTCGGCTCCGTGTAACTGTTCTCAAGGTTCACATCAATTATTTTCACTTCCAGTTTTAATATGACCTTTTATTGCTCTTCCATTAAAAATACATTCTTGAATACATCAAATGAATGACAGCTAGCATTTAGCAAATAGTTGTATTAACCAAAAGCATATTAAATGCTTTATTAAAATGAAACTATAAAATTAATGGGTTGTTTTTATATATACCACACTGTAATTTACAAATGTTTTTGATCTGCTGAGCATCAGTCTGACAGACTTTTGTATTGGTGATCTCAAGGGTTTATAGGTCAAGTATCATTTTGTGAATCACACCAATTAACAGTCCATAATAAAGTGCTTATGAAATCGCTTAATTAAAGAATAAAAGAGAAAACGACGAAACTTAATGCTTTTCGTCGTTGTAAGTAAAGCTCGGGGAAGCTTTAAGTCTGTAATAAAATGGGAAATATTATTTAGGCAATCAGCATTTTCTAAGGATGTTGCACAAAACATTACTGCAAACAATGATCTGGAATACGCCCAGAGTATATACAACTAGGGCCAGTTGTCATAAACGTAATTGCACCAACATTGAGCAAGTGCTTTTAATAGAGATCGTAACTGTTCTAGATGACCGACCAGTTGTTGGTTTTAATGGAAATACAATTAAACGTGGATTTGCATCCGATTCGATATTGTTACTGCATATTTGTATTTGCAATAATGCAGGGTTTTATGAACTGAGCAAATTGATCCAACGTGGAAGTTCTTTTTACAGGCAGTAAAGAAAATGTAAATTTCAACTTTTATGGTGAAGTATGTGTGAAATGAACATTTCTAAACGCTATTTTATCACACTGCATTGCTAGACAATATCTGATTGAACAATTTCGTCGTAGAGAAAATTTGTAAAATCAATAAAAATCTTCTGCTCCTCAATTGTCTACAATTTACCTTTTGAACACAAAATTGATCAGGATTCCTATCTCGTGTCGAAATTTAATTAAAATAAATAAATAGCAGTTACTTTAACTAAAGTCCTGTATATACAAAAACATTACATTGTTACCAATGAGAGTTAAAAGTGACCTTATTAAAATGTATCATTGCTTACGATGTAAAATTGTGTCCCACAAATTTAATAAGACCAAACAAACATCAATACCAAAAATAATAACGTGAAACATAATATACACTAGAAAATATGCGTAGGGATGCGTTATGCTATTAAGTGTGCAATCTACAAGTTTTATTTTTGTGCGGTAATCGTTCCATTTCCCTGAAAAATTCTTACTTTGCCTTAATTATTCTAAAGGAAACCATTTGTAATTAATATAAAAATTTCGTAGATGATTTCCGGATTAATTACAAGCAGCACGGAAATTTTCCTGTCTTTTTTATTTTAGATTACACTCATTTTACAGCCTATGTCGAGAATAAGGCAATTAAAAGTCTATTAAACTTTTAATATTTGACAAAAATCTTATTAAAAATCAATTTTCCCGAGCTTTGTTAGGAATCTCGGTTAGACAGGCTGCTAAGATTGTTTTTTTGTGATAACATAAATAGCTATTGGCGTAAAACCTGTAAATGCAATTGGGAACTCGTTAACACTGATTTTATTTTGTCCTCTGGTTTGGTTGGTAAGTATTTATTGTTGTACTTTTATTATAACTAATAACTATATTAATTATACATATTTTATTATTACTTATAAGAGAATTCACTTCATAGATAAATTTAGTGTAAAGTTTGAAATGTAACATCATCTCGGCTTTAAAGTTTGCATTATTGTTGTCTCAGCTTGTAGCCCTAACAGCATTAATAAGTCATTTATCTCTTTAAGGTGGTGTTTTGAGTTTTGTAATTTATTGGTTCTTTGTAGAACCTAGGACTGTTTTAGTTTTGTCAGATTACACTTTGTCAATGTTACAGCGAATAGCTAAAGCCTTGTGATTAGAGCATTCGTCTTTCAAACACACAAAGCATTTTGAGAGCATTATAATTTCAAATGTTCTAATTTATAAATGTAGGCATTGTAAACTATGAGATGGATCAAGCGTTGTTATAACCATGAGAGTTCCTTGAGCAGCAATGAGGATTTAGTGGCAATCATATTCATAAAGTGCACCTCCTATTCAAATTGGTTGGAACTACTTATGTCCATATTAGTGCAATGAAGACAAAAGCGGTGATTCTGTCAGCTGTGAGTACTTCCTTTTCGTAATATATTTTAATGCAGACATGCCTAGTACTGAGTTTAGTGTTACACTGAGTTTAATTTTTTAGATCAATATAAAATTGTTGCATTCATGTATACTTTCAATATTAAAAGTGTCAACGATAGAATAAAAATGCAATTGCTCAAATAAGAGGTGGAAATTTCATCTGTTACCATGATGGTAGGGTTGAAATATTCCTCTCGAGGGTATATAGTTGAGGAGGAATTGCTGGTAAAAAGGTGATAATATCAGACACTCTAAGGAAAAATTAGGGTAATTTCCGTATAAGGCAGGCAACGTTAGGCTGGATAATGTAAAATAATTATGATTCGGCCTCCCAGTTTTAACTACCTACTTTATTTTTTGAATATTCAACCCGTTTTTCATTCCTTTTTCTTAACACTCCTTGTTAAAACGAAAAAGTTCACTTTATTTTCTCGACAAAATATTCTCTTCGATTTAATTGTATCTTCACTCTGCTCCTCTGTGCACGTTAATACTTATTGTAACGCTACATATGAAGTGAGCTTGTTAAGATCTGAATAGTTTCGTCCTGTACTTATATACACAGCACATAAATAACGTTTGAGGGCAATCCTAAAACCAATTATAAAATTTAAAATGAAATAAGAGGTTTACAAAGATGTGCTTGAAATCTGAGTCAGGTTATTTTCAATAAAATTTAATATCGAAAATGGCCAGGCAATCAAAACTTGTTATATTTTCTACAGTGAGTTCGACGTTTTCTACTCCTAACATCTTAATTAATTGTACAGCAAAGAGCTCTTTCCTGGTTTCTCATCTCGCAGACACCAATATTTTCCTTGCTCCCTCCTGAGGGTGGCATTTTGAAGGACCTCTAATTTGATACGGTAGAAAGGGCATACTGCCATTTAAAATTATGAAGATGTAAGAGCTGGGGTTGAAGGAGCCACTCTTGGCGAGTTGCTAATTACACAATATTCGGCCAATATACAATCTTTCACTAGCAGTTTAAAAGGAATCGCCGATATTGTTTATATCTTTCACAAAGTTATTGTCAATATAATGATTGAAATATTAACTTATTACAGAACAAATTATATAGAAAAATAGCAGCTGCAACAGAAAATAGTTTTCCATTTAAAGGTAGACCCGGATTGAAGCGGTAGCGGTAGCGATATTGCCCAAACGCACTGAGTTGTTCAAATGCACCATTTTAAAGAACAAGGAGGTAAGTAAGATTAAAATTGTTTGACATATTTAATGCTTTTTAGAGAAAAACAAAGGAGATACTATTATGTCTATTTTACAACGAATTTAGACTGTTTTGGTGAGTTAGTAGAATCATACAAAAGTAATTTAAGAAAGGCACTTGCAAATTCCAGAGAACAACTTGGTGTTACCTTAAAGTTAGTAACAAACTCTTAACTGCCAAAAATATTGTATTACTAATTAGAAAAGACGTAATGTATTTTACTACAGTTGAAGAAGAAGATATAGCAATAAGATTTAGAAACATAAATAATTCATGAAAACGAAAATACTGTACATGAAAAGTATAGACATTACCTAATATCTGCAACCTACATATTTTGCGACATACCTTCGTACCATAGGGTTGTTGATTGTGAATATTGATTATTAGGCAGGTGGCTTGAATTAAATTTGAATATTGGTAAATTGACATATTGTGGAATGATAGACGAATATGCTAAACTTGAGTTTGGTCTGAAGAATTCACTATCTTTCTTGTATCAGTTTTCTCTTTTTAGTACTTATAGCAGATTCCTTTCAGTTTACCGACAGTAAAGAAGATATATTTACATGCATTACCATGATCTTGATTAGAATTAGTCGCTTTTGCAGATACGGGAGAATTTTGAAGTTTCTCTGCGTTTTGGAAACAATTTCCATTTCCGTTCTGTGTATTTCCCCCGTCAGCATTTTGGAAGTGCATATTTATTTAAATCAATTGCAAAACTAGAAAATATACTGCAACACATTGATTAAAAACAATCCAATGTGATACATGCATACAACTTCCTTTCACAGTGATCATATAATTAGTAAAAAAAATTGATTTTTAATTTTTAAGCATTTGTAAAAAATTTACAAATTCTACAGAAACCGCACAAAATAGAGCGTTAGTTAAACAGACAAATTTTCTCTAAAAAGCCGAATTCAAAAATTCTATTTAAAATAAAAGTTAATAAAAAAAAGGAAAATAAAACAAAGACACCCTTTTTAGAGGTATTCAACTGGAAAATCACCTATCTCACATCAATACCCATTAAAAATGTAATAAAAATGTAAAGGTTGAAAAATCGAAAAAACCGAATAATCCCAAAAGTAAACAGCATACTTCCGGTTATGCAATATGCTTCAAAAGCAAGCTGTCGCAAACTAAGACATTATTAGAGCGGTGCAAGTGAAGTTTCATTATGCGTCTCACAAAAATAAATATAAATTGTAGTACAGTGAGAGAAGCATAATTATTACTTTTTCTTTTTTGTAGTGGTAACCATTCATACATTTTCTTGGCCATCTCTCTTCGGGCAATTTTTTTACATGCTCGTACCATATTATTTTTCGCTTAATTCTGGCGGTCTGTCTATGTTCATTCTATTCTTTATCTATTCGGAACGTTCTCCAATTTATATTGTAATAGTATGATGCGTACAGCAATTCTGGTTGCATTGCTAACGTACGAATGCTAATACAAGATTAAAATTGACCCAGAATTGGTATTACATTTATTGCAACAATAAAAGTCCCTAGTAAACATTGATAATTACATGAAACATGATTAGCAATAACTATAATTAATTTGCAGAGGTTAGTGATTGAATAGAACAATAGCGTTAGGGTTGCGTTTAGTTTCTATTCAAGATATGGCAATTGTAGCGTAGTTATAATAACTGACAGATTTCTGTGTAACGTCATGATGATAATGAATTAGCTTAAGTACAAAGGTGTTTCGAAGCGTTACAGAGGTTTCATGCAGCGTTCTTATTTATATCGAGATGACAATAATCATTAACGTAGTTAAAGAGTTATAAAACATTGTAAGAAAAATTAGATTAATGCAAAGAGCATTTATAAAGCAACCTGAGAATAAGACAACAAGAAAGTGCTAATAGCTTGTGAATCAGTGTTTTATTTACTAAAAGCGAAAAAGTGCAACGAATTGTGCGGTTATAGTTTCCTAAATGACATCTACAAAAACAATTATAAATTAGGATCAAAGATTGTAGAATTACTATAAAACAATTGTAAATTATGTTGATATGGTGACCTAGAGTGTAGCTTGTTGCTGTTTGTGGGGGAAGCCTAGCCGAAGGCTGGTGTGTTGTTTGGCTCTTCGGAGTTTGATTAATTTTGTCGATAAAATATATAATTTGTACCCAGTTTGTGTTCTGATTTATTTCCATTGTACCGAGGCCAGCTATGGTTAATTTGGCAGTGTTTCGGAGTGTCGCTCCAGAGTAAATTATACCTGGAGCTTCGCCTGTATGTAATGGTCTTTGAAGTTAAGATTTGGCAAGTTTTGAAGCTGCGGGAAGCCGAAAGCAAAGTGAAGCGTCTAGAGGAGGCCTTGTTAGTAGTTTATAAGGAGGCAGCCGCAACAAAAATATTGCTAGGCGGTAGGTAGGAGATTGGCCTAGCTTCCAACCGTGGGCCGGTGCGAGTTCAAGTTTCGAGCCAGATTCAATAAAATTACTAGCTGTGGGAAGCGAACAGCAAGGTGCAGCACCTGGGGGAGGTTTGGTTCGTATTCCAGAGGCAAGCAGGGGCAGCTGAAACATTTCCACAAAAAAAATTGAAGATTGGCGTCCTTTGTGCGGAGACCGGAAGTGTCTTTCGAGCCATCAAGAAAATAACAAATGCGAGTTGGCGTCGCTTGCGCTTGTAAACAATTTCCAGGTTAGCTAAACCACTTGATTATTTTTAATGCATTGTTGTAATTTCTCCGAAGCGAACTGATTAATTGTTTGTTAATTTGTGTTCAAAATATGCTGAATTTTCTGTGTTTGGAACAGCTTTATGTACAGTCAAATATTTGAGTCTGCCATTCGTTAAAATCGGGCATTTGCCATACAATGGTTAAAGTCATCTAAAGTGTAACAACCTAACCCTGTAGATATACGGGCTGCAATTGCTAGCCGGCGCAAAAGTTTTAATACGTTACAAATTAATAAAATATAGAAAGCAAGATACCTTTATTATAATTAAACTTAATTAAACAATAATATTTTTAATTAGCCACATAGAGAGAGGCAATATAAAATTCAAATTGAGCTGTGTTGTGGTGTGCTAGAATATTTCTTTATTTTAATTGAGAATAAAAGGGAGCAAGTCAACATAATATATTCGACAGCTTCTTCTAAGGAAATCTATTTGCAACGTTCGACTATTACCTAATAGGTATATCTTCTTTTTGTGTTTTCCGTTAGTGCGTCCATCCATATAATCGAATTCACGGCCATTTCATTTGATTTATTTTGGTTTATACTCTCTTTTGTTCTTGTTATTCCTAGGTATGTGAATTCTTTGCATGATATATTTTTTCATTATCTATAAGTAGATTGTCACTCTTTCCTACAATCACCACATACTTGCTTTTGTCAATATTCATATCGAAGCCCCATTTCGTGTATTCTTTTCGTGTCCGGCTATCACCATTTGGTCGTCGGCAAAGAGCAATGTATACGAAATAGTATGCAATCTGCACATTTGTCTACATTTCTTTTTCCAATTTGAAAGTGCTTATGCTATGCATATATTGAAAAACGTTGGCGAGATGCAACCACCTTGTTACATCCATTTGATCTTTCTTCTCTCACTTGCACTACACTCGTGCTGTTATTAAGGTTTTAAGGTTTTGATCGCATTCACTAAAATTGCACTAATTGTTTTGATTCGAGCACTTTAAACATCTTTTTGAGAGGAAAACTATCGTATGCTTTATGTAAATCGATAAGAACTAAATATTACTCTTACAATTGCCTATTTCCATTCCTCGAAAATCTTTTCTTGTTTTATCCGACAATTATTGAAATTTATTAAAAGTATCTCCTTTAATTTTATGAGTGCGTATTTAATTAGTTCGATTGGTATACCTCCTGGCCCTGACGATTTATAATTTTTTATTCCTTTCAGCGATTTCTCAATTTATAGAATAGTGATTTCTGCTACCTTTCCCAAAGCTGGTGGATTTCTAAGTGCAAAATTAATTTCTGTATGTTCTACTGTATCTTCATGTAGAAGTAATTGAAAATATTTTTCCCAATCACCAACACATACATTTTGTCTTAAATTTATAATTGTTTTTCACGCTTCCTTAGCCCTAGTATTTTCTAGTAAACTATTTATTTCTGCCTTTGCTTTCTTTACCAGAACGTCTACATCTCTACTATATCTCACTGAGGCTTTTCTGTCCAGTAGACTACCGGTAGTTAACCATTTCTGGTACTCGTTTCTCTTCTCGTCTATTTTAGCATATATGTCTTCGTTCCACCAATAGGCTTTCTTTCTCTTTAAATGCCTTTTTCCCTAGAGCTTTTTTTAATGCAGTGTATAGTATTGATTTTGGTTATTCATATATGTCTGTGGCTGGCAGTTTGTCTTAGTTTATTCAAAAACTGAGTAGATTCTTCTTTCAAGCTGTCTATGTCATACACTGAATATTTTTTTCTTTATGTTGCAATTTTCTCTACTGTTTTTTTTTCATCATGAATTTGAAGCACATTCTTGCTCTCAGTTAAAAAATTTCCGCTTCCACACTCCCACATCCTGAGTTTTAATATTCGACACTTAGCTGTATTATGTAGTTGAAGATAGGTTTTTAGTTGGTTGGATGCAGGTATATTTGTGTATGTCTTTGTGGTTATAGTATCCTTATGTAATTTTAAAGTCGAGTTGTCCACAAACGTTATTATAACCCTTCTCCGTTCTTATTGAGTGTGTCTTATCCCTATCTTTATCTCCAATTTTGGATGCTACCCTTCCATTCAATCGCCTATCAAAACGATTTCTGTCTTTTGGTATATTTTCCCTAATAGCGTCGTCAATTCCTTCTCAAATGTATCCTTTATCGATTTAGCTGCGTCGTTCGTTCGAGTATATGCAGTGGGTCAAACAAAATCAAGTTCAAGTTGCATTAAGCTCTCATTTGCCACTTCCCAATTTCTAATATATATTTTTTAATCTCTTGTATAGCACTAATGGTACCCCACACTTGATAGGTTTTTCTTTTGTAACTCCGCTGTAAAAATATATGTATTTGCATTTTCTTTCGTCTTCCATACTTCTTCGTTTCTGTTAGCGTCTAGCGTCTCGTAACAGCGAATATTAAGATTTCTAGGTACCGGATTAATGTAATATTACCGGGCACAGGTGTCGAAAAGAATTTTCTACAATTGCAGAAATCATTCAAGAAGCGTGTGTTGCAATCTAAAGAACATTAAAATAAAATATATGCCACACGGACGAAACATGTAAAAAGAAACAGCGTATACTATCAATAATATATAGTAATTTCCGAGTTGTCTCAATATGGATAATGTAGATGGAAAACATGTTGCCATATAGTGTGCTAAAAACGTCGAATCGCAGCATTTTTTTAGTTAAAAAAGCTTTCAGTTGTTTTCTATAGCTGGCGCTTGGCCTGATCACATATTTGCTTTGCATAGACGTTGGTGCATGTGGAAAAATAGTGATGAAGCTATTTTTGAAAATTTTAAATGATGCATTTGATTTTCCATTATATGCCAGTTTACCAGAATACAATCAAAACAATTCCTGTGGACGTAGGGCTGAAGTCATTACTATAAGAGCATACTTGATCCGTCGATTTTTCTACAGGTTATCTGGTCATGGATAGTGTAAACCCCATTTTAATATTTACGATATCCTCATAGATTTCCTGTTTTTTATCCCACACCCTGTTTATCAATCGTACATATTAACAATCTAAATGAGACATATCGTAAAAACCTGTTAATCTTCCACATATGTTACCAATATAACGCTAGAATTATCCCATTTTGTACTCCACGGACATAACTCTGATCGCTTTTCTTTGCACCTCATCGCAGTAAATGTGAATTATGCAAATTAATTGTATTTGTTGTATTTGACCTCTACCACGCCACTGCCACTGCGTCAATGTAAGCCTACCTTCTAATCATGCAACAGAATTATGGATGTCTTCAAAGTTGTTATAAAACTTTATTTAGCATATTTCTAAAATATTCTGCTAGTGACACTTGTAATAAGGTTGACAATCTTAAATTTGGATTTCAATTAAGTTTTTTACGTATATATGTTGTAGTTACTTTCTGAACTTCAATTTTTATGTAGTTTATGAAATAATATCTTTGCTACATATTTCAATAACTACAAATTCACTAATTATTACAAAAAAGCATTTTGGTAGTTACTAGTGATGAAGATATAAATTGCTTGATTTTTATTTAGCTAAGTATTAGGAATTCAGTGTACAGAAATTTCCATTTTGCATGGAAAGTGTTGACAATATGCTTGAATAATAAACAGTAGCTATGCATAAGCGTCTTGACCTTGTGTTTCATTTTCGATTTTCCAGTCCCAGCTACTTTGAATTCAGATTACACACAACGAACACATGACGTAGGTGGATAACGTAAAGGGTTGAGCTTCGAGCTATACGAATAAACTGAGGATGAGGTGGGTTGGTCCGCCGAAGTACTCTTCGTACGTGTTACGTCAAAAAATTTTATGAAAGTATTTGTATGCGTGTATATTAGGGAAGATAAATCTTGAGGGGTTTACTTCCTGATTAGGATCCTCCGTACGCAACCCCTCATTCTGATAAACGTGCAATGTCTTATTCAATAGGCGGCTTCTGTCAGGCTGCGTTCCACCGCCCCCGTGGGAATTCGGCTAAATAAATAACACGATAGACCTCAGCTTGCCCTAACAATCACTCAGGTCCCGGGGTTTGTACCTGAATAAATACGTCACCCTGTTGAAACAGCGACAGAGGACCTCCTCAAACCGAACAAAGAGCTCACTTGTAATCATGTGTGCTTTTAATCTCGTCCATAATCACCTGCAATTACTACGTACTATCGCCTGTAATCTGTGCCAGACGCGGTTAATGGCGTCGTTGGTTCTTCTTTGAGTACTAACTATTATTATATATGTGATTTCAATTTGGAAATGCCGTTGCATAATTGATTCCTCCAAGACACTAATTAGAAATGTTTCCGGCTTTTTTAAATTTAAGTTTACTAGGTTTTTCTGAGTATTTCGATATACCATAAAGAATTAAAAATAAGTATTAATGCATGAAAGTTTTAATAAAGAAAATCTATTCTCGTTATCGATGCAGCATAAAGTAATACGTTAAAGGTAATGTCTTATTACGTTTATAACGGGAATAGATGTTTTCCCCACCTCTCCGTAAAGTACAATTTTTACCTTTATAGCATGGCGAAATCCCCCGAAAAAAATGAATAATAGAGCGCCATAAAGAAGCTTTCGAAAGTATATCAAGTTAGCCTGAAACAGACCAAATCTCTGTGTTTAATAATCCTGGTTACAGTATCGTTATGAGAATTTAACTTATCCTAAACTTTATTTGCACAATAAGGTGCTATCTTAATTGACAGTTAACGATGAGAACTTCATGGAATCCTTTAATTTGACAAAAATAAAAATGTTGCATGTTTATTCACTATAGTTTAAAGAAAGGTTTTTCAAGCAGTATAACAACCGTAGTAATATTAATTACATATACACCGAAAATGTGTTACATACATTTTTCAAGAAGCTTTATTTCTGTGCAACTTAATCTCTTTCTGAGAATTTTTCAAAAATTAAGGACTTTGTTAAATAGAAATTTAATTGTATGTGTACAATATTTGCAAGACCTGCAACATGCAATATTTTTAAATGCGTATCCGAATATGTTCTCATTTACAGAGTTTACTTAGCTTGGAAAGCACCAATTAGAGGATAAAAATAAGTGATTCAGAAGGCTTTCCACACAGAGAGGTTATAATTAGATGTTCCAGGAACCTCGTGCCGTTTCCTCTTCCAATGCCTGCTTTAGAATGCTCAAAAGGACCAATCTAATTTTCTTCTTGTTTACTGAGAACGCCAGAAACGGAGCGGCTATATCAGGCATCGTTTGTAGTTTGCGTATGTGCTTTTACATGTTAGTTCCTAACATCTTTGGTCCCAATAAAAACCTTTCAAAGAAAAAGTTCCAGTTTCTTCGATTTAACACGACATGCAATTCGTCTTGGTTTAAATGGAAATGGTAAACTAAAATCTGAGATATGATACTTTCAGTTGGAAATTTTTCCGTGATTTCCCCAGCATAAAGAGCCATAAATTACTGCGCCCGTTTAAGCCCTGCCCTCACGAATATGGTGGAGCCATTGCACACGACATCTCCGTATGAGCATCGTATAAAAATCTCATTTCATTTGAAAGCTAATGTAAGGCAGTTTGAAATAGGAAATCTCGGGTAATTAGGTTTACAATTTATCTCGCAGCCAATGCAGCCAAAAAGTGTTGTCCTAATATCACTACGTCACTGGGAATAACTATAAATTGACCTTTTGTGTTTGAGGTTAAACTCTAAATTTTAGTGTTCACTGGAGAAACGAATTAAATGCTTGAATTCAGTGGTGTAATAAGTAAACGTTTCTAGAAATAGACATCCTCTAATGTTGCATATTTGGTACAATGCATTCATACGTACATAGATACATAATGACTGAACGAGAAAACACATCCACCTACTGAAAAGTTGAATTTTTCTACTATGTAAAGATTTTATCACATACATTTTTGAAAATACTACGTAGTGCATTAATTTTAATAGTATGCATACTTTTAGAGAAAAAAAATTGAAACTTTAATTTAGTTCAACTAAAAAAAATATTATAAATCGCTGAATAGTAAACGTATGTCACCATGTGACGATCAGTTTGACGTTTGTATTTATTTTAGGCCTTATTTAATAACGTTGGCTATAGCGATCTAACTCACCTTGGTTTTTTCTAAAAGCTACTAAAGTGCTAGATATATTTAAAAGGATATAGATGATTTTGTATGCAACCGTTGACGTTTAAGTTGAAGTGCAGTTATATGTTTGGCCTGAATTGTTACAGTGTTCCTCCAAGAGGTAGGAGATTTTTTTCTGCTTTTGCTTAGCTCCTCTAAAAGTGTATGTTGATTAATTCAATTTGGCAGCTCAATGATCACCTGCCAAATTAAGTGCTGCTAGTGGCTTTAACGAAGCAGATTGCAATAGGCAGTATTTTGGTTCAATTCGTGTAAATTTATTGACATTTAATGCGTTGTGCGGTATATCTAGTTTAATTTTCGCGTGACACCTCGTAGTGGAGTTGCTAAGCATAACAATCGTTCACTTTGTGATACTAACATGAAATTTGGCACAGAGGTAGAGGTTTTCTTGGCGAACAAAATGTGATATAGTGCCAAGCGAAAAAAATTTTCGGCGGCCATCTTGAAAAAAATAAGTTTGAGAACAGTTTTTTGCGATTATCTTGAAAACCGTGTACTTATGGCAAAAAAGCCCTAAGTAAAATTGAAGAACACAAGATTCACTACAAAATAACATTTATGCTTTTTTGTCATAGACCAAATGGTTTTCCTACAATTAGGCCAAATAGCGGTACGATTGCCAAGCATTATTTAATATGATGTCGCGTAGATCGTTTAGTATGTTACCGACAGTATTATTGTTATGAGTAATATGATACATAAAAATAATACGTTTGTAACAATAATAATAATAATATTTCAGTGAACCCTCGCGCGGGGTCGGGCTTTAGCTATGTTGGGACACGGAACGGGCTCCCAACAGAGCCGAACCCTGACCGAGCACGAGGGGCCGGTGAATTATTTCCAGCTTCGGCTGTGAAAGTGAATTCTTAATTCCATGGATAATAATAATTAATACTTATTATTGTTGTTATTCGAGATGAAAATTTGATCTTTGTATTTCAGGTTTGAGTATTGAGTTGTATAGGAAGTAAACAACAATTTCGTTGTGGCATCACAAGCAGTTCCTAGTACTTCCGCAGGCATAGTGACAACCAATTGGAATTTGTGCATTTTTGCCAGAAAGGTGATAACCGTCCTGTCAGCTGTCCTGGAAAAACAAAACGTAAAGATTCCGGAGCTGGATAGCACACAGCTGCTAACAATTTAGAAGAGTTTGCAAAACTTGGACATCTTCCTTTCAATATTTCCCGCCTGGATGACGGAGACGGCATAGCAAGATATCAATCAATTTGGCATAAAGCATGTAGATATATATATATATAACAACACGAAGTTACAAAGGCTCACTAAACAATCTGGTGAAGAAGATTATGAAATTGAACGTGATTCTAGTAATATAAAATTTACCAGGGCAAAGGCCGATTCGAAAATTACCAGGACTGAATATAGGTGTTTCTTTTGTAGCGAAAAAGACGTAGCAACTGCTCTTTGCGAGGCCAAAACATTTGCACTGGATGTTCATGTTAGAGAAGCGCCTATACTGACACAAGACACTTGCTTGTTGGCTAAGTTGAGTGCCGGTGATATGGTAGCTTTAGAGGCCAAATGCCATAAAAGATGTCTTGTAAGGCTGTATAATAATGCAAGAAAACTCAAGAATGAAGGTGTCGAAGGTAAAACAGATGCAAATATAACACACAGTTTTGTATTTGCCGAGTTGCTGTAAACCTCTGCAAAATGTACGATGAACGTGTCATTCAATTGAGCTATAATTAGGAAAGTAAGGTGAATCCCACAAGGTTAAAAGAAAAATTATTAGCTTATGCACCCGGGCGTGTTCCGTGGGGTGTGTTGTTTTTACAAATTTTGGCAATCCTGTGTTCTTCCATTCTTTAGATGTGTTCATTCCACTTTCGCCTTCTTGTTCTACCCCATCGTAATATGTCTTCAACGCCACATTCTTCTCTTATTTGCTGATTGTGCACTCGGTCCATTAGTGTTCTTCCAATTATACTTAGGAATTTCATTTCATGTGTACTCAAGATTTGTTTTGTTTTGCGCGTATCTGCCCTCGTTTCGATGCTATATGCTAACACGGACCTAACACAGGTCTTGTATATCTTTACTTTGCTCTCTGTAGCCATAATTTTATTCCTTCAAACTATACATATTTTCACTAAAAAGCAAAGACCGCTTCAATCACTACCGCCGACAAAAGAAGCTCTTGTTCAGCACGTAAAGCGTGCAGTTTTCTAGGGAGCTTTTATATGGGAACAATGTTTGATTTCAAACCCAAATCATCCAAATCCTGAATCTTGGGGGTGTCAACTGGAAGATCGAGTTTACCAGCCTCTTTGGACCACATCTCCAGAAGATACTTCAGTGTGTCAGGAGCTGGTTTCTTGTAAATGTCGAGTTATATGTAGTAAAAAATGTTCATGCGCTCGTACAGAGTTAAAATGTACGGTACTGTGTTTATGTGATGGAGACTGCTGTGAAACCGACAGTGACTGAACATTTTAACTTTCATGCATTCCTTTCTTTGCTATTTTATAAAAAAATCACATAAGTAGAAATATTTAGTTAAAATCAAGCTTACAAAAAAATGTATTTAGGTATTTTTTATTTAAAATAAAATTATATTACAGCTATAAATTTATTATTTCCCCGCCACTGAGAAAACTAATGAAGTCACAAAAAAACTCATTACACGATTTTTGTAGAAAATTTAGTTTACTTTAATTTGTGTAATAACAAAAATTTTAATACAATTCGCCGTTTTCGAGATAATGTCGATTTCTGACGATTTTGAGGTTATAACAGCCGAACCAACTTTTTTTTTGAGTGGCACTATATCTCATTTTGTTCGTCTCAAAAAACTGTCCATGATCACCCAATTTCAGGTTAGTATCACAATCTGAACGATTCTTAAGAAAATTCGAATTAAGCAACTCCACTATCGTTCTATCTTAGCTTATTGGGCGTGTTTTGTTAGATTTTCGCGAATTTATCGTATTGCCATCGTGATTGATAGCGCGGTCGCTTAGGAACTTCCATCTACTATCATCAGATTTTCCAGTAATATTTCGTCCCATTGTGGTGGTAAAATTAATTGTATTTTCCTTGTTTACTTTCTGAACTTCCGACCGATTCGTTAAAAATTCACATTACCAATATCTTCAAGACCTCACGTCTGGCCCTTCATGCGGATTTTTAATTCGGTGATCGCTGTGTCTATGGTATAGTTCCTCAATTATTGTCGTTGGATTAAGTAAATGAAATCTGGGAGATACGCCATGTATGGACTTATATGGAATCGGCATTTCCAGTACACCAATGGCGTCTTTTTGGTTATAGGGCTATTTCCATATTTTCGAATTTTCTTAATTTTCTGATTTTCGTATGAAAAGGTTTTCCTTCCTTAAATAAATTTTGGATCTCATTGTGGACTTGGGCATCTAAAATTTCCAGTTTTTCGAATTGTTGGCGATTACATCTCAGCTTTGATTTCGCTTTCGTAGTCCGCAGGATTTGTATAGGTTGGTATAGTGGACAGCACGACCAATTGGCAGCGCCTCAGGCTGCAAATATAATACTAAGCACTTGTCGAACGCGTTAATCCTCTTGTTCAGTGCCAACTCGGGTGAGCCAGTAATGGGCAGTATTTAAGAATATTTTACGAAAAATTTAAAACCCAAACTTTTAAATAAAACACTGACTAAACTTATACATCTATATTTAAACAATAAAAAATATGTACTACATACAGACGCACCAAGTTTGTTTATAAATCAATTTGTAAAATGATCAAATTGAATTAGAAATATCACATTTATTGCCTACCATTTATTTAATTTAATTTATAATACTACATAAGTTACAAAATATCGACTAAACACTTACAAGCTAGTACTATAAAAAAAGTAAACTAATCCTCATCAAAGTCATTAAATTCTGTGTCATTTTTTGAACTGCTGTTACCCAAAGAAATAATCAGTGGTTTTACGGGGGGCAGTATAAAATAAGAATTTTCTAGTTTGATAACATGGTCGACACAGTTTTTCCAAATATCAGTTGCCTTTAGTTCGTCCACTACATGACGTATAAGTGGAATAATAGAATAGCCCGGCCGGCCCTGGAACTGCGATCCCCTGCATACTTCACCTGTTAAGTTGTAGTTAATCCTAAAAGATTTAAGGTATTAGTACTTTGCAGCTACTAGCGAGCCCGAGGCGAGCCAACTAGCCGTGCGGTCGACTATACCGTTCTATCCAGCAACTAGGCGAGGTTGTAGCCACATCAGTTTACTTGATCGACACTGGACTCAACAGATAAGCTACGACGTATACCCTAACTAAAGATTTTTGCTGAGACGCAAAAATGTATTGGCGCAAAAAAGTGTATGAATTGACGATATTGAAATTTTCCGGGTTATGCCGTTTATATATTAATAATAAACTAGTGATAACCATACGTATTTTCTTCATACCTGGTGCTTTGTTAATTTGTGGGTTGAACTTACATTTGAAACTATAAATTACGTACGTCATGCTGTCAACTCAGCGTGTACACGCCGCGAAGTTAGTATTGGGTTAGACTCAATTACGTACGTACCTTGTCTTTAATGACCTGGATTCGCAAAAGTTGTTTGATTTTTATCATTTTACTGTTAACCCACTCCATTTTCAAAAGTAGCTCAGCTGGTCCATTAAACGCTATTGGTTGCGGTACCTATCCGGCTTATATTCAACTGTTTTAAGATTATTGTTTTATTACTGTGTCAATTTATCTTATGAAGTGTTGATCAGTTCTTGGCAATATGCAGATGCCAATATTTCTTTGCTGCTTAATTCATTTATTGCTTGAGGTGGAGTTTTTCGTAGAAATTATTTTACCTTACGCCATAAGGATTCAAACGGTGACACGCCAGGACTGTTGAAACTACCTAATGACTGGAATATGGTTTTTCTTTAAGCAAGATTAATGGCGGGACTAATGACACGATGCAGCATCTTGTAGCAAAAGTGAATGTCGAAGGGTGTCTATATACTTTTATGCATTTTGTCGTCTGTTCAACCCATATCAATTCACCTCTGAATGTAGGTTTCTCCCATTGATCTCCATCTACCCCTGTCCTGCGGCACTTGAAACCGCTTTCATCCGACTTTCGTTTTCAAATCATCTATTCATCGTTTTTGTGGCCTTCCTACATTCATTTTTGATGTTCTTGGTCGCCAGTGTGTCAATTAATTTATCCATTCGTTGTTATTATGTGGTGCTGAATGTCCTACCCATATTTACTTTTTCACGAAAAAAAAATCATCGTTGCGTTACTGCAGATGAACTTGACTCATTCCCGGCAAATTTCAATGGTGGACTGACTTGATTAACAACTTAGCTAAGTAATTTTGATAATATTATACAAGTTTCCATGCAATGTAAACTATTTAATAGTAGTTTTCCAGTTTTCATATTTTTTTAAACTCCATATTAAAACTTTAAAGCTTAATACCTTAGAAATACTTCATTTGCGGACACGCGTCTATTCGAACTTTTTGATTTATTTTTGATGATAGAATACTTCTGCAAAGCCTCTCCCCTTAATTTAGATACATCCTGTATATTTATAGCTCAGTCTTTCAAAAGCCGCTCAGGTGAAGCTGATCCTTATTTTTAGTCTGATTTTATGTATTGATGGTGCATTTATTATATGTAAATTTCCCACTCCTTGGACCTATATGCAGCCCCAAATCGTTGAAAAAGCAGGAAATTTAACCATGTTTACGAAACAGTCACTGTCGTAGATTCTAACCGCATTTGTAATAATTTTCTGTCGCATAGTAGCGATTGCATCAACATGTATTTTCTTCCAAAAACTGCAAGCAATAATAAAAGTTACCTCTTGGAAAAGCGTTTATAATAGAACTACTGTAAGAGAGTGCGGTTTGCTCTGCAAGTAATTCCAAATTAATGTAAGTAACCGTTGTGGAATTAATTTTCTTTTGGACAGCTAACTACTTTTAAATTCAATTAAGTTATTTCTAAGGGCAACGACGTCCTAATTTGATAAGTAACTCTCGTAATTCCGTTAATATAACCAATTTCATGAAGTACCTTTTAGTAGTAAGCGGCCTACTTTTCAGCTGCGGCAGACTGACCACTTAACAGATAGTAAGTTACACATTTTTATGCTATAATGGACTAAAATTGCCTTATATTTAATTTCTACTAGCTACTGCACATGGAGTAATGGTTTTGAGATTTGAATTTTCCATTAGCACAAATATAGTATAATCAAAAATAATCTTCATCTAGTATGGTTATGGAATAGTTTCTAATTTATAAATGCAACTATAACTCACTTAAAAATGAAATGTCAAGTTTGACATTTAAATATAAACGTACTTGCATTCATAAATTGGTCCATAGACATACTAGATGAACATCATTTTTGATCATACTTTATATACTGCTCAACAAATAAACTGGACCATTTGCATATATTTAAAATGTTTAAACATATTTTCCAAAAGAACAGTCATGGCATTTTTAGTAACCTTTCAGGATTGTGTCACTATAAAAAGCATTTCTTTTCGTAATTTGGTTTAAATAAAACTAAGTCCATTGATAAGATATTCTCATTTGAAAATTTTGAGTTATTCCCAAATGTTGATAGCATATCGCACACAAAGTATGGCAAATCCTTGTCAAACATTTTTAAACGTTTCGAGAAGACTCAAAATATTCCTATTTTTCTTCCTCTTATTTTTGTTAAATATAGTTCTTTTATAATTTTATTATTTTTTAATTTTATTAATATGATTTTGTTAATGCTTCAGTTGATATTTGAGGATAGTGGAATTAAATATGCTTAATATGAGTATACTATAAAAACAAAATACAATTTTTATGGGAGGTTCAGTTCATTTGTTGAGTAGTATCTATTACATCTACACAATTTTGCTCAAAACAAGGGACAACAAATTTAATAATTAGTTAGTTTTAATATTTCATCAGTTATATGGAAGATGTTTCATAAGTACGACTCATTTCATTAAATAATATTGAGACTCCCGACATTTCAAAAATAGAATCCCTCCATCTAGAATGCAGTTCGTTAACGTTTAGGATACAATAAATTTACCAAAGTGTCCAGTAACTGGCCGAAACCTAATATAAGTTACAGAAGACAACCTTAACTATGATAAAGGTAAAAGAACTATAAAATATTAAAAATAAGTTTCAATTGATAGGAGAAATTTCTGTTGCCTTTACCAAACCTTATTTTGAAGCTTTCAACTGAATAAATTCGGACCATATCAGTTTTAGCTTTATACTTATTTAAGGAAGGGAGACTTTTTTGAGAGATAATTTATTTTGTTTATGTTTCTAGAAAAAAACGCTTTGTAGAAATCACTTTAGCGAAAAAACAACGCACAAAGAATTCTAGAATGACGTTATTAATTTAAACCGTTTGCAGAATATTAAATATATTAGAATATATTTTTGTTATCCTCTTTAGGTATAATTTAGATGTTGCGGTTTCTTGTTAATGTTAGTATTAGTTTCTTAATTCTGCACTCTACTTTATATTGAAATGCAAGTTACGGGAAAGTAATTTTATTCTAGAAGTTCCCGTAAACAAAAGTTATATTTGAAAGTATTGATACAATTTATATCCTAAACAGTGCTGTAAGCTGTAATAGTTGTAATAATATATCCCGTATGCGTTGGCAATGTAATCATAATATGGAGCAGACTATGTGGTTTTCATGCTAGATTTTATTTACTTTTAGGACTACAAAATACAAATAAGCTCGCCTTGTTTCAGGCCATGTAGCTACATGGAATGAACTGCCCGAACTTTACTTACTTTACTTACAAAAGAGGCATCTGGACTGACAATAAATTTATTGATTACAGGAAATAATTATCTGAAAATTAACAATGGTGTATTTTTTATCTGGAGCTGCCTTTAGATTCTGTCAGGTTAAAGTCGGAAAATTTTCTGTTTTGCACCAATCTGTTTTGAACCCTCCCCTCTCAACAACCACCTCCTAAGTCAAAGGGGACCAAATTTAAGTATTGGCTTCAACGTCGATACAAATTATAGCAGTACCGTATTATCAAAGATGAATTATTCTAATAATAAAAAACACTTTTTATATTTAGTTAACCGCCCAATATAAATAGTGCAATGTTATGCGTATATTAATAAGATGCTTAAATTAAAAATTAAATGACAACTTTTATTCGTTATCAGAACTACTTTGAAATAAAATTGCCAAAACTGTATTCCTTTATAAGTCAGATTGGCTTAATTCAAAATATATTTCGTTATATACTATATTTTATGTATTCTTAACCCGATATAATTACTACACATGGTTAAATCCCCAAAAACTAGCTCTGTTAAAAATAATTTTAACATGACACTCTTATTCTCAAGTTGGGCGAATCTTCACCTATCTACAGTAATGCATCAGACACCTAATGATCCATAATATCGACCTTTATACTACCTACAAGCATATAGCTGTGCATCCCCAACTCGTCCACAGCCATTGTAGTTTCCAAATCATGACCCGGGGGTTTTAAACTTGACACTCCTGTATATCTCTGCTGCATTTCATTGCTTACCTCTAATCCATCTACAGCAATGGTCACATACAAATAATTTCCAACAATGTTAACTTTTACAATTATGAATATCTTCAATTACTTTAATATAATTTTCTTTTTCAATATGTTAGTAAATAAGAATTTTCTTTACTTGCACTTTATTTAGAACTAATGCTTAAATGTTTTGTTTGATGGTTCAAAGTGGTTTACTTTTCTTAACATTTATCTACACAGGAAAATTTTATTTGTTAGGAAATTGCTAAATAATAAGTGAATGCTTTCTAGCATTTTCTTTTTGAATTTTAAATTATGTTAGATGCTGCAAATCAGTAAATATATGAAGTATATTCAAATCTATTATGGTTTTTCTTGTTGACGATAAGTAATTCAGTAATATACAGAACGTGTTTGCTCAGAAATAAAATACTGAAGACCTTTGACATACTTCATCCACATTGACCTTTAATTGTAAAACTGAAAAACAAAGTTGATAAAAGGAGCAGAAGACGTTCATCAGATGCCCGAAGGAATTATTTAAATTTATTACTTACGAGCAACAAAAACTAATTATTTCGAATTATGAAATTTTTCACATTAATATCAATATATAATTTCCACGTTAACTCAGTTATACACAAAGCGAACTTGTTTTTTGGGACTTGCAAAAATTTTTATTTAAGTCGACCTATTTTCGCTTTTTCTCTGAAACTAAAAGAAAATTTGAAAAGGTTAAAACTGAATTGGCCGTTTTGAAACATGCAAAAACTTTCATCAAGAATACATTTTTCTCGTAAAATAAAAAATAAAATGTTTTCCTTCTTTGCAACTCGATCCGCGGACATACTGTAGAATAAAAAATAACTTTGTTGAACGTGTATCTCTAGAATACTTACTCTAAAAGTATCATATAATATAACCTATAAGGATATATCAATACACAAAGAGTGATTTAAAATAGTTACTAAGAAATTAAGGAACGCAATTTAGCAGACACCTATGTATCTAAACAGCCTATTTACGAAAGCAGCCGATCCAACCCTTGTTCGTGAAAAGTATGATAATTGCTAAGAATGGAAGCCAACCAACGAATACCAGAAAAGTGGCAATAAATTTTGTTGACACTGTTGCCTTCACACTAGGGTAGGGGGAAAGGTAAAATAAAACAAGAGGTAGCCAGAGTAAATAAATAAATCACGGCAATCTTAGCGTTGAACAAGCATTTAGCAAGTGAATGGTTAGTTCCGTTGAATAAAAAATGACAAAGAAAAAAATTAAGGCATCACGCATGAGAAAGAAATGTACACATGGATAAAACAGACTTGCCAAATAAGCATTATAATTTGTCGTCGCAAGCTATAGGACGGTATAACGAGTGTTTGTGAAATACATTTTTATTGAACTCGTTGCGTGTATGGGGGTAAATTAAATGTTACAATTTAAAGTGAAAACTATTTTTTATTAGCTCTGTGACATATCCTCCTAACAACAGATCATAATCAGAAATATATTCCATACATTGTTTGATAGACATGTTAGAAAATCAGACAAATAAAATTTCTTAATAAATGTGTAACAAAGTTTGTGTGATGTTCAGTGAATTTTAGTGTTGGGCGTTTCCGTGGAAAATTAGGTCTGTTTCTATTTCAAAAGTATGTACAACGGTTATGTACGTAAAAATATTGATATTTCATATAGTACAACATTACATATACTAAACAGCATTATTACAAATCCCTGTTTTAATGTACCCTGATGCTCCATCTGCAGTAACTTTTTGTGAGATAAAATTTTTAATTTAAGTATAATAGGAAAGTAATAATGCCGGATTTTAGTCTTCAATACTAGTTAAAAGAAGGATCTCGAAATAAAATGTAATTAAAGTGTAAGAACTCTTATTATCCCGTATAACTCAGGCGTGTCTGAAATACATTTCAGCAAAGCGCTTTCATTCCAATTTTAGACTTTCTGAATATATTTCTGAGCGTTTCACTAATCATCCAGAGTTTTTCCGTTAAGCTATCAAATCAATTTTGCTTCTCAATTATCGTCCAATAATCAAGTTCTTAACAAATTAGAATTCTAACATTCGATTGAAATGTAAATTCTCAGCGTAAAGTAATATATTCTTAAGAGAAATGCAGAAATAAAAGAGAAGGTTCCATTAACAGTTCCATTTAAGAACGCCGCTCGCTGAGTACGTCAGATAATACTTTCCAACAATGACTGCTTGGAAATATCCTCTCATAGAAATATTTTAGTTTCTTTTAAATTACTAAGATAACTTTAATAGTTGTTCCACAATTTGTACGATCCTTGAAAAGGAAATTCTTATTACCGATTTCCACCAATCTGTAATAGAAAATGCGCCAATAAATATTAGGAAAATTTCATTCCTTTCATGTGACCTGTGATTTTCAATATTGAAATCTAAATAGACAAATAAAGCAGTGATTTAGTTACTATTGTCCAGTCATCTTTGTACTTGATAAGCTTTTTCATTCGTCTCACGATTTTCTTCCTGACATGATCGCAAACGATTTAAAGTTGTGTGTGCATCTGTTTCGACTTGTTAATAGATGAGAACATTTTAGATCGTTTGCGTAGTTATTACAGACGAGCATGACGTCAAAGAAACGATTTTGATCATTGTTTCGATGAATAAGACAAAACCCATCTAGAGATTTGATTTTTACACATAAGAAACATATTCTTATAAAGGATTTTCTAAAAATCAAGGAGACATACTGTGAAGAAAGTTTGCTATTTTAGATTTGCTTGCACATAAAACATATACTAAATTGAAAATTGGATCACTTAAGTATATAATTGTATACAATCAACTATACTAATTTGGGTTAATTGCAAACGTACGTTTCTCCATTTTTTTTGTGAGAGAATATTGGTCTTCGATTAATCGTTAAATTTTGCAAAGAAAATTACAATTACTAAATCTTTAATCAACAACACTTTTTTGAGATAACTGTGCTAGTTTAAAGCTGCTAAAAGTATAACATTGAGTGATATAAAATGAAAAATCTAAAAAAGTAATTATTATTCTGCAATACTGCAATAGTGCAATAGTGTACAGTTTCATGCATTGTTTCGAGTGTAAAAAGTGTACACTTTAGTACATTCAGTGCAATAAAAATTTTATTGCACTCCGCCAGAAATGTATTAAACATTTTTATAATTATTTGATCATTGTTGCACTATTGTAGAAAAGAAGTTGTATACAACACGTGCAAAAGTGTTATGACACTTGACGTGTTTTCACGTCGCCTGCAACAATCACCCACTTTTTGTACATGTATAAATAGCTATTCTCCCTAAATTTTGATTTTGTTTATGCGATTCATTTAAAAATATATTCATCATTGGATTTCCCTAATTAATTGTATTTGATAAGGAAACGAATGCACTAAGTCTATTTTTTAATAGTTAAGGATATTTGAAGTTAATTTTTTTTTAATTTTTGAAAATCTCTCGATTTATGGGATGCATTGTATGGTCTTCCAGTTGCAGTACGACAGGAAATTTACTATACATTATGCAGTTGCGGTTAGGGAATGGTTAAATGAAAATTTTGAGGGAAGATGGATAGGTCGTAACAGTCCCCTAATCACATGGCAACCATTTTCAACTTTTATTAAAAAGATTTTTTGATAAAAAGTTCCTAATACGACTTCTTCAATTTTGCTGATTATTTTAAATCGTAGTAGGCTAGCATTGTACCGTGAAGGAAAAGTAACATACCTTAAAAGTAGAATTTAGTGGGGGGTATAATCAGAAAAAAGATTTTTTTTAAATCGATAATATATAAAAAAAATACTAGGGTGGTGCCGTCTAAAGTGAGACACATTGTATATAAATTGTATTAATTTTTTATGCGTTCTGGTTATAACAAATACTAAAAATAATTTTTGAACATAATATCTCTAGTTTCCATTTGTCGGCCATATTAAAATGCACCCTGTACAAAGCTTACTATTAGATTACATTTGAAAGATAATACCAAACCATTCATAACAGATGTGAATGTCAATAATTATTACTAAAAGATAGAGGCTGCTTATAGGTTTTACAGGCAGATATTTGTATGTATGCATAACAGTTGTATCATGTAGTCATAGGAATATAAAAGTTTACATAAATGTAACTAACCTCTTGATCAAACTAGACGCGACAACAACTTCAAATTTTATACATTTACGGAAAATCCAATAAGGAAAAAGCCATTTGTTAGACGTCACAGTGACAAATCGGTGAGAGGTGGAAACTACCCTCGCAATGACCAGAAATGCTGTTATCTTTTGGTTTTTTTGCAAGGCCATACGTCTTGGGATTATTTCGGAGTGGCCCCAAGTAGGTACTTAGGTAGTCGACAATAATATTCAGAGAGTGCGGGATATTATAAGTAAAGATTAATTTCAATTCTTATATTTATTGATATTAAGTTGCAGTGAAGGAGAAAGTGCAATTTGTGATAATATAACCAGCTGTAGGAAATAAACAATTGAAGAGTGTTAGAACACTATATCTTTCAGCAGTTTACAATTCTAAGTGCCTCTGCTATTTCAATAACTCATTTCAATTTAATTAAAAAGCTGTAGTCTTAAGAATTCTAACAATAACTACTTTCGCGATTTGCTTAGTTGGTTAACAATAAATAGGATTTTTTTATTATACAGCTTGTCTGCAGGAATGTGTACCATGTACCATGTATACAGGATGCAGAGACGATTGCTTGCTTAACAACCATTTAAAATTTGAAACCGTCGCTGTACCTAGTTACCGTGTGTACCTAGTACCTGCAGACAATATGTTATTTAAATTATATTGCAACTAGCAACCAGTGAGACAAATGTCTCATTTAATAAAACAAAAAAGACCGTTTTTCGAGAAATCACGTGATTTCTCGAAAACCGGAAGTGTCACGTGATTGAAATTCGGTTCTTCACCTGACATGACCATTCCAAACATATAACTTTCATAACTTTTTTCTCTATCTCTTACGGTTTGGCTGCTGAAACAGCGTCCCGGACGGACGGAAATCACGTGATCTCTCGAAAACCGGAAGTGTCAGGTGACTAAAATTCGGTTCCTTACCTAACATGACCATTCCAAACATATAACTTTAATAACTTTTTTCTCTATCTCTTACGGTTTGGCTGCTGAAACAGCGTCCCGGACGGACCAGCGTCCCGGACGGACCAGCGTCCCGGACGGACGGAAATCACGTGATTTCTCGAAAACCGGAAGTGTCCCGTGACTGAAATTCGGTTCCTGACCTGACATGACCATTCTAAACATATAACTTTCATAACTTTTTTCTCTATCTCTTACGGTTTGGCTGCTGAAACAGCGTCCCGGACAGACAAGTCTATTAGATAAAGGATTATTGAAGTTTTTTATTTACTTAGAGATTAGGCCGAATAGTTCGTTTGATACGCATGCCTTAAAGGTTTGTGTATATTCCAGTTTAAGGAACTGAATTATTTGTATAGTGTACAATGTACATGCAGTCATCACTTAATCGACTGTGGTTAAATAACTGATTCTGATCAAGTCTAATAGCATCATTCTAAGCAGAACAGGATAGCGATATTCAGAATTATAGATTTTCTAAACATTAAACCACATTTAGTACATATTGGTTTAGTGTATTTGTTTATTGTATCAGATTGTCAGGTCATTTTGGCAGCTTACAGCAATATAATTAACCATTTAAGCCTCTAGAACAGCCGGTCTGTACTTCAAACCCGTCTTTGGCTATTTAAATTTTCATCGCAGATGTTAGTAATATTGAATTCGAACACCCTGTAGCGTAGCGTGGTTGCCCTGAGTTGGTAACATTTTGGGCCACCCTTTGAACGCCGATCCTTGCACGTGGCTGCCTGGGTTTAGGTCCGCACCACTAGTTTCAGGCGAGCTAAAAATTCCGCCTGTGGGAGCAACTGCGAGGGCCTCCAGTCTTCTCTATCGCTCCAACATTATTTTGTTTTACCCGGCGAACGTTCCGCTTTGCGATTGGCTAGGGGGTTGGCTTGATGACGCTTCTTTTTGGCGGGAGTTTTCCGGCAGTCAGTCTGTGACGAGAGGGTCGTTGTGACACAAGGAAGTTAAGTGGTGTCGTGCTTTTTCACCGTTGATGCGTGGGTGCTTGCGTACATGAATGGCCGATAGTTCTGCTTCATTAACGTAGGACCGAGGTTAACCCATTCCTCCCGATAAAAAGTGGATCAAACTCGCAGGACTCCTGGATTCGTAGGCCTCACTGTCGCTTTGTCCCGCAAGGGGACGTGTTCCAGTTGCCGCCCTCTTGGGCGGATTCTTGCAAGCATCGCACTGCCTCCCACGCTTTCGTTCCGACGTCGAGACTGCAGGCATGCCGCCAGCAACCGTTTCGCCCACGCTCGATGAACGTCCATATTAAGGTAGCATGTGTAACCATCATGTGTAACCATTTGTAACTAATTACTTGTCATTGACATGACCTAAATTTACATACTGTGCTCGCTAATTTGATGTGCTTTAGCCGCAACCTTTGTAACTAATTACTTGTCATTGACATGGCCTAAATTTACATACTGTGCTCGCTAATTTGATGTGCTTTGGCCACAACCTTTGTAACTAATTACTTGTCATTGTGATGACCTAAATTTACATACTGTGCTCGCTAATTTGATGTGGTTTGGCCGCGAACTTAACGTATTTCGATCATTGTCATTCCCAATCAATCATATGTTACTTGTTTGGCCTAGTTTAACGATTGTTTGTTTTTGGTTCACGAATGTGGCATATTTAACTAATGTTACGCATGTATTGTACTAGTGATAAATAGCGCCTCTCCAGCTGGGGCCCCATATTTAAGTGTAGTCTAATCTTGTAAATCACCCATTTATTAACGTCCGACCAATAGACGAATATTTGCACAAAAGTTTTATCATTGCGACAAATCTGTGCATGCTCTTTTCAGGATAAGTTTTCTGTGTAAAGATTGATGTACGACGAATCTTGAGCGTTGGAGCGACACAGGTAGGTTTGACGACGCCTGCCGCAGTGAAGACGAGGATTGTGAGGCCGAGATCCCGTTCTCTCGAAATAGTTATTCAAGTATTTTCCCCGAAGTATCAATTCGAGTAGTACAGTTACTCGAGCATCTTCCTGACATAGTACCCAGAGTACTTCTCGTTCCGTCTAACCGTCCAGGTTCGGTTGGACGTGTATACCCCGAGACAGACCTGGTGGCGCCCCTTTTATTTCCACCACACACCCTATATATGTCATGCCATGCTTGCCCGGTGTCGTACTGTTTGAACCACGCCCATCTCCCTGGGCGTACCAGCCGAGGCCTTTAGTCTGTTTTGATGAGTCTCAGGGCGAGCGCGCCACCTTTTCCCGGACTTAACTAGTCTTTCGAGACTCACACCGCGTGAGTGTCGCAAGTCGTTTTGATACCGTGACAAGATATCTCGTATATTTTTAAAGAATTACTGAATAATTTAACACTTTTAACGATTCAGTTTCTTACCGCAAGGCGTCCAGTGCTTAATATTCAATTGCACATCAGTATAGTTCATTTTAAATGTTAAATTCTATTGAGGTATTGTCTAATGTTTTGTCGTATTCTATAAAACGGAAATCTGGCCAACCTCGCATAAACTGCATATTTTAATATTTACATAAGTATATAGCCAGTTTGAGCAAATGTACATTGTACTATTCGAATTTAAGGAGACATAACTTAAGCGCTAATACCTAGGTATCCGGCAGAATTGCGCCGCAATTGACTTGTGCAGCGCATTAACCATGGGGCAGAAGTGCGGTGTTTTTCCGAATAATCGCATTTTAAATGCCCTCGACACTGTATAACGAAACATTGGTGGTACACTTTTCAGAGAGCGCGAATCACGAACATATGTTGCAAGTTGGTGAAACCGCAAAAAATGGTTTTGTGCTGCAGGAGTTTTGGTTTTCAAGTTAGGTTTCTACGAAATTCTGCAGGCCCTGAATAATAGTCAGTTTGAATACAAGCTGAAGGCGTCGTGGACAGGGCGCCGCAACCAAGTGAAGCGCACGATTTCTAGAGTGGGGTTGACTCTTCAGCCCCCTAGAAGTGGCGATATCATGTGTAAAGCAGCGGATTTGCATACCTACACGAAATTTTTAAAGATCCGTTGTTTTAACCTTCCGGAATTCAAAAAATAAAGGTTTGCATCATATTGCCTCTCAAAACCGAGAAACGATATTGCGCATACCTAAAGGCCAATGTTTACACACCTCATATCAAGCGTAATTCCTCACTAGGTATATTCCATTAAAGTGCGAGACGCGGTACATATTTTACTCCACCTGGAGTATGCATCAAATATTTGTGTAACAAAGACAGCTATATTTGCATTTGTTTAACATTAAATGTAGATGTATTTCAGGCACTCTTGTTCCATTAGTATTTTATTTGTAAATGCGTGTAGCAACTAGCTATTACTCGTTAATAATCCATTCGTATTTTATGCCAACTTGTTTCCTAAATTTTTTATTACTTTATGTGTACATTCAAGTAGGCAATATATCTATGCCAATTGGTGTGAGAAAATTGGCTTTTATTGTGCATATTATTTCAAGTTGATTTTCGCATCCGAGTTGCAGGTCAGCTGTCTGTTTTTAACACTCCTCAACTACGACCGGGAAAAAGGAGTTCCGTGTGTAGTGAGCTAGCTTGGCGAACAACGAAGGAAAATTATTTGTAAAATACGAAAAGGCTATAAAAAGCCTCAATTTTGAACACTGTTAGATGCATGAACACGTTTTTGCCTTACGTATTACATACTGTGAGGATGCAGTGATGTTAATTAGTGCTATCGCGAATAATCACTCGAAGCGGTCATAATAACGCGGGTTTGTTTAAATACTTTGATTGAGCTTTTCTTGTTGGCGGCTATCTACCAAAAGCCAACGAACAGTTGTAGTGGATTTTTTAAACGTATAATACATTTTCGGCTGGCTCGTGCCCCATTTCAAAGTCCGGTATCTCTGTCGCACTGACGAACATCTTTGAAGATTACAGGTGCCCCATATCAATTTTTCTCTCTATCGTCCCGACGAAAATCTCCGAGGTTCGTTCGTACCCCAGGTCTAATGTTTGCTTCTCTATTGTTCTGACAATCATCTCCAAAGCTCACTCGAACTTCAGGTTAAATTCACTTTTCTTTATCGACTCTACGAATATCTTCGAGGGCACTTCTGCTCTAGGACAAATTCCCAAATCTATGTCTTGCCGACTACCATCTTCGAGGGTCAATCGTGTTCCAGGCTCTCCCATTCCATCAGATGTGCGTTACGGAAGCTGGACTCCCTAAGAACATTACTAATTCAAGCTGCTGGCTCACTGTGCCTTGAAATCGATGTTAGTGGCCCGTTGAACTAAATATTTCCGGTAATTTCTGGACAGCTACTGCAGAGATTATAGCTCCTGCATGTTTATACCATCCTTTCTAGCAGAGAAGGCTTACCGACATATTTATATAAATAGGAGTAAATCAGATATTATCAGGGTATATATGTGTTATTAGACTGTTCGCTTAATGAACACCATACTCAGCTCCTCTTGCTCATAAAAGGCTGGAGTGTGACCAGCTTACTAGGTTTGATCAAGTATAGCTTGTTACCGTGAGGTCATTTATTGGCCATTTTACTCAGATAGTAATAAGCTGAATAGCAAAAAGTACCCGGTGTTTTGGGTGGGTTGAGAATAGGCTACTTTTTGTACAATGTGTTTACCTGCACTCTGTACCACTACATGCAGGTGATCTTATGGGGGAGTTAACGTTAATAGGTGGACGCCCAGGTTAGGTTTTGCGTCAGTTTGTGTTAAAACTAACGGAAAACCTAACCACCGGATAACCTCGAATTTGACATAGACTTACAGTGCCACCAACTTATTCAAATTTAACAAATATATCAAAGGGAACTTCATGGAAAAACCGTGATAATCATCCGGTATAAAACTTAGTACTAGAAATCTGTATATTTCAAACTTTTTAGCTGTTTTAGTTTTGTCGTCGCATATTTTATGTAAAAATTATATATGATGCTCGGCACAACTTTTCAGCAAAGTTTTATGTTTTTACACCAAAATTATTACATTTACAAATTTTTGTCTTTTAAAAAATTCTAATAAAACACTGCGTTGTCTTAAAGTAGAGATTAAAATAACCTTTCATAGATAAGTCTGCTATTGGTAAAATATTTCTGCGAACTTTCAAAGGTAATGTAATCAGTGTTATGCTTATTATCGATATTTTCCTGATATGTCACGAATGCCAGTTGAGTTGAGTTGAGAGTGCGATGCATAAGTTGTATTTTCTAAAGATTGTAAGTGGCGTGCGTAGTCAATTTAAAAAATATCGATTCTCAGGCCTACCAGCACTTATATTTAGAACAGAATGTGAGTGCATATGCAAAGTGTTCTTTAATTTAACCGACAAACTTCTATAGGCTATAGATGACGTTGAAACATAACACTTTTTGTATAAACGTTTTCTTTTAAATCCCTCCTCGTCGAGTTGCAACCTCTTAAGGAGGGGGATTAAAATAAGAGTTTTTCATTTTACTGAAAACTGGAAAAGTGTAGTAAATTGAAATTTGGCAAATATGTTCTACCAATAGCGTACTTATTTTTGAAGTGCTTTTCAAGTTGTACAAATGACTCGGAAGCGTTGAAATTAGCAACCATTACAAATGTTTTTATTAAAACTTTTTAGAGGACATAATAGCTATTTATGCAACAAGTGCTAAAAGTTGAGGTTTATGCACCAGACATGAAAATTATGAAACGAAGCCGAAGACTGAGTTTCATAACATGTCTCGTGCATAAACCACCTTTAGCATGAGCTGCATACAATATTTTTTCTACGAATTTAAATTTACTGTTATTAATCCATAAATTTCGATTTAACAAAGGTTTGCATCGACGACAGTTATAATTTATGTCATAATAAACAGATGGCCTTGACGCGCAGGTGAATGTTTGTGGAGCCAGTACTGTCAAAGTCAGTTATCAAAGGTAATTATAAATACTACACATCTGACTGTATTCATTATATAACGCTTTAATTATTTAAAAAACACTTTACCTCTAACGCAAGAAGTAACTAGAATAACTTTACAATCTCACTTCCAGTTTGAAATTGTAGTTTTATAACCTCACTTCACTTTATAACACATGTGCTAAAAGTAAACAGCTGATTTCTTTAAACACGCTAAATTATAAAAGGTCACTTTTAGTGAAAAAAGCTAGCGCTAAAAGGTCTACTTTTAGTGGTGGTCGTAGAAAAATGAATTATGAAATTATATCTAATGAAAAACCTTATTTATTTAATTTTTTTAATTTTTCTAGTTTTTTCATGCAACTAATATGTTTTGTGTAAAAAAATGAGATACATTGTGATGCAGAGACATTTACCTCAGCTTGATAAATAACTTTGCCGTACATCATGAAGACCAGAGGGTTGAAACAAAACAAAAATTACATATAAACGTTTTCTTTCAAATTCCTCTTCGTCGAGTTATAACTTTCTAAAGGCAGTGATTATATTAGATTTATTAATGGATAAGAGTTTGATTATACAAAAATAAATACTAGAAAGCCTAATTAATAAAATCTTTTTTAGCTCTTCAGTCTCTTCATCAAACTCATATTTTTTGCGTCAAACAATAAAATACTTCAGCATGCACAGTTATTCACCACAATGAGTCGATATGCTTGGCATCATAATGTAGTTACCCCTTTTAAAACAAATTATTAGTGGCTTAAAACGGATAAAATAACTAAAAATGTGTTAAATACGGCTTTTCATTAGATACCTTTTATAACCAAATTCATGACAATTAAAGGTTTTCAATAAAAACATTTAAAAGAGTTGCTAATTTCATTCCCTTCAAGTTATACGTAAAAATTAAAAAGTATTTCATAAATAAGTGCTCTATTGGTAAAGCATATTTGACAATTTTCACTTTAATACCTTTCTCGAGTTTTCAGTAAAATGACAAATCCTAATTTTAGACCTCCTCCTTAGAAGGGTTTATCTCGGCGGGAAGGGATTCAAAGGAAAATGTATATTATATCCAAAATGTTTCCACGTCCTCAATAACCCTCAAGTTTGTCGATCAAATTATAGGACACCCTGTATACATATGAAGTATTGATATAAATAGACAATACGTGACAGACCTTTGCTTGTATTTTAAGTATAGTATGATCAAAAACTATTTTCACCTTGTATGGCTATGAAATAGTTCCTAATTGATGAATGCAACTATAACTTAAAAATCAAATGTCAATTTTGACATTTAAGTATAAACATAATTGGATTCATAAATTAGGAAGTATTCCATAGCCATACTAGATGAAAATAAGTTTTGATCATACTTTAATTATATAAGTGCGTGTACCATAGTGACGATACACCTGTGGGGTATAATCACATATTAATTTAAAAAAATGATTTTGGATGGTTAAATATGCCACAATAACGTAGAAATTATATTCTCACAATACTCTTTTCCATTTTTCAGTAAAATGACATACCTAACTTTAACTCCCCTCTTTATGTCTAAATTCCGGCCCTTTATAACGTTCTTTGTAGGAAGATATAACTGAGTAATTATTTAAAAGAAAATGTTTATATGCATAATTTTATGTTGCAACGTAGGTACTCTATCACCTCTCTAACTTTGGCACATTTTTTTAAACATCTTGTCTAGAAGAAGCTGCAATAATAGACAATAATCCATAAATACTAAGTATCCAATGAAGTCATTTATCGTCTAATGTCTTAAAAGTGGCAAAGTCATGACAATTGGCAATATTAGCTTTGATATACAGGGTGTACAAAAAATGGCGGATTAACTCTATGATGCGTAACTTGGGGATGCCTAGTAAACCCTAGAAAAATATTTTAAAAATTCCCTGGGCCGTATTTTTCGAAATATTTCTTGTCAAAGGTGTGTGATAAAATCCATTTATTTAAATAACTGGTGTATAATTATTGTGTCAGATATATCTGGGACATATTAAATATAAAATGTGTATCATAACCATTTTATAAAATTAGACAATAATTTATAGAGAATTCATCAAATTCTTGTTTTTTTTTCTTTTTTAAGAAATTGCCTGAAAAATACTAACATTTTATATTCGTTAACACAGTTTGCTATACATTAATAGCTTCTGCCATATTCTTTTAGTTAAAAATAAATGTGAATTAGCAAAAGCAGACAAAAAACTCTCACAAAAATAAACAAGCAGTTATTTAATAGTATATTATATAACGAGGGACAAAAGTGCATCATTTGATCCCCAGGTATATACGCTATTGTTTGCACTCCCGGATCACAAATCATGAAATAAATCTGATTTTGCTGGTTTTAAAATTTATACGTTCGATTCGGAAAAATGGATGGTTTTGGAAATGTAGATGAATAATTAAGGTAATGTAAATAATGTCATGTTGAAGGACCAAATTTCCACTTTTAATCCCTGAGGAATTAAAAATAAAAATAAATATTAATAAATATATCAAAAGGGGATTAAAAGTGACACTTTAGTCTTTCAAAATGACGTCTTATGTAGAACGTTTAGTCCCGGGAGTGCAAAATATTAGTAATATTAATAGCAGATCAGCCGCTATCAGACGTTAACATTCTGCCAAATAGTGCTTCACCTAGATTTGAGAAAGTGGATCGGCATACAGCAAATTAGACTAAAATATTTGGTCATATAGTAACTACAATGTTGTCACTGTATGTACTATCTGTTTATTATTCAAATATTTCATGTACCTACTATTCAGCTGCATAAAGGGTTACAAACGTCGCTACATGTTGAATACGTCATGCTTACAGAACCGCTTTGAAACTTTGAAATATATTCCATGCCCTATTTACCTTGATGCCAGTGCAAAATTTTGCCAATTGTAGAGCTTAGAATGTTTTTAAGAATGAAAAAACCGTTTGGCTTTCAAGAAAGACGCTGACCATTCCTCTTTATAAACTGCTTAAAAGGAGTCACATGTAATGATGCATAAAACCTGTAGCCGATCTTTTAACGACTTCAACCTCTTTTTATTCGAGCATATAATCACTGTGAACTTACAAAAAGGTAGACGAATTCCAATACGAAGGGAAACCTTATCAGTTTACTTTTTGCAACAAGTTCTTGATGCCTGAAGGATGTGAGGGAAACCCAAACGTTTAGGAAAATTCCCTATATCTAAAGATTTCTGGAGCCTGCAAGCTTTATACTGTAATAGGTGTTGGTTTGTTAGCAGTACTTTGCATGTGTATGCTAGATATTCGTAAATCTTAGCTAATTATTGGTCGATTAAATAAACCAATTTATTGTATTGCATATATCCTATTGCCATTTAAATTTGCATTGTCATGTTGATCTATAATTTATGTTTTAAAAAATTATTTAGTCAGGCATTGTCGAAAAATGTCAACTATAACATATTATTTAAATGTTCTTGTATTTCTCTTTAGTCTAATAAATAAAAATAAGGTTAAATTGTATGCACACTTCAAGAATCAGATATGTTATTGAAAAATGTAATACTTGAAAGCTGTTGAGAAACCTAAATATAAGTGGGGGCTATTTAAATTCTGTACTTAACTGATCTCGCGAATCCAACAGTTGTTTTTCAATTTAAGTTGCTAAATCTTTCTCTACACGATCGATGAAACATTGCATTATAAAGTTATTTCATCTCACGTTTCGAATTCGCTAAGGTTCTTTTATCCACTTTATGCTCGTTCTTCTGCTACCTACTGAAAATTTTACATAATTTCCATTCGCCGGCCTCATTTTCGGATAGGCAAAACGACCCGAATAATTTAATAACTGCACTAACCGTTCGGTTTCCAAGATTTTTCACCCTGCAGTGTAGATGTACGGTCCTTCCTACAAGGCCCGTTATGTTCGAATTTACTGTAGTGTCGAAGTAAGGTCCTGTGCCTGGTGTGGGAAGTTCTTGCAGGAAATCTCGAAAGTTCTTGAAACCGCCACTGTTATTAGCACCTGTAACAAAGTTTTCCTATACAGTTAATTGTTTGGTCTGGAGAGTTGGGGGATTTCTACAATGGTTTATTTGTGGCAACAAAACATGCACAGTGGGTGGATTCTGTGTCTGGCAAAAGCTATAGGCGATGCTTAATGAAGAAGCATAAGCCTCGAGGTTTATGTGGATTGTAAAATTCCCTTTTCAGGTCTTATCAAAGAACAATTCATACTTAATTAAAAGTGTGCTGTGTGTATACTCGGATGTCGTTAGTTTTATGAACCTTACATGTGTCTTTAAATGAATAATGGAGTTGTATGGAGGAATATTTGAATAAATTAGCTGAGTACTCGCCAGTTGTGCAAGGCAATGTTTGACACGCCCGACAACGCCGTAATACTACCCCATTTTAAATGCAGATTTATTAAAATGTGTTGAAAAGGCACATTCAGGCGCTTCCCAGTTTTCATTGTTGGATCTTATATGCGTAAAGTAAAAAATTTAGGGCCGTGTTTTCATCATTCTTCTGAATTCTTTAAACCCTAAGTTCGTTTCAAGATGCACATTCATTCCAGTTTTCAGAGGATGGATGTTTACGTGACGATTTATTAAACTTTGATTTCGCAAACGAGTTTTAGGGTAATATTTCCCTGTCGGGCATAATTTATTTCATAATGATTGTGAGAATTTCTGAGGGCCAAGTTTTGTAATTGCAAAATTAACCATGTACTCGTATGTATGATTACGCAAAGTAAAAGTGCTAAAAGTTGCAAATTGATTTTTTTGTTTCGAATAAACTGGGTTTTGTTAAAGGAAAGCATGTTTAATATATTTATTTTCATCGGTGTTACAGACTATTAACCAAACTAATTTTAGTATAGTTAAGAGCACTGAATGAGCAATGAATATTACCGCACTCAGTGCGGTAATGGACAAATATTACCTCACTCTTTTTATATAACAAAATTCATTGAACCAGAATTTATTGCTGAAGATAAAATATTGAACAATACACGTTTGCTTATGGCACTTGATTGCCGCAAAACTCGGCTCACCGCCTCGTTTTGGCAATCAACTCGTTTCGTTAAGATGCACATAATCAAACTTGTATCGTTAATATCTATTATTTCTGCAGAATGAATAGAAAGGTTTTATTTATTATATTTCTAAATCCTACATACATCAAGTGCTTTATATTAACCTATTAACAGCATTGGTATACGTACTTTCCAGTCACAAATAAATTTAGTGAAGCGATTATACTATAAATTCAAGTAAGTACAAGCGAATTATTTTATATAGCAACATAGTTATTTAGCTCATTTCGCAATACAATAAAATCAGTGTTGTTATATTTTTAATTTTTTCTTTGAATCCTTAATGAAAACTTTCAGAAACCATTTTAAACGAAAAGATAATTTTATTTAAAGATGTAACGCACAAATCTCCCAAAGTTTCTAAAATTCCTATTAATTTAGATATTTATAAAAATTATATATTGAAAGAATTATAATTAGATTTATATACTTTAGACGTGGCCATCTTGCGCACATTTAGGTGCGAGAAGTGAGCATTTTCTGCACCAGAGTAGGAAATAGTACATTGTGTATTAAGAGTAGAAAAATATACTTTTGTGCCGGCAATTGTAATCGGAACACGGTTAGTCGATGACAAAACGTTCTACATAACACAATCCATTCGATTAGGGATAATTTAAAATGTATGTCGCTCCAGATTTTAAGAATATTCAGAGAATGACATTATCATTATATGCAGCAAACATGACCTAATTATCTGAGCCGATGTCTGCCTAAGATCTTGAAAAAGGTCGTCAAAATGTTGTCTACAATCCAGCGTGTGCAGTGCGATTTGTGGTATGAACAATTTCAAAGTGTTACTCCGTTTTCTATACACTATTGGCACCATAGCAGTATATGATTGTAGGATTAGAAAAAAGTAACAACATTATAAACATCACAAACAATGCTGTATAACACTCTTCACCAGTTTTTTTATTGGGGATACAACGCACATCCGTTATTGCCGAATTAACACTCTCAACAACATATTTAATTTTTCCAATGGCTACAAACAGTAAAGTTCAGGGTGCGTCACTCCACTCGTACGACTATGGCCTGAGACGCGGTGAGTCAGGGCCGCCGAAATATCTCGTTCCGAAACCCAGTCAGCTGGCACACCGTTAATGGCGTATTGGGTGGTGTTGTGATTAACATCACGCCTTCGACGACTGCCTTAGTTTCCCTACTTCCACAGCCGTGGATTTGGTATTCAGTTTTCAAAGCGACTGGGTGAACCACCCACCAGTTGCAAGATATGGGGTTGAACCCCCTATCGTGGCACCGCAGCCAAGCTTTTGGCTTCAAACAGACCATAGATTAATTTTTAAGTAAAATAACCTATATTCAAAACTTCACCCTGCTTTTAGCAGAATTTGATATGTTGCAAGCATTAAAATGTAAATACATAACTTTATTATAGATAAGATTAGATCTATTGGAACTAAACCATACATTGGTGGCATTTCTTGCTCTTGATTGTAATATTTTGACTTTTTCCAAGTATGGTATTGAACCATCTGACATTGGCAAAATTATCTTAGAAAAGCCGACGCCACTCTTATAAATCAGAGGTTTCTCTGAAATGGGACAAGACTATAAATACCTTCAATCCACTCAGCAGTAATTTTTTTCGGTCCCTTTTGTATTCTCTCTGCAAGTTTTAACTGACAAAAAAGTGTTTTGTTATTATCTTTGATCATCTGAGAAGCCAAAATCATGCTAACTCTCAAATTTTTGAAAAATGGTAGACAAATATGTTTTACTGGTAACAATATCCTGAAAAGGTAGTCAGATAGAAGCTGTGAACTGGTCGAATATATACTATAATACGGTATGAGATAGAGATTAGGCTGAATTAGACAAAATGTTCAGCAACCTAAATACTCCTATGATTCCCATTGAATTCTGGTGTTTTCCAGTTTTCATGTTTTGGGCGTAGTTCAGCTATTATTGACGTTAGCGCACTGGAACATTAATGGGAGCTAGTGAAAAAAACATTGTTTTATTCAAAAGAGGTATTTACCATTTATTATTTATCAGTTTCTGCAAATTAGTATTTCTAAGCAATGGTATATTTACTGCATAATTTAGAACGTTTATCGTGGCGTATTACAGTATTTGTGCATTATTTCTTTACTTATAGTAAGTTTAGTTTTACTTTGCCTTGGATTCATGGAGAAACATTTACAAGTGAATAGATTTTGTATTGCTCTGCAATTCAGAAACACCGGATGACAACTCAAATAAGCAAATATATTAGCATTAAATAGTATTAAATAGAAATAAAGCTCAGAAAATCGCTAAAATATATCTTTTTTTTTATTGTTTCTTTAGCCAGTTCAGCTTTTTTTTGAGCTTTTTCATGGCTTGGATCATAAGTAGAATGTTCGCTGGGTTTAGAACTATAGATTTTAATCACTATTAGTTTAAGCACTATTAGTTTAAGAACTATTAGTTTAAGCACTATTAGTTTACGGCACTATTACTTTTTATCACTTTTTACGTATTAGTTATTAGGTATTGCTGTCTTCTTCAGAAGAAAGGTAAATGTCTTGGGGTAATTTCCGCTTAAAATATATCTAAAGAAGACAGTACTATAAAAATAACCCAAAAGTCAGACAGCACGTAGTCCTTTCTGACTTCATTAATATTATTCCATAGCCTACCAGGGGCGGACTGTGAGTAGCGGGCCACTTATTACTTTATTGCGAGCCGCCTCAGAGCGTCCTGACGAAACACTTTTTAGAAGTTCAAGGTCATTGGAATTTTTAAGTAACCCAAAAATGTATGTAGTGCTAGAAAAACTTAAAAAATATAATTCTTGGGACTTGTAACTAACCATCTTACGCAAGTACAAATAATACATTAAAGAAATTTGATTTTTTCTGCTTCTTGGACTTCTTGTAGGTGAAGCACGCTAGCTTCCATGGAGAATACGTACATTCCAGTTAGGCTAATCGTTAGCATCTAAAGATCGCCTACGTTTCAACTAGTCAAATATCTCTCTAACATAACTACAACCATACGTAAGCAGAACAGAATCCTAGGTGAATAATTCTGAGCATTTCGTTGAAAAAACTGAGTCAATTGGAAGTAACAGACCAGGACATGTTGGTCAGTTTCAGTGTGGAGTCCTTGTTCACTTTGCACCAGTAAAAGATGCGTTTAATCTTATACAGCAATGTTTCGTTACTCAAGGGTTCCGAGAAGAAGTCTAAGAGTTAGAAAGTATATACCTCACAACAAAGTTGAGACGAATCCTATGTAAATGGATTTGATTCACGGATCCGAATTATTAACAATGATTGAAATCACGGATATCAAGGTGGACCCTTTTTTATATAAATATGTTTTTCGAATCACATAATATTGTGAATATGAATCTGAATCCACAGTTTAATTTTAAAATTATTGTTACAGTTTACAGTTAGAGTTATCATTTTTACTTCCCTCGTCTGAACGATGAAGAAAGTATTACAATCGCGGTAAAATCTTCATCCAAGATTTGTTCATATCTTCACGTTTCATGGTCCCTAGATGATGAAAAACTCAATTCTGTTTGTCTGTTTGTCCATCTGTATGTTAGAGCTAGTAGCTGAAAAACTATTTGTTTGAGAAAGACCATAGTTTGCATGCGGATTATATGTCTACCGGCTATTTTGTTACACACATTAATGAAAACCATAGTCGTAGCTTACAAATGGTAATTGAGGATGTGCAGTTCGGGCTTATCGAGGATGTAGTTGTGTACCCCCAGGGTTGCTGCAGATCGTCTTAAATCGGGTAGTTTTATATGTGACAATACTGCGAGGCATTTGGTGATGGTGGGTTCGAGTGCTTTATGCCGATTTCTTGGAGTGGTTTACTTCCGTGTCCACCAATGATGTGTGATGACCAATTTCCCATAAAGAGGTGCCATATTCCTTCGTTAACTTTTAGTCTTGTAAAATGTAAGATTTAGGTTTGTATATGCCTTCCTGTATTGAAATGAGAACATGATAGCACTGCTCTATTGGGGTTGGTTTTAGTCCATTGGTCAAATATTTATCGAAAAACATGTTTTGATAATAATAGGTTTGCGGTGGCTATTTAGAAGATTGAAGCTTTTTAGATTAGCAGGCGCGGGTAATCCATATTCCTTGGTTGTTGTGAACGTTATATCGTAAGAATTACTGCCTAATAATGTTTTTGAGAGTAGTACCACTTTTTACAAACTATTTGCAACATATGCTGACAGACCATACTTAGAATGATAGTCATATATAGGGTGGTAGTTAGAGACTATCAAACAGAACAACTTTGCATAATACGTCAAAAATTAATACTAATTTAAAAAATCAAACATGTACTTGCTTCAACTGATTGACGGTGACTAGAATGAAATTCTATCAACAAAGTGAGCACATGCGCTTGCGATAATAGCGAATTTGAGTAAAACCCAGGTGGAAAACAATTGTTTGATTTTTTAATCGCATATGCTATAGTAGGTTAATGTACTCTTACTGACTTAGCCAGTTGTTCTCAAGAGTTTGCACCAGCATTAATAGGATTTTTTTCCGTAAACGATTAATTTTTAGTGTGATTTACTTTTACTGAGCTAAGTACACACCCATTAATTGAATGACCATACTTATGCACCACCCTGTATAATACGTGTGTATCCGCTAATGGATCAAGTATCTTTCTATTACTTAAAGATATGTGTTTCTTATAAACTGGTTGCAGCGTTCGATTGTATTATTCTGATTATTTTTTTGTAGCGATCTCAACCAATCAGAAAGCTGGATTTAGTTAAGTTATCTTGTATAATTTCGATTATACAAAATCGATTATACTAGAGTAACTTCACTAGGCAACGCAATACATAACTTTTGTCAACTTGATGTTGTTTTCATGGAGATGACTTTAAGCTAGGTTAATACAAATAAATCGAACTGCCAATAAAATATTTATTTGATCCCAATATTAAAATTTACTCAAAAAATAGTCAAATCGAATACAATGCGTACTTCGAACAGGTTATACGTCTCAAACTTCCTGCACAATAACAAATCGTGTCAGTTCGACAGAATAATCCTCCCGCTGACGCGGTCGGACTATTTAACCTGTCAAACTGACACTCTTTTATTATTGTGCAACAAGTTATCGACATATAACCCGATAACATCGAAGTACTTATAGTATTACCTCTGACTATACCACTCCCTCTAACAACAACCAATGAAAAATTGCAAAATGCAGAGGTACGCATGTACTAACTTTTGATAATGTACATAGCAACTGATAATCACATACCTTCGTGATTAATAGGTGATAATCACACGCCTTCACAAACATCACGTTACCTGCTGTCAGTACAATTGTCATAAAAACCACATTAACTGTACTTTTAATATTTAAAATACACTACTCAACCGTTGTTTATTGACTCGTGATATAATCTAGCCGAATGCAACTCGTGTCTTCTTGATTATCAAATCATTTCTGTTTCTACTCGATATATTGTTTATTGCCAAACAATATATCTCGTGTAAACAGAAATGATTATTTGATAATCAAGAACCCACTAGTTGCATTATATATGATTATACCATTCATAATGCACAAAATCCCTATTCGGGCCACGTATTAATAAGTGAAAACACCGTGGTGTTATCGTTTTGGTATTTTTTAATTTTGAGCTGTCAGCTGTCAATATCATGCCATTTCTAACAAGTTTCTTAGAATAGGTATTAAATACATTTGTAGTGTAATTCCCTTATCGATATTCATGGCATAATCTAATCGAATACGCACTCGATAACTTTAAGAATTATCAAATACTTTTGTTTACAAACTCAACGGGTTGCTAAGCAACCCGTTTTGTGGGAAAGCAAAAGTATTTTTGATAATTCACAGTCGTCTCGTGGTATTATTACTGAGAGCACTTTAGCGTAACCTGGGATGCACAATGTAGACGTGGTTTGTTCATCGCCCCCGGCTCGGGAGAGGCGGTTAGGGTTAGCTGTGAATCTATTAGACAATAGCTTACATTAATATCAATGTAAGATAGATAACCCAGGAATTACATCGTAGTTGTAAGTACAAGCAGCACATTGACATAAATACTGTGAAGTAAACTTTAAACATGGGTGACTGTACACGTTTGCATGCCAATTTTATGCCAACAGAGATTTTCTTATTGTTATTGTTAACATAAAAGGCAGTTTGCAAATGCATATTCTTGATAAAATTGAATAGTGAAGAAATAATTGTATTTATTGACAGAATAGCCACGATTCAAGCAGGCCCATTTAAAAACCGTAGTAAGAAACATTTTTCAGCTGATTTTCCAGTTGTTTTACTAATAAGCTTAACTAGTGCTACATAAAACATTCAAAATACATTACGGATATATTGTTACGTTCAATATTCATAAATATTTGTATATGCTAAAATATCACGTCAGAATGTTGCTGACTGCTGAATCTGAATCAGTGTGTTAACGCTTTATTAATTGTTACTTTGATTCTGTGTCATTGTATCACTGGCGCTGATAAAGACTGTATTCTGATGTTTATCATGTTGAACATACACTTCCCCCTCTTTAAACTTGTATCTTGCTTCGTTAGCATCGCTATTGATTACCTATAGCAACTGCCATGTTTTCGGAGACTCTGTTATACTTTAAATAAATAGCTATCTGGCTAAATCGTCAGCTAATGGTTAAAGAATAAATCGCCCTCGCAACAAAAATGTTGTCTATGCGTTATAACTAAAGCATAGCTAAATCGTGAAAGTAAACCTAAACAAATTGTTTACATGATATTGATAACTTTCCTTGTAAACGATACATTAACCTCGTGTCAACCTACGAGCTTATTTTCACTTCAGTTAACAAAGTCTCAAATATAGAAAAGTGGTTCGCTTCGAAAGAAATTTTATTTTACCATTATATTTCGTCATGTAATTAGACACTGAACACACGAAACAACATGGGCTCAAATTGCTCAACCTATGTAATATCAGTTGTCATGACGACTCTACACTCTACAGGTTTAAAATATCTGGTTTGTAGGTGCGTGGGTATAAATTGCTTTCGTATCATATATTTGTATTCGTTTTGGTGTTTGTGCCAGAAGCAACATTCTATCTTTAATATTTTGTAGTATAATACAAATAAGCAGCTTAGTACGTTC
>OW679194.1:118254043-118333023 GCA_940337035.1 Agriotes lineatus
ACCACATACTGTGTGTCATGTAACAGATTTTCAGTTATAGTAATTATGTTTGCAGATAATATTTGCTTTCGGCATCTGGCATTTTATACAAATGTAGAATATTTTTTTCACAGCCCAAAGTTACATAAAAGGTTTGTTGATTCGCGTTCTTCCTACCAGTAGTTAGTCGCGTCAATGACTACATAAAACAGGCAATCTTCGGAAGTCCTCAGGAACAGCTCTGATTTTGATGATTTTTTTTTAAATTTTGGTTTTTTAATATTATTTGAAATCAGAAACATTTTGGAGCAGGGACGTAATGATTTATATTGTTTAAACAATATGTATGATAATTATGTAGAAAAAAATATTTTTTTATACCACATCCATTGAAAATGAGGAAAAAAGGGATATTTATGATATGTTTTCATATTACTATTGAAAATAATTGTTATATATTAATATACAGTGTGTCCCAAAAAGTTTTATACAAATGGAGAAAAAGTTTATCTTACATTTCACAAAAAAAAATTCTTGATAAAAAGCTCTGCATGACTTGTAGATCCATAATCAAGTACAAAATTGTTAAAACATTGGCTGATATACAGGGGAAATCAAAATTATGATTTGGAATGAGAGTAAAATACGTTCAAACTGTAGTGGAGAGCAAAATGTTCATTGAAATTGTTATTAAGTAGCAAAAAATCATTAGATTTGTGATTTTCCCAGATAAAAATTATAAGATTATTTCAATAAATACGTCAGCAATTGTTAGATTAATGCGCAGTACGAAACATCGTAAGATCCCGTTCATAATAAGCGCCTGATTTTGTGTTACTCGTCCTTATTAAACACGTTCTGGATAGAGTGTTTTGGAATATCTAATAACTGTCAACAAATGTCAAATGCTACTTAATAACAATTTCAATGAACATTTTGCTCTCCACAACAGTTAGAACGTATTTTATTCTCATTCCAAATCATAATTTTGATTTTCCCTGTATATCAGCCAATGTTTTAAAAATTTTGTACTTGATTATGGATCTACAAGTCATGCAGAGCTTTTTATTAAGAATTGTTTTGAAATGTAAGATAAACTTTTTCCCCATTTGTATAAAACTTTTTGGGACACACTGTATAACAATTGTTTTCAATAGTAATATGAAGCCATATCATAAATATCTCTTTTTTCCTCATTTTCAATGGATATGGTATAAAAAAAAATTTACATAATTATCATACATATTGTTTAAACAATATAAATCATTTCGTCCCCGCTCCAAAAGGTTTCTGCTTTCAAATAATATAAAAAACAAAATTAAAAAAAAAATCATCAAAATCGGAGCTGTTTCTGAGGACTTCCGAGAAAAAGGCTTTATTTACGCGACTAAGTAGACGATTGGCGATAGCGTAACTACCCCACTAGGATGGCGAAATGCCCTAATGTTGGATTGTCGAGCCTAAAGACCCGAGTTCGAATTTCGGTCAAGCAAGATTCTTTAGAAGTTATTCAAAAATGCCGATGCAAATTTTTATCATTGGCAACATTATATCGCGCTTTCGCAGAAAGATACCTATTGGCAAGTAGCCGAATCGATTTCTTTTTCGCGGTTGTCATCAGATAAAGGCTCCCCTATGTGGAAACCGGCAAACCCAAGAAGCAGTTACACTCTTCTAAAGCGGAGGGTTCAAATGAGGTTTTTGTAATTTTACTGAGAATTGGAAATGTGTAATAAAGTGAAAATTGGCAGATATGTTCCACCAGTAGCAAACTAATTTATGGAATGTTCTGTAATTTTTACATATGATATCAAGGGGTTGAAATAAGCAACCCTATTAAATGTTTCTATTAGAACTTTTTAACGGAGATGGACTTATTGTAAAATAATGTACTGGGGGGCCTGATTTATTTAAAAACATTTTAGATCCTTATCGGTTAACAATTTCTAATAACCTGCTTTAGAAGGGTGTACTTTGAAAAGAATCAGTTTATATGCCATTTTTTTATTTTTCAACGTTTCTTATAACCTCCTTAAGTTTGTCGGTTTTCTCATAGAACGCCCTGTATATGACGCGATTGTGTATATGTATAAAACATAATATGATACCAGCTATATCACATAGTACCGGTTCTACAAGTTAATACAACTGAATGTTTTATTTCAAGGAGCGCAATTTCCAAATGGCGCGTAGTCAACTCTGGTATGCCGAAATATAGATAATGGCATACACCGTCTATTTTATATACGGAAATTAAAAGTCCTGTAGCCTTTTGTAAATATTAGAGTTACTATAGCTATATTCCTTCCTGGAACACATTGCCGTATCTCCAGCATATACGGAGTTTTCTTAAATATCACAAGCGAATTAATAGATCTGATTAAGCATAGTTCGATATGTAAACCATCATTTTGAGAGACCTCTACGTTTTAAAAACTTTAAGGAATTTAATTACTAATTCTTACGTTGTAACAACATCTACGTGTTTGGTGATAGTAGCTATAAATTGATACTTTTATTGGATATCCTGGTTAGTCTATAGCTATTTGTAATGGCCTCTCCATTATTGTTCTGCAATTGAAGTATAACACAATTGGTCTTTTTCTTATTTGTGATGCAAGCATATCCTTTTCCATATACCCGGTATGTGCCATTGTTTGTTGAAAAACTTTTGTACAGGGTGTTTATAAAAATGTTCAAACACATTTAGTCTACGTCTTGTGATGATCGTTATATTAGGACCTAGATCCAGTGAATGTCTTTTTAATTACTCAAGATATTGGTGCTAACTATAGTATGATTACAAATTATTTTCATCTCGTATGGCTATGGAATAGTTCCCAATTTATGAATGCAACTACGTTTATACTTCTTGTCAAAATTTGACGTTTGATTCTTAAGTGACTTATAGTTGCATAAATTGCATTATAAATTAGGAACCATTCCATAGTTGTACTAGATGAAAATAATTTTTAATTCTACTATATTTCGTATCACTGACATTTGCATAGCATTCTATTTTACAGTAAGACATTAATAATGGAAGAATAACTAGCTATAAATGGAATACTGAGATCATAAATGTTTTGTTAATTTTTGGAGAAACTTTTGGAATAAGTGTAATACTTCAGAATCTTGGCTAACTAAGAAGCATTATCTATCTAAGTTTCGAATTAATTTGTTACTTCACCTAGCCAAAATTTATCTCTTTTCACTTAAATAACGAAATTAACTTTTACTTAAAAAAATGAAAGCATTGCTGTGCAATACAATGCCTGAGAACCTTGGTACTCAAAACTTTGCTGGAAAAGTTCTTGCAATTTTTTTGAGATAGCCGTGGAGTAATCATGATTTACTATCTTAGTACGAGTAAAACACTGAATGGACAATATTATTGATAACTTTACTAAAAAGATCCGTAAAGTGGTTTACACGGAACTTGCTTCTCGCGAATTTGATAAATTTTCAAATAAAAAACACTGTAGTCCACTGAAATTCAAACACCGCGCTCGGAGGCAAATATTTTGAGCCAGTGACTTTTCCGACGCTAGATTAACTGAACCACGGCCGTGTTCGAATAGAACGAGCTTCTGATGCGTTATAAGACATCATAATATGATATCCAATTTCTGATGTTTACCCTGTATCTGTTAGGTCTCATTTGCACCAACAATAAAGACTGAGCTATGTGCAAACTATTACTTTTATCTTTTGTAAATAAAAACTTCCTTCGTCTTTTAGACAAGGGAAATAAAAATGTAGTCGACTGAGATTTACACTTTGCCTTCCGCCGCTAATATAAGTGAGCTACGAGCGCACTCGAAGCGGAAGAGTGTCTGCTGCTTTATAAAGCATTATACGACTCTGTCCAATTTGTTATCTTTACCCTGTATCTGTTAGGTCTCATTTTCAGCAATGATAAATCCTGAGCTATGTGAAAATTATTACTTGCATCTATTTCTCAGGTAAAGCAAAAATAAATACCGTTTTATTTTGTCGCGCCAGGGGACATATAATCTGCATGCAATATATGGCCATCCTCCAACAAATAGTTTTTGTGTTATACCGCCAACAGAGAGACAGACAGACAGACGGAATTAGGAAAACCTGGGTTTCGTTGTCTAGAGACCCGGAAACGAGATCTGAAGAAATAGGAAGGTGAATTTTTCGTTATTACAATACTTCCTTCGTCTTTTAGACAAGGGAAATAAAAATAGTGGCACAAAAACTCTTCCTTGAAATTAAAGAGTTTTAAATGGTGTAAATTTTCTTATAACGAAGAGGTAATAGGAGATCTGAAGGGCTAGTTTGCATACCAAGAAGTCATTTTTTTTTATTTTTAGTGGTTTTACAGGTCCGCCGTAATAATTATGTTACGTTAAGAGGAGACTATGTTAAATTATAAAATATTTTGAATTAAAAACTTGGGGTGCTTCTACAATACACTGTTGCAAAATCCAGGATAAATAATACTCAAGAGAATTTTTCAATCCATATAGACAATTAAGAGCATTACTTGGTTTTTCCTTTTAGAAAAAGCGAGTGTGCTTCATAAATACATTGTAGTAATTTGTAAGTTCAATGTTTTCAGTTTTTACCCTTTTTGTTGTTATCCTTTATTATTTTCTTTTATTAACATTTATAGTATCTCTAATATCTCTCTAAGGTCTTCTAGAACTAAATATAACTTCTTTAATTTTGTAAATGCTTACAGTTTATGTACGGACTATAGTAGCAATGAATACAAGCATAGAAGCACCAGATTCCGGAACAACCGAAGGGTCAGCTGCTTGAAATAAATTTTTACTGTTCTTGTACTTAACTTGGAGCTCCAATATACGTATCCCTTTATAACTCTTTTCAAGCTGCTACTTGTATATTTATTTTATTTTCAATTCCTATCAATCGAGATAGTTTCCTCGTGCTTATACATTGGTCTTGTGCTTTTAGTCAGCATCTGAGTTTTTAAAGTTACTAGATGGGTTCCGTTTAATGAAAAATATTAGCAGCGCACCATTATTACAATATTTTTTCAAAGACTTCATACAAAGTACTTTGAATGACTTCTCAGCTTTATTAGTTTTAAATTGATTCACGCCTGTTGCCGATTAGTAAATTACTTTGGGTATTTTTCACTTGCATATAAAAATATTTAGTGGCCAAATTGGCATATACCTACTCAATTCAGAAGCCCCAGTCCAACGTTCGTAAAACAATTCTATTTAAAATTCTCTTTTTTATGGAAAGGTTACGTAAACATCAGTAAAGATTGCTTTTCCAACTAAATCGATTATTGGAACTACTGAACAAAACCCACAGCAAAAGCCGCTCAATCCAAAGCCATTGGCAATATTATTTTACTGAGCTTCGAAACATCCAATTTTCGAGTTTTTTTATGTTGAACGAACCTGTTCGACCATTTTTTCAAAAACTGCACAAAAATTGTCATACAATGTTCCGGTATTTTTAAAACTAAAAATGTTGGTCCTATTCCCAAAAAACACAACTAATATAAATGTATGATCCTTATCCCCCAACCTTGCTTAGGATTTATGTATTTATATACGGAGATGTTCCATCCTCGTGGTTGCGGAACCGTAATTAAACGGCCAAGCGCCAAACGGCGTCCGCAATTTGAAACTGCGAAACTGGCGAAAAGCGAAATTATACTAAAATTAATACGTTTCTGTTTGCTTTCATCTTTGCACCAGCAACAAGCAGAAAACGTCTTTAATGATCCTGAAGTTCATCGTATTTTGTTCGTGTTAACTTATTTGCGTAAAAGCTGCATAACTTTATACTTAAACACATTAAAAGAAACCACATGATGTTAGGAATGATACAATGAGATATGTGTGTACAAATTTTATTTAGTGGAAATTAGAAATTAATATGTTAAAAATCACTTTAGCTTTTTCTTTAATGAGAAGCTACCAAACCATAAGAATGCATTCCCAACACAGTATGTGGCATGTATGCTACATGTATGCGAAAGCTAATTCGTAGTTCCACCTATAAATCATTATTTGGTGCACCTCAGTTATAAAGTTAGAAGAATAAGCAATTTTTGTGTATATGTTACAGTAACTGATGTAATTTAATAATAAAACCTCACAGCTTTTAAACTGCGGGGAAGACGACGGGGCGGTCCCTTTATTTATTATTAATTGCGTTCCTACCTCAATGGACAAATTCCAATCTTTGATCTACTTCAAGTTATTTAGAACTTGGCCATAATCACCATTTTGAATTATTCAGAACTGCTATGACATTTATGCTTCCGAGTATTACCATCAGCAGCCCAACCATATTTTTTAATATTTTGTAAACAAGGTGTGTATGAATTTGTGATAAAGATTTAACTAGAGTTATTCTCTAGAAAGATTTGAGACGAAAATATTTAAAAAAAAATTTAAATGTTTTATTCAGGTAACGTACCTTTTCTGTTCTAAGTACGTCAAACCATTATTAATAAAAGTTCTTCAGAATGTAAAATTATTGCCCCATGTAAAGTTTCAGAAATATCAGCTAACTTTTATGAAACCTACACGGTTACACTATTACAGAGGCACTTTGTCTGAAATCCACAAATGTGCTTTCTATGAAAACGACTACATGTAGTCTTTTAAAAATAGGCCTGGAAGTAGCATACAGGGAAATAGACAATTCGATTTTTTCAAATACAAAATACTTAAGAGTGGGCTCTTCATGACCCGCTTAAGCAGTTCTAGGGTTAACTATAAGGTTACTAATATTTATATAAAATATACCGTATAATACCAAGCACTTAACAAGCTGCAAGTAGCATGGAGTAAAAGATAATAGCGGCCGCTTTAAAATGTTATATGTGTAAAACTCTGTTCTTTGTAAATCCGACTTTTTAGATTAAAGCAACACCATTGTTACGTTTTTGCGTGTAGTTCTATTTATAACTAGGCAATGATTTAACTGAAATGAAATAAACGAAATGTGAGATTGTACCAGTAGCGCTCACTTTTATGGCATCAGAAGAATCCCCAGTAAAAAAACCAATTCAAGAATCACTGCCCAGTATAAACGATCAATACCAAGGAGTAATTTCAACTCAGATATTTATAAACAGTTTGCTTGAACATAAGCAGCTCTGAAGATAACTCCTAACAGCCCCCCTTTATTTCTCAAATGTTCAAAGAGTTTCTACATACCATCGTGAGAAAGGGTTTGATATAGTTAGTTATTAATTTTGGTTATCATACCGACTATAGTTCAACTAGATAATAATAAAACGTTCTAAATTAATATCACAAACTCTAATTTTCTCGCATTATAAAATTAAGTAATTAATCGTTGTCAAGCTTAGAACTCCTGAATCCTGAGCACACTGCGAAATTCATTACAAGTAAAATTAGTTCAAGTTAACTTTCGAAGGATTTTGCAGCAACGTAAGTTAAACGGATTTCTGGTTTTTCAATTCAACCTTTGCTTAATAATTAGGACATAACAAAGATGGGATTGGAAATCGTGAACTGCGCTTACATTAAGCTTGAAATTTTTATAGTAATAACAAAATTTCGGCAGATCTAAACTTTAAAACAAGTTTATTCGAATTAATTTCGGAATACGCTTAAGAAACTTTCCAGTTGATATAATTTTGTAACTGGTTCTGTAAATGGCAATACTTTGAAACTGCTAATAAGCAGTTTTCATATTTATTGATATAAGTTTATTAATCATTGAATCATATTCAGGGAAATTATTAATTCCTTAAATGGAATTTAGTGAATACACACTATACGCCACACAAAAATGTAATATATTCGTATACGTTATTATTGAAATGGGTCTCATAATAACATAAAAAGAAATGGCATCGGTCAACCCAAAGAAATGATGCAGTTACACCCATATAAACAGAATCAGCTATTACAAATTCCCCTTTTTAAATGAGAAACGTATCATTTGTGATTAGCACGCGCTCTATTCGATTGATTTCTTCAATTATTAGTAGTTTCAGCGTACTTATGCGAACGTTTTGTCCGTCCGTCCGTCCGTCCGTCTGTCTGGATCGCCTGTAACTTTCGAACGGTTACAGATATCGAAATTTTGAAAGGGGGCAAAGTTGTTGCTAAGGTCCCGAGCACCTTCGTGCGCTATTTGGTTTTGGCGAAAGGTGGCGATTTTCCACTTTGCAAAATTTCCAAGCATTGTAGCACAGTGGCGGCTTGTCCACTTGGCGCCATCTACAGAACTTCGGTGGTCACGTTTTGAACTACACATTCTGAAGCTACTCTTTAGACCTGTAGTTGAGCAGTTTATTTAATTCCTTTCTTAAAAAACTGTTGCTAGCGGCACATAAAATAACCATATATTGTTGCCGTACAATTTTGTAAAAGAATGGATCATTTAGAATAAAAGCAATACGTGTTTTTAAAACATGAGAGTTTACCATAGATACAACATACATTATTTATTGCATTTATTGTATTCCACATTTGTTGATGTGGTACCTACAAAGTTTTAAATACTTGCGTACTGTTTTTAGTCCACATTTTAACTTTTTACAGTTGCTGCTGATAAAGCCGATGCAAATTTACATTTTTATCACAACCTCTCAGTCAATCGCGACCAACCCAAGGTAACATGAAGGGTCTCATAAAGAAACTACTTACACTAATTTTGTGAAGACAGCGACTGCTTTGGCACTAAAGGAAAATCAGTAAACTAGGAACATGCCAGGTGATGATAACTCGAGACGACACCACCCACCCGGCACGATAGGTCGTTTGGAAATGGTGACTGTCCTTAAAAGACCCTTAAAAAATAAGGTCTTTTTTCATAACTTTTCGTGGGTCGTGTCAATCCAGCTAGTTACTTCACTAGATTGTGATTGCACATAAACTATAATGGAGACAGTTTTCAAAGCGATTGCATTTATCGACAATCAATAAAATGATTAAATATCGATAAGAAACTTGCACAGCATTTTCTTGTTTATGTACCACCATATAAATTCATCTATTTACCATGCTCTTGCGATTGTCGACTACTTAGTGAAAGGTGATCGTGGTGACGATATCTCCACAAGCTTATATGTAGTTCTATTTCTTCAAACTTTATTAGTACCGTATTAAACATTTTGAGAAATAATGGTTTCCTCTTCTTCTTCTGTTATAATAGGAGCGCTGCCTGTGTTTTCTTCACTTTTCTACGGGAGTCTGTGGATGATATACAACTCTCTCCTCACCTCTGCTGTGGCCTTGCTGGATCTCGGCGTCCCTGTATCTTTCAATCCCTTGTTATTTTAATTAGTCTTTCGTTGTTTGCTATGCTAATGTGCTCATTCCAGTATTTTCTTCTCTGTCTTACGAACTTTACAACGTCTGTCACTTGGCATGCTTCTCTCACTTTCTAGTTTCTTATTCTATCCAGTCGTGTTTTTCCCATGAAAAGTGTTCATTTCCGTTGTCCTCAATAATTGTTTCGTCGTTGCAGTATCGGCCCTTGTCTGGGCTCCGTAGGTAATAAATCGGCCTGACAATCGTTTTCTAGATTTGGCTTTGCTTTTTGTATAATAACTATTTAAGTAACAAGTACAAGCCAAGGCAAAGCCGCGGCTTGTTGCCTGCCGAAAATGTTAGTAGGCGATACATTCCGAGTTATCTTATTATATTTTCCCGCTGCTCATCGAAATTTTTCCTAGATTTAAAAAAAATCGTTTGGTTTGTCACCTGTCACCAGGATTAATTTCCGTGAGTCGTGTTACCTGTGAGTGTCACATGTCACATAAACAATTGCAATTATAAGCAAACCGTCTAAGGCTGCACCTTGTTTTGCTAATTTTATTATCCTAAGAACTTAATAATAATATTAAGTTCTGTTGTCAAGAGAAAGCAGCAAACAAATATAATCGCCTACTTACACGTTTTGTTACTCAGGCTGTATCACTGACTTACATGATCAGCAGCGAGAAAAAGTATTTGCTATTCCAGATTGCGTCCCTTACGTACCCGGAAATTCTGGCTTCTTTTAGTCTGCCTGCTCTATTAGTTCATTGTCGACTACTAACTTGCAGCGAATTTTCTCCTTTGACAGTACCCTGGCTTTCGTCTTATCTGTTGTATTTTTCATATTATATTGCTGAGCTGTCAGATGGAAATAATGAAGTAGTCGCTGCAGATAATTTTCTGTTTTGGCAAGAATAATCGAGTCATCCGTATAGCAAACTATTCGGACTTGATTCAGGCCTATATTATATCCATTTAGTGTATTTATACTGTAAACTGGCGGACATTTTGAATTTTAATTTGAAGTCTCTGCGAAAGAAGCTAATCTAAAGTTATCTAAAGTTCGCTAAATTTAGTTTCAAACTAGTTGCCTCGGGTAAAGCTCAGATGCTAGAGTCCATTCTACTCAACTGTACAACATCCAGAAATAACACAGTGTAGTGGTATAATGGTTTTTTAACTAAACACAAAATAGTTCTTGATTAAGGGAAAATAATATTATGGACATAAAATATTGTAAAACCTGCCTGGCTGGACGTACTTCCTTTGTGAGTACGTTTAATCACTCGGAATAATATAAACGGGAACTTATCTATTACCTTTTACAGAGTCCGGCGCTTTCCAGCTAGAATCGCTGGTGATCGGTAGAAGATTTTTGTTGGTCCGGACTTATGGAAAGCGGGATAGTTTGCCTGTGTTAAGGCACCTGGATTATGCCGATGGCCTAAAGGTTTCTCCTAATATTCTGGCAAGCCGTGCTCTAGGTTAAGGTTATAAAGCAGTTATGATAATATTGACCTAGAGGGATCAGCTGGTGCGAGAATTAAACGGGGTGTCTATCAAGATGGAAACCGCATCCACCGGTGCTAGCCAGGTAGAGGAAATTGTCTAGCAAGAAGGAAACTGAACCCACCTGTGCTATACAGGTCAGGAAATTGTCTAGCAAGATGGAAACCGAATCCACCGGTGCTAGCCAAGTAAAGGAGTAGGGCAAGGGGGGCACAACCCCGACGAAGCTAAGAACTTGTAGCCAATATCGGGAAGTTAGATTCTCAGGCCTCAAGTGAAGTTAACTAGCTGCGTATTCTTCTTTTATACTCTTCGAGCACCTCGATATTGGGACATTTCCAGAGCCTATTAAAGAAGAAACTGCGTGGCGTACTAGTTTACGCTACGTCTACGCACCGCGGATAGGATCGACCTATCGAAAATCCGAACGCTATGAAGATGTAAGCGATGATTGCAACATTTTTAACGCCATTTAGATTTCTAGCATACCATTTGTTCCTCAGGTAAATTTGATGCGGCGGATAACGTTACCATACTGTGTGTAATTCGATTTATTATTATATTGACCAAGTGGTGCTTAAGGAGTGTCCTTATCTAATACCTGTAGCAGTAGGAATTTTTTCTTTTATAGTCTCTTTCGTCAGAATTTTCGTTGTGTTTCTATATTTATATCATGAATTACTCTGATAAGGTTTTGTGACATGTTCTTCGTTTGCATTACAGTTAACACGTCTCTCAATGTTACTGGATCGAATGCTTTTTTACACATTGCGTCTATAGTAGATAGGTTTTTGTCAAAAACAGAACCTTTTGTAATGTGTGCAGAAGAGATATACCTCGATATTTTCTTGGGTTTGTTTTCTGCCCTTTAGATAGATTTAGTCGTTATGCTACTTTACCTTTACTCTTTCCTTTTTGAAAATAATATTGTACAGTTTCTGAAGTTCCTTATTTACACGTTATCCACCGTATTCTAACAGTTCACTACTCATGTTGTCAGGGTCGGGTGTTTTTCTGCATTTTAGATATCGTATTGCTTTCTGTACATCTTCTATGGTAATTACCATTTTGTTTACATTCTCTACCTTTAGGATGTCCAGGTCTATTTGATTTTCCTTTTTCTTATACAATTTTTTAAAGTATTTGCTCCATTTTTGATTGTCAATTTTATTTACCTTTACTGTCTTTGCTATTTCTGCTTTTCTATTCCGCAACATTTTCCACATTTTTTTTTGCCATCCCTCTATGTCATTTTTCATGTTTCATTCTCTTCGATGTCGTATCTCTGAGTTAGTATCATTCCTGATATAGTCATAATTTTACCAGTTTTTTTGTGTTTTATTCGCTTTATATTGTAAAAAAGCAGTTTCCTTTAGTCGTACTATCTCTTTACCTTACGAGGTGTACCGGGACGCTCTATTCTTGTACTTTCTGTTATTTTTCCTAGGGCTTCTTCTGCTGCGTTTAGTATATTGGTTTTCAATTTTATTCATGCCGAGCAAAACTTAAAAAAATGATGAATTCAACTACCTAATCTAAATATCAAATGTTGTATCTGTCTCCAGGGCAATTAATATCTAAATTAATTCTACCTAAACGGAGAGCATAAGACTCGATAATACCCACGCAAGGTAGAAATTCGTACAGGGACTTACCTTGGAGGGACATACAGGATGGCTCATGTGGGGTGGCACGTCGATTGACCCGTGACTCCAGGAGCACAAAACGATAAACACGAGCGATTACACAAATAACGAAAAACGGGATCAGTTGACCGACCGTTCACCAACTCGTCTTAAATTCATCTCTTCCTATCTGGGCCACTGACCCAACATTTAGGGGTGGCAGGAGAGGGGACAGTAAGCCCCATAACTCGACGTTCCACCAATAGTGGGTACACTTACCGCTAGGTAGAATTACAAACTACACTAAATTTATGTACAGCTATTTACTTGTATTAAGAATTACGAATGAAATAAACTAAACTAACATGATTAAAAGCTAAATACCAAACATTCCGCCCACCAAAAAGGCCATGCATTTTTCTATCCGAGATCGGTGATGGTTACTGGGAGGGCAAAGGGCATAATTTAACCACCGGGCGCTGAAAGCTACCACTGGTCGTTTTAACCGTGGCTACTCGCACCACTCCATCCATACCAGGATGCACCTTTTCCACCCTGCCGATACGCCACTGCAGAGCCGGAGCGGAATTGTCTTTAATCAGAACTACTAGCCCCGGTTCCAGGTTTTTGGTGGGATTTAACCACTTCGAACGCTGTTGGAGTGTTTGTAAATACTCCGAATGCCATCGCCGCCAAAAATCCTGGTGCATGCGTTGGAGCAATTGCCATCGATCCAGACGATTGATTTTTAAATTGGTCAGATCTTCGTCTGGGACAGCGGAAAGTGGTTCGAGAGTTAAGAAATGCCCCGGTGTTAACACTGCAAGATCGTTGGGGTCTGCACTAAGCGAGCACAGGGGTCGAGAATTTAAAATAGCTTCGATCTGTACGAGTACCGTGAGAAATTCCTCGTAGGTCAGAATTTGATCGCCTATCACTCTAACCAGATGGGACTTCACTGACTTGATTCCTGCTTCCCAGACCCCTCCCATGTGAGGGGCCGAAGGGGGGTTAAATGACCAGGAAATGTTTTCATACTCGACCGCGTCCTTAATGAATTTAATAATTTTTCGATTGGCACCGATAAAATTAGTTCCGCAATCACTAAAAATGGAGGAACAACGGCCCCGCCGAGCGACGAACCTGCGCAACGCTGCCAGACATGCATCGGTTGATAATTCCGAAACTAATTCTAGATGCAGGCATTTAGTAGCAAAACATACAAACAAACATATGTAAGCCTTTTGTGGCGCAAGACCCCGACGTCTACCTAACCTGATGTGATATGGGCCACCCATATCAACTCCTACGACTGCGAATGGTTTAATTTGGGTAATCCGGGTAGCGGGAAGATTCCCCATTGGAGGTGTGACCGATTGGGGATTAACGCGAAAACAGCGATTGCATTTCGAAACACAACGACGAATTGCGCTTTTAGCAGCTATTATCCAAACCTGTTGCCTCAATAAATAAAGTAACGTCTGAGGTCCGGGATGGAAATAATCTTCGTGGAATTGACTTATAATCAGCTCGGTCAGCTTATGATTTTTGGGCAATAGAAAAGGGTGTTTACTGCCATAGGAAATATTAGCATGAGCTAAACGACCGCCCACCCTGACAATTCCTTCGCAATCAAGAAATGGAGCGAGTGTTCTAATTGGCTTGGAGCATTGTTGATTTAAAGTCAATCTTCGAATATCATCACGAAACGATATGTGCTGAACATGTTTAATTAATAGATTGAGGGCCCTTTGTTGTTCACCTACAGTGATGGACCCGAATCGCCGTGTAGTAGCGTTGCGGCAGTTGTGCACGAACCGCATGCAATAGGAAATGATCCTTTTTATTTTCCGTAACGATGAAAATCGAGACAATAATTGATCGCAATTAAATGGATCAAATGGCTCATCGTTCACGGTTGTTGCCATCAACACAAGTTTGCGTTCTTCGCGTAAAACTGATTCCATGTCCAAGGAGTTTTGATCTTTTAGGGTAGGCCATTCGTCAGAATTTTTTGAAAGCCAAGAAGGGCCGCTCCACCATAAGGGGTGGTTCAGCAATTCCCGAGGAAGAAGTCCCCTGGATGCGCAATCCGCGGGATTATCAGCGGAAGGAACATGGCGCCAAGAAGTTGCTGGTACGCGTTCTTGAATGTAGCTAACGCGATTGCTAACAAATGTTTTCCACCGATGCGGAGACGAATGAAGCCAAGCTAAAACTATCGTAGAATCAGTCCACGCATAAATTGCGGCGAAGCTAACAAACGACGAGTAGGACGAGCAAATAAAAGAAATTAGTTTGGCTAGCAATTGCGCCCCACATAATTCCAATTGAGGAATTGGTCGCCGTTGTAAGGGGGCAACTTTGGTTTTAGCCATCATAAACCTCACTACTGATTCATTCGGACCGATTACAAATCTAAGGTACACTATCGCGGAGAAACCGGCCTCTGAACTGTCAGAAAACCCGTGCAACTCACAGTTGACATAATTCGCAGGAATTAATTGGCGATGAATTTTGATGTGAGCTATGTCCGCTAATTGCGACTTATATAATTCCCAACGATCAATTATTTCCGAGGGAGGCAATTCATCCCATCCTAATCCTAGACACCATAAGTGTTGTATAAGCCGCTTCGAAAAGAACGTTAACGGCGCTAAGAAACCGATGGGATCGAAGACCCTTGCGACTTCCGATAGGATGTGCCTTTTGGAACAGGGACGATCAATAGGTTCAACCTTGAATCTAAAACTGTCACTTGATGGGGACCATTGTAAGCCAAGGATCTTCAAAGGGGAGCAAGGTTCACCGGAATCGAAAGATACCATATTCTCTACCAGATGCGTGGGGTCTAGGTGGTTGGTTAACGCTGGAGAATTACTAGCCCATTTCCTTAATTCAAATCCGCCACAACGCAACAATTTTATCAGTTGATCCTGTAGGATTAAGGCCTCAGCCACGGAGGAACATCCAGTGGCAATATCGTCGACATAGATATCTCTTCGAATGACAGAAGATGCTTGGGGAAACCGGTGTTGCTCGTCATCAGCTAATTGAATAAGAGTTCTAATTGCAAGAAACGGCGATGAAGTAACTCCATATGCGACCCTATTCAAGATATATTCTTTTATAGGCTGATCTATGGAAGAGCGCCATAGAATACGTTGAAAATCACAGTCTGTAGTCGAGACGATTATTTGGCGAAACATGTGCTTAATGTCGCTAGTTATTACTACATTATGAGCGCGAAAGTTTAATAACACAGAGACTATGTCTTGCTGCAACTTTGGCCCAGAATACAATGTGTCATTTAGCGATAAGCCATTTGAAGCTCTCGAGCTGGCATCAAAAACTACACGGAATTTTGAATTCGTCACACAATGATGTGGAATGTAATAACATTTATCGGGACGAGGATCCGCCGATGCGAGGACCATATGCCCTGTATTAATGTATTCGTCCATAAAGTTGACGTATTCCCTTCTCAAAGAAGGATTGTGCATAAGGCGATTTTCGAGCAATTGCAGCCGCCTTAAGGCGATATCGCGCGAATTGGGAAATTTTGGATTTTGCACCTTGAACGGCAACGAAACGACATATCGACCAGTACTATCACGGGATACCGTAGATGAATATAACGACTCGCAAATGGCATCCGCGGCGTCGACCGTAGATATCTGCGGGGGTTCTTCTGTTCGCCAAAACGCTTTCAATGTGTCATCGAGGGTTGGAATTTCGACCGATGTCAGATAAGCTTTAGCAACTGCGTTCGACGCGGGACCAACGCATCCATTAACAACCCAACCGAAGACCGTGTTAAGTGCTGCGGGTTCATTTTGGGACGTACTCAAAATTGCGCCAGGTTTAATCACGTGTGCATATATATCGGCACCTAGCAATAAGTCTACTTGACGGGCCCGATAAAATTCGGGATCAGCTAATACTAAGCCAGAAATATGATTCCATTGAGAAGGGTCGATGGAACTCGCAGGTATATTCCCGGCAATTTGAGGGATTACATGGGCCTTTATGCTAAATACAGGCACCGGCTTATTGCTGTAACAAGGACGAAGACAACATGTTGCAAAACCTGCAGAAAGCAAGGCCTTTTCAGAGGTTTCTGAACCAATACCCTGAATAACGGTTTTAAATGGTGTAAGTGTTAATCCCAAGCGCCTTAAACCCTTTTGCGTGATAAAGCTACCCTGTGAACAATTATCAATGAGACAGCGCAACTTCTGAAAATTACCGAGAGCGTCTTGAATTTCCACAATAGCCGTAGAAAGTAAAACCGATTCGCACGACAATACGCTCGCACAAGCGGTTAGGCTCGTTTGCACCTCGGGGGGTGGAACAGTTACACCGACCTCAGCATTCGCCGAACTTTGGGATCTTGCCGGAAAATGGAGCATCGTGTGGTGTTTATTGCGACAGTTTCTACATACTGATTTTGATGGACAAGAATTACTCATATGGTTAAAGCGCAAACAATTCAAACAAAGACGATGCGATTTGACCATTTCAAATCGCTCGTGTGGCGTTTTTGCCGCAAACACAGGGCACGCATAAACTGTATGTGCCAATTGACAAATCAGACATTTCGAAGTGTTTTCGCTACCTGAAGTAAGTTTATTATTCGAGGATTTATTTACTAAGAACGCCGATTTAGTAGACGGCTTTGCAAACAGGTGTTTGAACCCTTTGTTGGCTGAGTTATCAACACTTTCCAAGACGCGACATTGACTTTCAATAAAATCTTCTAATTGTTTTAGCGTTGGAATGTCCGATGCCTTAGACCTAATCTCCGATTCAAATAATTTTCGCGTATCTGTATCAAGCTTATCTAAAAGGATGCTAAACCACATAAAGTCCTCTAACGAATTAGCAATGTTTAGAGCCTTAAGGGCCAAACGATTCTCTTTAACGTGGTCAAAGAGTTTTCGCAGGTCTTTCGCGGATTCTGCTTTCAATTTTGGAAAATTATTAATTGATGTCCAATAGTGATTAGCTAATCTACGCTTATCATCGTAGCGGTCGACGAGTGTATCGTACGCGATTTTATAATTATCTCCTGACAAAGGCAACGACTTAATAAGATTTAATGGCTCATTTTGTAAACAACTCAAAAGGTATTGCAGTTTTTGAATGTCAGACAAATCAGATCTAGTATGTATTGCACTTCGAAATAATTCGATAAAACCGGTCCATTGACTATACTCTCCGGAATAAATCGGAAGTTCCAGTTTCGGCAAACGGACGTTATTAGAATGATTGAAGCTACGATTCGAAGAATTGTCATTAAGATTGCTAAAACTCGGGGACGATTCATTATCAGGAAACAAAGAAAAATAAATAGCTTCAATACTATTAAAGGCATCATCAAATTGTTTCCTAATGGCCTCTTCGGATGCTAGGTCCGGATTAGCTTGAGTGGATATATTTTGAATAATTGCGCGATGCAAGGGTTGAAATTCATCATAAATCGACTTTGCCCTGTCAAGTCGCCGTTTGAATAACGGACGTAACGCGGTTTCTTCCTGAGATGAAGAAGCTAGGTCACGAATTTCCAATAATTGATTAATTAAAGTACTGCGGAGTGCCAAATTCATTTTAAGCTGATTGGCCATGATTTATTGGTAAGCGGCGACGGAAGTATGCGACAGAAGGCTATATCCAAAATCCAAAACTTTGAGGATCGGCAGCCGCCTGCAGTGCCACAGCAATAAAGGCAAAAGCAATAAAACCCAACCGTTCTACGATGGTCACTTGTTGACCATATGCCCGGCGCAACCAAACTAGGAAATTCCGAGAACGAGCGACAATGGATGCAAAGATGCGGACCAAATTAGGCATAAAATTAATATGTGGGACGGCCAAACGTAACGACATACGCAATATACAAGAATCAATAACGTTAAATCAATAATAACTCGTAAATAGCTGTACCTGCGCTGGAGCTTTGAATTTGGAAAATAAACGATATCAAAATTTGGAAAATTCGACAAATTTGACGCGTTTCTTACTACAACAAAAAACGGATAATCTCAATTGATTAGATCCGGCTCGAAGGACCAGAAATGTATCTGTCTCCAGGGCAATTAATATCTAAATTAATTCTACCTAAACGGAGAGCATAAGACTCGATAATACCCACGCAAGGTAGAAATTCGTACAGGGACTTACCTTGGAGGGACATACAGGATGGCTCATGTGGGGTGGCACGTCGATTGACCCGTGACTCCAAGAGCACAAAACGATAAACACGAGCGATTACACAAAAACAACAAAAAAAAACGGGATCAGTTGACCGACCGTTCACCAACTCGTCTTAGGTTCATCTCTTGCTATGTGGGCCACTGACCCAACATTTAGGGGTGGCAGGAGAGGGGACAGTAAGCCCCATAACTCGACGTTCCACCAATAGTGGGTACACTTACCGCTAGGTAGAATTACAAACTACACTAAATTTATGTACAGCTATTTACTTGTATTAAGAATTACGAATGAAATAAACTAAACTAACATGATTAAAAGCTAAATACCAAACATGTAACATTCAAACGTTTTGGCAGTTCACATAGTCCAACCAGTCTATCACTAAGAATACCAGCTACCATATTAACACTAAATCTGCGTTAAAAATGCGAGCGACTTCTTAAATGTGGATTTTCTATAGCCCACTAATGAAAATTATGATGAATAGTAATACTACCTCTTGTGAAAAAAGCTTCATCGGCACATAAAATATGCGGTAGGATGTCTTGATTATTTTTTACGCATTTACAAAATCTTGGACGAGCTTCTTCTGCAGTTAAAAATTTTGTTTCAAAGCATGACTTAACTAATTTGATTTCGTTAGACATAGGTAATCCAGATTTCATTTGAAACAGCATTGTACCCGCATTTTGAAATCAGTCTACCATAATTTCTGCCAATTAGACGAATTTTATTATCTATATAGTAGTCAAATTAATTGCAAATCGATAAGAAAAAAGTATATGCAGTTACTGCTACAGAAGAATTAGTCACTGTACAAAGTGGACGACAGATGCGACCACCTAAATACAACATGTTCATTAAAAAAGTCCACAAGGGGCGGCTGTAAAAATTCAAACGTATGAATAATATGTTGGTGGCACTGTAAGTCTATGTCAAATTCGAGGTTAGCAGGTTAGGTTTTCCGTCAGTTTTGACACAGACCCTTAGATCAGCAGCCAGAATGCTTACAACTGAGCTATGGAACCCGGTGGTATTGCAGTAACTCCCAATCGAGTTGCTGTAGTGTGCAGATAGTGCAGTGGGTAGTATGGGATCATCATTCACGGACGTGCGGCTATGTTTAAGACGTTTGCACCATTCAACTGTCTTCGTGCGGCCGAATGTCTCATCAGTCTAATCACCGTATCGTGCTTCACATCTTCTGAAATGTCCGCGAGTTTTATGCCTTCGTTCACAAGGTTTTTCATCACTACACGCTGTTCCATGCAAGCATGTCTGCCACTTGATTAACCCGCGACATGCGACCTACCAGTGACAGGGCACACTTACCACCATGACAATCAGATCTAGCTGGCATTTCTTCGTATGCATATAAAGCTAAAAGTTCCGGTTTGGCTTGAACGTCCCTCGTATAAGCCTTTATTACCTATACAGAGTGTTAATTAAGTACGTAGACAAACTTTAAGGGGTGATTCCTTAATCAATTCTAAGATAAAAAGTTCATACAAATATGGAACCTAATGGGCGCTTCGGTTTCAATACACAGGATGTAGAAGTTTAAATAAAATTATTTTTTTCAAAAATCTGGAAGACGCACAGAGGTATTCTAATGAAACTTGGTGTGGCATTGTTTGGTAAAATAAATTTAATTTATTTCCACCAGTAGCGTGTATCGGGGCGAAATCAGTTACCTTATTTTAGAAAAATCTGGTACGCCACTGTTTTTTTGCCAATAGTGTGTTAGTTTCATCCACTGAAACTAAACAAAAGATGTATCTTTTATTTTTTGATAGTATAAACCTTTTTCGAGAAAAACTGATAAATCTGTAATAACAATTTTGTTCATTTGACATTAATGGGACCTAAACGGCTTCGTTTTCAAAATATAGTTCAAAGTTTTAAAAAATATTATTTAATAACAAACAATCTTACAATAGCTACAAAACTTTTGGCTAAAAAACAGTGGCGCACTAGATTTTTCTAAAATAAGGTAACTGAGGTGGCCCTAATGCACGCCACTGGTGGAAATAAATTAAATTTATTTTGACCGAACAATACCACTTTATGAAATACTTACCTACACCAAGTTTCATTAGAATATCTCCAGCCGTTTTCCAAATTTTTGAAAAAAAAATTAACTTCAACACGCTGTATTTTGAAAACGAAGCCGTTTAGGTCCCATGTTAGTATGAACTTTCTGTCTTAAAATTGATCAAGGAATCACCCCTTAAAGTTTGTCTACGTACTTAATTAACACCCTGTATATCTACGCTTTTCTACATTTTGCATTATTCGTTATTTTCAATTATTGATGTACTCTCTCACGGTCATTACCCCAGATAATTCTATAATCTAAAAGCTGTTAAAAAGAAATATGTTGTACGTCGGCGGGAGGGGGTCTCGTTGGCTACACTAATCAGTTCAGAAAGATACACCATAATACAAAAAAACTATCAAAAACAGCGACATACAAGATATTTAAAAAAAATCTGGTGTGATACACGCACACAACTTCCTTTTACAGTGATCTTATAATAATTAGACAAAAATTCGATTTTTAATTTTTCAGCTTTTGTCAAACATTTTCAAAAATTACAAATACTACAGAAACCGTACAAAATAGAGCGTTAGTGCAAGAGAAAAATTTTCTCTAAAATTTTAAGCTGAATTCAAAAATGTAATAATATACTGGGTGTTCTATTTAAAATAGGAGTTAATATAAAAATTTGCAAAAAACAAAAGAACCCCATTTTAGGGGTATTCAACTGGAAAATCACCTATCTCACATCAATACACATTAAAAATGTAATAAAAATATAAAGTTTGAAATCGTTAGAGCCGTTTTTGAAAAAATCGAAAAAAAACTGAAAAATCACAAGAGTAAACACTATACTTCCGATTATGCGATTTTCTTCAAAAGCTTGCTGTCGCATCTAAGTAATACACAAAACTTATATATGAAGTTTCAAAGCCATACCTCTCTTCGTTTTTGCGATATTCTGTCCACAGACAGACAGACACACAGACAGACAGACCAATGAACAAAAACTGTTTTTGGGTTCAGGGGACTCTAAAACGTGAAGATCTGTTGAAAACTCAATTTCGAATTTTTGGGGTGAATCCAATACTTCCTTTATCGCAAAAGTAAGTAAAAATCAGATATAATTATTAAGACTAGGTTAAGAAGTTTTAGGATATAGACGTCACTGTATACTAGCTTACAAAATCCCGAAGTGAACAACTTCACAGCCAATGCAACCGATTTATAATAGTTATTTATGTACCAAGGACGTAAGAAGGCGTTTATGGCCCTGTGTACCGTGAATATTACAGCTCGCGAGCTGTAACATGACAAGGTCCATAAACGCTAGTTATGCACTAGGTGCATACATAATTATTTTATATACAGACCAGAATATTCACAATTAAAACCAGATTTATAATTTTATATGAAACAGGCAGGGGAAATACTAACCGCGGTGCCCGTCTTAATTAGCACCAACGGTCACACGCCGGACGCGAAAACAAATACATCACGCTAATTAGGATACTCATGTTGGGTATCAACAGAAAGAGAAGGTTCAGAGCAATAAAACAAAAGCAAGCCCGCCACCGAAACGGTCCAACGCGTGGAGCGCGCTGGTTAAAAATTAAAATTCACACCATTCCAGGACACGTCTCATGAGGCGGAATCTCGCGAAACTCCGATTCACCGCGCTAAGCTCCCAGGAGTGACAGGTTGTAAACGACCCGCCGCTTGGGCTAAGGCAAGTGCCGCCCGGCAGGCGTCATCACTAGAGCGCGGATTCTAGGGCAATTGCCTAATTGTCATTTTTTTAGGCCCATGTATGGGACTTCGACAGAAATTTGTTTCATACAAAAACAAGTTTAAGCCTAAATGCCTTAAATGTGAAATAAACGCCTAAGCACCTTTTTATAGTGCCTAAAATAGGCTTTGGTTGTCTTTCGAATTTTAGTGGTTCAGAAACCTCGGCCACTTTCATGAGAGTGCTTTTTGTTTGTGCGATGTGACTTTTTTTTAATATCAAAGCCCTGCCCCAGCATCAAAAATGTTTGAAACGAAGTTTATGATGGTCAGCTTTAAGTATTTTTTGTTAAAATGCATTTATGAACGATTTTGAGTGAATCTTTACAAGAGTCTGCATAACCACAACACTCGAGCGAAGTTTGTAAACGTGTGTTGCCGTGATTTGTCAACGATACCGACATTACCTACCCAATAATCTAAAACCTAATCTCAAATCTGGCCAATTCCGAATTCCACATCACGCTTTTTCTGCTGTTTGTCTTGGGTTGTGGCATTGGCTGCAATTTGTGGGCATTTCTTGGTTAATTAATAGTAATTTTACAAGACCGTTACTTGGAACTTTACGGGCGAGCACGGTAGTTAACGAGCGAGCGAAGCGAGCATGTTATCCGTGCGAGCCAGTAAAGTTCTAGTAACGGTCGAGTATTATACAATGTTTCATGGTATTTTGAATCATAAACACCTTTTTTTACAAAACATTGTTTCCATAGATAAAACATCTCTTTACCGACCTTGTCCGTTAAAAGGCTATATGCCCGTAGAAACAGAGCTCAGTAAACTGCCGTTTACAATTCAGAATACCGTAAATTGTATTACATCTTGATCGCCATGCCGCATTGAAGGAAAAAATTAAAAGGTAGTTGACGGAGTTGAACGATACACAGGTGTTTCAACAAAACACATTCAATGAGGGTAAATTTGGAGCAATATTTAGTGTGTCACGCGAATGCTCAGTATTATTAGTATTACACTTACATTATCATCAATTACTATCTACATATTATCAAATTATCATTATTTTATTAGTTAGCGTTAGAGTACCTAGATGACATTTGAGATAAACGCTACTTGGAGAGTAGTGACGCTACACTGAATGTCAACGTACTTTACAATTTCAAACATAACATTTCACAACCATTCTGATTGTTGGTTCTACGCCGCTGACAAATTTATTTGACGTTAACGTCACAATATCGGATGCCAACACGATAAAAAGAAAGTTACTAAATTTTCGTGCCCTTCCTCTTATTAAAAATTAAATGACAGATGACATCTATGTCATCTACTTAACATAACTAAGTAAGATGTTATTTTTTTCACCATTTCATTTTTGTTTATTTCATAGCACCTAAGGTAAGTTTTTTTCCTATAAAAATTTTCAAGGTCAAGATAAAATTGGCAAAACTGCTTTTTTTAAATTATTAGAACATTTATTTTCGTCAGGTTTTTCTGTAAACGACTTGTGTCATTTTGACATTTAAAATTAAATTGTCAGCTTTGCTTTTTTGAAAATGAATATGCGTAAAAAACGGAATCTTTTAAAGTTAAATGCAAAAAAAGCAATTCTGAAGTGTGCAGAGGAACCGTTGGATCTGCAGCCTAACATGACAGAAGAAGAAGTTGACGAAAGATTACCTAAAAACAAAACTCCTTTAATGCCAGATTTTAAATTTCCCACCAATTTTTAGTTCTAAAAAGTCACTAAAACAAATTCTACCAACATATCTTTTTTAAAGGGATCCAAGCAATGCCAACATAAACACTGAATTCTTTGACCTTCAAAATTTTTATAAGAAAAAAAAGTACTTTAGTATCTGTTTTTTGCTTTATGCTTTAGAATTAATAAAAAAAGTAAACCAAACATTTTTGTGGCCTGAATAAGGAGCCTATTTTAACTTTTTTTAAGGGCCTAAAATACGCGCTCTAGTCATCACCCGGCGAACCAGAAATGGATTAATTAAAAAGAAATAAAATCCGCCACCCACTCGTGTGGTTATTAAAAGATTCACCGCAAAATAAGGAATGTACCGGATTTTCGTTCTACCACACGAACAAAACTCCAAGGCCGAGCGCGGACGCTAAAATTCGAACTCAGAGATGAAAATTCGAAGCCCAGCCAGGTGCTCTAAGCCGCCAATCTAGTAATTAAAAAGAAACGCAATGAGCCACCCATTCCTGTGTGTTATCAAAAGATTCACCGCGAAATAAGGAATTTTCTGGATCTCCGTTATCACGCGAACAAAACCCCAACGCCGAGCGCGGAAGAAAAACAGAATTCAGATATGAAATCTCGAAGCCCGACAATACCACAGAAACCACTCGAGTGACATATCGACAGACGCGTCTTTTCGCCAAAAAAACAATGGTGACAAAATTAGGCCGCTAAATTAAGACGTCGATTAATTAGCGTAAAAATGTCCCGAATAAAGGGAACACGGCCAGGCTTCCCCACTCTCCAGGCAATGGGAATGACGGATAAGGAGACAAAACCGAGAGATCCCTTTATTAGCAGGGACATTTTGCGGACAAGATCACGGAAGCTGCAGCAGTCGAATCTACCAGTTCGCTCTCAGCCTTCAACAGTCGAATCTACCAGTTCGCTCAACAGCTCTCCGATCCGCGAGAGGCCAGCCCAGTCGCCGCCGCCGATCGCTTCTTCAGCCCCGCCCGTCCTATTGGTGGCCGTGACCACACCAGCGACACCCTCAGTTATCCCCGCTTTTCCTGCGATGGCGTAAGCAACCAGAACCTTTTTCACCATCGCCTGCAAATACATTGTGCGGCCTCGTTGCGGACACCTATGGGTTTGTTTATTTAACAATCAACAAGCCCTGTTCGACCGCCTGTTCGGGCCATCGCCGCCCACTACCCCTAAATCGCAAAGCCCGTCGTTGTCGCCCGCCGCCATCCCCGCTAGGGCCAGGGTACCGTATCGGTGAAAGCATACGCCTGGAGAAAGCCCCGTCGCGTCGCAGCCCGTCTGCTCCAGACCCTGCGAATACGCCCAGAGCCTGCGTCAGCTGGAGCGTCAGCACCACAGACAGCCTGCGCCTGCCCCGCCGTCATATCATTCTCCACCCCCGGAGACTAGACCTGGAGTTGGACCTCCATCTGCACCCCAGCGAGGAGAAGGAGCTCCAGCAGCTGTGGGACGCCGCCCGCCTGGTCCCAGAGCCTAGCATCCGCCTCCGCCTGACAGAGGCCGATCTGCCCCTGCGCCGCTCCCCGGTAGCTGACACCCAGTCCGCCCGCCGACTCAACCCCAACCTCCACGGCCGGCTCCGCGCTCCCCTGCGCCCGATGCTCTGGCTCTGCCGCCGGAGTCAGCGCCGCCACCACGCCCAGCGCCGCCCCCGAGGAGAACTCGCCCCCTCGACGCAGTTGCGTTGGTTCCTTGGTATTTGGGTGTATGGACAATTCCGGACCTTTGTACAGTATTCTTGCCCCTATCTATCATTGTTTTTACTTCCTTTTACTACTATAAAGGAAGTATTGGATTCACCCCAAAAATTCGAAATTGAGTTTTCAACAGATCTTCACGTTTTAGAGTCCCCTGATCCCAAAAAACATATTTTTTTTCATTGGTCTGTCTGTCTGTGTGTCTGTCTGTCTGTGTGTCTGTGAACAGAATATCTCAAAAACGAGAGACAGCAAGCTTTTGAAGAAAATCGCATAACCGCAAGTAGGTGTTTACTCTTGTGATTTTTCAGTTTTTTTCGATTTTTTCAAAAACGGCTCTAACGATTTTTTTTAAATTTTACATTTTTCTTACATTTTTAATGTGTATTGATGTGAGATAGGTGATTTTCCAGTTGAATACTTCTAAAGTGGGTTTCTTTTGTTTTTTTTTTCTATTTTTTTATTAACTCCTATTTTAAATAAAACACCCGGTATATTATTACATTTTTGAATTCACCTTAAAATTCTAGAGAAAATTTGTCTCTTCAACTAACACTCGATTTTGTACCGTTTTTGTAGAATTTGTAATTTTTGAAAATTTTTATCAAATGGTTAAAAATTAAAAATGAAATTTTTGACTAATTATAAGATCACTGTAAAAGGAAGTTGTGTGAGTGTATCACACCAGATTTTTTTACTTCCTTTTACTACTATAAAGGAAGTATTGGATTCACCCCAAAAATTCGAAATTGAGTTTTCAACAGATCTTCACGTTTTAAAGTCCCCTGATCCCAAAAAACATTTTTTTTTTTCATTGGTCTGTCTGTGTGTCTGTCTGTGTGTGTGTCTGTGAACAGAATATCTCAAAAACGAAAAGAGGTATGGCATTGAAACTTCATATATAAGTTTTGTGTACTATGTAGATGAGACAGCAAGCTTTTGAAGAAAATCGCATAACCGGAAGTAGGTGTTTACTCTTGTGATTTTTCAGTTTTTTTCGATTTTTTCAAAAACGGCTCTAACGATTTTTTTAAAATTTTACTATTTTTCTTACATTTTTAATGTGTATTGATGTGAGATAGGTGATTTTCCAGTTGAATACTTCTAAAGTGGGTTTCTTTTGTTTTTTTTTCTATTTTTTTTATTAACTCCTATTTTAAATAAAACACCCGGTATATTATTACATTTTTGAATTCACCTTAAAATTCTAGAGAAAATTTGTCTCTTCAACTAACACTCGATTTTGTACCGTTTTTGTAGAATTTGTAATTTTTGAAAATTTTTAACAAATGGTTAAAAATTAAAAATGAAATTTTTGACTAATTATAAGATCACTGTAAAAGGAAGTTGTGTGAGTGTATCACACCAGATTTTTATTGTTTATGTTAACTGTAAATAAATGTAGGTAGTAAATAAAAGCAACCAATAGCACTCTCCGTATTACTCATTCGTTCGCCCCTCTACTCTGCGTTTAGCCTATCTACGACTGAGCCATTGTTAATAGTGGACACGCCCTCACGCACCAGACGAGTGAAGTCAAATTTTTATAAATTTTGGCAATCTACGATGTCACTAATTGTCACTTGTCAAACTAACAAACAAAAATACCGTAAAATATCTTTTTAAAATTTTATTTAAAAAAGTACGCTTTTTAAATTAATTTCGGTGTGTGAAGTGCCACTTTTTTCACTCAGTGAAAAAAAGTGCTTTTAATTTCGAAATGAACGATTTTAAACAGACGTTTCCTTAGTTACCAGAACTGACCAACGTACTTGACTGAAATATTAGCGTGCTTATTTTTCACGCGTGTGAAATATTAAACTCGGCTGCGCCTCGTTTAATAACCCTCCACACTTGTGAAAAAAAGTTGCACTTCTAACACTTGTGGTCTAAATAACTATTTTCAACTACCACTTCCTAAAGGAGCCTACTATTTGACAGTTTCTATACGTCAAAAATACGTTGTTATTGCATATTATGCAATAAACATTTTATTGCACACTTGTCACTTTATTGCATACTTCTGGCAAAACTATTTTTTAAATTTGGTGAGTTCGCAATTTGAAACAATGAAAGCATTCCTATCATGATTTTTAGTGTTTTTAAATCGCTTTTAGTATAAATATGTGGTAGTAGCAAAAATATGTATACAACTCGTATCTAAAGTTTTTTCCATTTGTCAGATTTAAAGAATTCGCATTCGGTCCATTCTCTAAACTTACTCACGCGTACAAAGATGTGCCGTTTTACATACTCGTATAAATAACTAATTTTCCACTTATCTATGATATGTTGTTTATATCTGCAAAATACCAGGTATACAGGGTGGTGAAAAATAGCTCATTATGATAATCTCTGAAACTTCTTTGTGGCGTGAATTCATAATTCATATTCTTATTTGGGTATTTCGCCACTCTGCAAATTAAAAATATTAAATAACGAAAATATTAATAACGAACGTTTCGAAGGACAATCTGCCCTCGTTATCAACGAATAACAATTAAAACGAACAAGAACTTAGCTTTTTTCACTGGAAGGAAAAACGACCAACCTCCAATGAATTGTTTGACATTGACGTTTGTTGATATATATATATACCTACTTGATCTCATCTTTAAGAATCGATAGCCAACTATTGTCTAAAAATATTGAGAAAGACGACACGCATTTTTCTTCGTTAAGCAAAATATATGCCGTTTCCTTAATTTTTCGCCTAGTTGACATCGATTCTTTAGACAAGATCTTTGTGTTGTGCCATTGTATTTTATGGTTTTCATCCCAAGCATGTTCTGCCAGCTTAGACTTATTGAACTGATACGTTTTCATCATATTTTTATGTTCTTTAACTCTAACTGCTGAAGGTCTGGATGTTTCACCGATATAATATTTTCCGCATTCACAGGGAATACTATATATACAATTCCTTGAATGTTGTTCTTCGTTGAACGGTTTAGTTTTTGTAAGAACTGACCGCAAAGTATTCATCGTTTTGAATACCGTCCTAACATTGAATCTATTTCCAATTCGTCTAATTTTGTCAGATATGCCTGGAATATATGGTATAGTTAGAGTATTATATCTTTGAGTGTCATTCCTTTGTATGTGTGTGGCATTGCTTCGTGTATTGAAAATGTTCCGAACAAGAGTCTCTGGATAGCCATTATCTTGTAAAACATTAATAATAAATTCTTTCTCTTTTTTGAAAATTTTATCATTAGAGCAAACAACTTTGGCTCTGTCGTAGAGACTTTTTACAACGCCTGTCTTTATGTTTTTGTGATGGTTGGAATTAAAATGTAAGTACCTATTAGTATTGGTTTTCTTACGGTATACTGATGTTTCAAAAGTATTTATTGTGCGTGTGATAAGTGTATCAAGAAAGGGTAACTGATTGTTTTGCTCTGTTTCTAATGTGAATTTGATGGAGGTTTCTTTACTGTTAATATGTTCAAGAAATTTGTCCACCTCATCCATATCATCGTTATTAATATTTTCGTTATTTAATATTTTTAATTTGCGAAATACCCAAATAAGAATATGAATAGCGCATTATATCATTACTCCTCTTTTCCTGAGAGTGCATAGGGTCGTTTCTTACAAATCTTGTTCCAATATTCAGCTCCATTCTCTTACAATCGGTAAAATTACATATAATTCTTCAACAAAAATGCGGCAACGTTGTTTAAGTAAGTATACCATGCATTGTGCTGTTGCTATGAAGCATGTTTACCATAAATTACAAATGCTTCAGCAATGTTGCGAGGTTTAATGTTAATGTTTTCTTTGTGTTTTTTGCAAAAACAAGCTTGCAAAACTTTGCATACAAATTACCTACTTTGATTGCAGTATTTCGGGATAGTAGGAATGTAAATCATATACTTATTTCTACTTTATATATTAAAAAAACTTGAAGAGACATAATTATGTATTTGAAATTATGGATATTTAAATTTACAATTAGTTGGTGAAGGCATACGCCCTAGCGCATAAATAATGTACTAGTTTTTCACCACCCAGTATAGAGCAGTCCAGAATGCCCTCTTATAATGAACGGGCGTAATCGCTACGTCCGGTCTTTACGCCCTAGGGCGTTATGAACTGCTTTTCAAGATATTCAATTTATTTATGTATTTAATTGGACAATAAAACGTTGTATGCACCATGAGCATTACTTAATGTTTATACCCCTCGGTCGACTTACAAATCCCGAACCAGAGGCCCTGGGGCTTGTAAACTGGTCGCCCTCGAACGGACATTATCGAAACTAATTAGATTACACAAAGTCATTCGGATAAAGCCGCATAGCAAACTATGCCAAAAGTTCTAAAAACTTGTTTAAATTTGGAATGTTATGGTAAGCATGGCGGGCTGCTGCAGACCTCATAGTAATTCGTTCAAATGACGGAAAAATTAAAAGGCAACCTGTAGAAATCGCGTAATGCATGTGCATCGGCATTTTTCCTCTCATCTCAAAATATTTTCAGTATTTTTAATCTATTAACTCCGAAAATACACCAATCCTTACAGAGAGCTTACAATAGTGACTCATTTAAGATGTTTATATTAGTTGTTTATCAATTAGCTAAATATTTTCTGTCTATCGTATATCAAATAATATCTAATACCAATGCTAGTAAGTATTATTGTTTCATTGTTAACTTAGAGCTAACAATAAATATTTGTTTTTGTCATTGATCCATATTTTCACTTTCTATTTAGCGTGTTTAAATATCTTGTTAAATGTAATTAAAGAAAGAGAGATGCTTTTATGTAAATCCCAATGAGTAAAATTAAGACAAACAAAGCATATTTTGCATTGGGTATGAATAGTAGGTAGGTGTAATTAATCATTACTTTCTTTAATCAAGAGGTGTTAATACGACCCGCTTACCGTTGATACCATTGAGTTCCTATCCAGTATACAAAATTAGTCACTGTTAGAGCCAATGTTTAGACATGACCAACGTTTAAAACCTCATATGAACAATACAAGTAGATTATGCTGATCCACATATAATTGAATTACCAGCAGAGCAGAAATAGAAAGAATGACTAGCATGTTTGTTTTTGATCTACAGCTGATTACCGCTTCGTTCAGTCGAAATACCTACCACATGTCTGCATCGAACAACAAAACTCAACATTAAATTGTGCTTTTTAAGTTTTGGTAGTTTTGAATAACTCCTGCTAGTCTATCATACATTAAAATTGAATTAGACCACGACTAGCAGTGAGCAAATATTTGAAATAACTCTGAATTTGTCAAATACCGTTTGCACTAATCTTGTATTTACCCTTTCTATAGTTTGATCAAAAATAATTGCCTTAAAGGCAACGCACTTTCGAGTTGATTATCACTGCTCTTGGTTAATTATAGCTGAAGATAGTTGTAATGATCACTTTGTTTCGACCAATCACTGCCATTGTTACAATTACTACTTAGTTCCACGTTCTGCATACTTATTTCAAATTTAGTATCGGTATTGGGCCTTAGATATACAGTGTGTCCGCGGATTAAATTCACATAAGGTGTAAATGACAACATATTTTCGAGTTAGATGTTAATATTCTAGGAATCGTTCCTGCTTGTTCTCAAACCAAGATTTTGAGAAAATCATTCAAATTAATTAATATACAGGGTGTTTTTAGGATCGATTTTTTAAAAATGGCGAAGAGTGAACTACCTTTATTAGAAGATATAACAAAAAAAGTATTAAGAAAAGTTGTTTAAAATTAAGAGTAATGGTAGACTCTCAATTTTCAGACAAATCGGTCTACTTTGATTTTTAAAAACATTTTTTGGTTTTTTATACCAATATACCTTTTATCGTAAGGTCACTAAATCACGTTAGCTTCGCTAACACAGGTAAGGAAACACCATTTGACAAGTTCAAAAAACGAGTTTGTTAATGTCAAATTTACCATAGGCGCTACTAGTTAGGGCATAAATAATTCTTCTTATTATTAATGTATTCTTCGAATGCCATGCCACAATCCTTTCTCTAGGTTGTAGGTTAGCCAGATGATCGTTTTTAACCGCAATTTAAAATGTGTTTCGTTATCTACTGACTCTGAAGCTTGAAGATCTGAAGAAATATCAAAGGTAATTTTTCACGATTACAAATCATTTGCCTAAATTATGACCTAAATAGATGATTGTGATCTCGGATTCCTTAGTTCTCCCGACGAATTTTGTCAAAACGTAGGTATTTATATTAAATAGCATTATGGTTTTCATTTGCTGCGTTAAAGGTTGCCTGAACAACAGTATAAAAAGTTACACGTTGTTTTAAGTTCCTGAAGGTAATTTAAACTGTAATATTTATCAATACTTTTAATGAATTACTTATTGCAAATTAAGGACCAAGAAATAGCATAAAACGGCAGAACTGTTTGAAAGAAATAAATAGACCACTAGATGATATGCATCATTTACGTGTGTGAGGTGCCGAAGTATTGGAATGCGGCGAGCGGCACACAATATTCGCTAACGCTTTAGATTTGTGAAAATTATTTTTTTTAACCTGGCAAACTTTTACAAATAATTTGTTATGTAATATTTATTTATTGCGTTCACGTTACACAAACTTCAATTTATTTCCATTATACCCTATAAACTGATTAGGTACGCCACTGACAAAAACGAGTTTGGTTTGACATAAATAACTCCGAGTTTCCCTACCTGTGTTAGCGTAGCTAACGTGATTTAGTGACCTTATTTTATCGTGGCTGTAGGAGACACTCTTAACTGGTTCATGAACTAAGATGTTAAAAAAATAATGGAGTACCTCCTACAGCTACGATTAAAGGTATGTTGATATAAAAAATTTAAAAAAAAATTAAAATCAAAGTAGGCCGATTTGTCTGAAAATTGAGAGTCTGCCATCACTCTTCATTTTAAACAACTTTTCTTAATACTTTTTCTGTGTTCTCTTCTAATAAAGGTGGTTTACTATTGGCCATTTTTTAAAAATCGATTCTAAAAACACGCTGTATATTAATTAATTTGAATGACTTTCTCAAAATATTGGTTTGAGAACAAGCAAGAGGGATTTCTAGAATATTAACATCTAGCTCGAAAATATTTTGTTATTTACATTGTATATAGCATTTTTCTTTGATGCAATGCATATTTAAAGAGCAAAACATTTTTGCATTTTCTATATTGTCAAAGAAATTAAGTTTATAAAATACTTGTATTTACAATTTCAAAACAACAAATACAATTCCTAGTAAAATTATGTGGATATGTCATTACAGTGGTCGAAATAGTTAGATGTATATCAAAACCATTTTTATACGTAAAGACATAAACAATTTGATTTCAGAAAAAAAACATCGTTCACTTGGAGTGCTGCGACAGCCACCATTTTTAAGTGAAAAGAATAGTTTTGTGTTGAACAAATCTGAACATTTTGGTCAATAAGTACTACAATGATTTAGTAGTTGGCGATACTGCGTACATACTCACTAATTTAACATGAGGTTTCAGTAAAAGTTTCATAAAAGGCGGAGAGTCAATAAACTAAAATAAAGTGTACCATACATTCAAACCGAGACATAAGCTATTATTTCATTTTTAATGTATTTGGAATTCTCGAAAAGACAATTTTTGAATCAATCATTTACCATCTAACACTCACTCAATTTAAAAAATTATTTGCATTAAATGTGTATTATTTTGGGGGATAGTTTTACGAGAATATTTACTGTCGTAACACTTGACCATTGGTTAGAACACGATGTAGCACCAGGGCACAATTTGCACTCATATTCAATTCACTGCACTCATATTCAATTCACTAACTGAAAATCTATCAAATGAATTGCACCCCATTACATTACATCAAAATTGTCAAAGATGCTACTCCTGTTATGTTTGTTGGAGTACAGGAATATTATTACGTTCAATTCTTTGTGTGATAAATCATTAATTTTTTGTGCTAAAGCTTTAATTACATAAAAAGCATGCAAAGATACATTTGCCCAGCTTTATTATAAAAAATGTTTTAGGCGTTTCGGTTATTTATGAAAACAAGTCTAATAAACTTTATATCAAGAAAATAAAAAATACAGACTATTTTAAGCTGCCGTATATTGCGTTTATTTAAGCGAATCTCTATTTTTCACCGCTTACGATTCTTACGAAACATTCACACAGTGCAAATTATGTGGAACACACTATACAGGGTGTAAGAGCTACGATTATTTGAAGAGATAGGAAAATGCTTATTAGTAAAATTAATAGACAGAAATGCAGCTGACATACCCGTTACCAATCTTACATTTTAACTTTCGGAAAATGGCATCGAACTTTTATTTTTCAACGGAATGATATATTTTATTTTAGCCGAAGTCGTGGAGAATTTTTTTCTCCATTCAACCACATTAAATTATTATACCCTCACATAATGATATATTTGAGAAAAAGCGGGAAAGCTGTAGATGGTTGCTGTTTGCAGTAAAGCTGAATTATCAATCCCGTGCTGCTATTGCAACTAGACAATTTCACGCACCTTTGATAGTTGTTACGGAGTACACTACACCGTATGTGTTATGTCTTGTAAATTTTTGTCAGTTTATTACAAAAACTAATTTGATTACAAAAAATGAATTATTTCCAAGGAGAATATTACAAAATTCCAATTGTATCTTCTACTTTTGTTAAGACAGTAATTATTCAATTCTAACTGAAAACCGCAATAACTGAAATTCCACAGTCTTGTGTTTGCAACAGTTTTTTTACGTTTTACGATCTCATCGAGTAACAAATTAATACGAAAATGCAAATATAGAGCAATTAAAAAAGAATGTTAATCTGATATTTGTATGTTTATATTAAATTTAAAAAAGTTGTTTTTAATTCTTGTTGATTTTATTTGGAATGCTATTGCACTATAAAGAGAAATTTAATCAAATGGTCATTAAAATCAGCAATGTGTAGGAGCTTAGAGAAAACCTTTTAACTAGAGACAATAGAAGTTTTATATTTCTCAAAGTATGTGCATACAATAATTCATTATAAATTTAGATACTAGTAATACTATTCGAAAAACGACTTAATCCACCAGGTTATCACATCTGACTTTGCTAAAATTCAGAAGTAACTTTTCTATAGTAAGAGGACTTATATCAACAGTAATATATTAAGTGCATAGTGACTTGCCGATAATCTTGGTCAAGGAATGCACGACTGCTTGTTGCGATGAAAATCTGCACGACAGCAGAGCTGGAGTGCAGATTTTCTAAAGCAACAATCAGAAATCAGAAGTGCATTCCCGGTCAGGATTATCGAAGCAAAGGAATGATGAAAGATATTTTTCCTCCAACCGCATGAATAAGACGCCATATTGTCGAATAATTTTGTAGAAAAAGTAAGTCATTTCGGGATGTTCACCAATTACCCTGGCACTTTTCGACTCATATTTGCACTAGTGCAAAAATGGACGGTTTTACATTGTAGATTTTAAATAAAAAACAAACGCTTCGTCAATATTCGGCAATCGCCGTCGTTGTTGTTTAATTCCTCCGTATAGTGATTGTTTATTTGCGCTGAATGTTCTACAATGTTGCCTACAATGTTTGATTCTAAATAATAAGTCATATTACCGAATTTACGAGTAGTTGGAGAAAAAATAGTATGTTTCATTCGCAAAAAAAATGTGTTTTCGGGACAAGTAAGACTCACAGGACTCCGCTGCGCGTCGTCCGGCCATCTGTCTTACTTGTCCCGAACTCATGCATTTTTGTATTAATGAAACAAATAACTATTGCGTGGCTAATGCGCAAATACAATGCATTACTTATGAAAACAAATGCTAGAACACTAATAATAATAAATTATCATAACTGTGTATTTAATTTTAATAACTAATGATTTGCAACATGAGAAAGGATATTGTATTTGGCTAGTTCAATTCAAAACTGATAAGTGATAATCCCATGCTTTGCACTTATCACTTATCTGTTATTTTCCCAGAAGCAGTTATTAAGGTTATTAATCTTACCTTGCCCTTCAACCAACAAAAAGGACACCAGAACAAACGGGAATATTCTAACCAAAACACTAATAATACGTTCATCTTTCAAGATAAAACTGCTATACCACAGCTTACAAAACTATCAACTAATTGTTACCAGTTGCACTTCCCCATTACCACCACTCCCACAGTACAGGCTCTTGATAGTGCGCAGTGGTAATAAGTTTGATATCAACAGTAGCAGAACAAAAGTAGCAGCAAAATTGACTATAGTATAGGACTCACAAACAAATTACTAAATTTAACCTTATTGAGTCGCTCCTGTATTGCATGACCTTGTTTCCCGTTTCAAGTTTTGGTTAAAAAGTGGAAAAATGTGATTTTTTTTCTGCTAACTTCTGAAAACATTAAATTTTTTACAGTTGAGAAACAAAAAACTTCGGGTTTGTGTTTTATGTTAGATAACTTATTATTCTTACAGAATGAACGAGGGCGAAGTCTAGAATGTGGAAAACGGCTATAGTAGCTGCATAAATTTCACTGTATCCTTATACCGGGTGATCACTTTCAATCCGGGACCCAGGACATATCTTATGTCACACAATTATGACTATCCTTGACTGTTTCTAAGTAGTAATATCCCAAGTGCGTTGAAATAGCCGATTAAATTTTGAAGTTTTCTGTCAGTATGTTTTGCTAAGAAATTTGTCAACTAAATCTGCTGTGCAACAAGAATTTTTTGGTGGAAAATTTACGAGATATATTTCTTCATAGCAAAAGAGTTTCACAAAAAATTGCCACAAATTTATGCAGGCTAGTTTACATACACGCGGGATATTCGACATGAATATTTCCATGATAAACAGATAAAATTCACTTGGCCAAGCACCTTTGATAATGATGCCAAATTTATTTAGAAGCGATTAAATTCTGACACATTTTTAACAGCGGTAAAATATTGACATTTTTATCATTATTAAACTGACAGAAACTATGGCAATTACCCATTACTATGGATATAAAGGAAATAATGTTAATTTGTGAAATACATGCAAATTACTCACCAAAGAAAGGGTATTTACAATGAAAACGTTTTGGCATCTGGATGACGTATTTTCAACAGTAATGTATTAAGTGCATATTGACTTGCCGATAATGCTGGTCAGATTGCACGACCGCTGGAGGGCGTATTTTCTAAACAATCCAGCGGAGTACAATCTGGTCAGTGTTATCGAAGCAAGGAACAATGCATGCAATACATTTTGCGTGACTATTGCTTGCATCGATTAAAAAAAACTAACGAATCATCATTTTAATGAGTAAGGTGGAGCATTACCGATAAGTAGTTATATAACAACTTACCGATAAGTTGTTATGTAACACCTTATGGACGCAAGTCGTTTTTGATTGGTTGAAAGTTAAAAAAGCGAGTTCGATCATTGGTTAAATGACATTGTTTGACAGATGTATACAATAGTCAGCTAAATGTTACAAGTAGCCGTATTCCATCATTATTATCGCTACACCATATTATCTCAAAATTTAAAAATATAACGAGCGCAGCACTGCGAAGTATGAGAGTTTTGTGTTTATATTTTCATCTTATTTAGTAATCTATGTCTACAAATTAATAGGCAATACTAGAACCACAAATGCAAATTAACTTGGATAGCTCAGACGTTTTCATCGTATTTTGGAGGTTGATTCTACTCGTCAAAATAAAAAAGTTCGTCAGGGAAATTCTACCCCTTGGTGAGAAATCATGACTTTTTCGGTCCTATGATGTAGAAGAAAATTTTTAAATAATTAATATCAATAAAAATGCACATCTTAGCAGGGCTACGATTTGCAGGAAAATCTCAGAGGGTACTCGCCCGTAAGTTCTATTAATTTAAAAGAAGATCGATGCTGTTATTCATAATTGTTAGAAAGCGGCCTTTCGAAAACAGTTACGTTTTATACAAAATAGTATTACCTTTCATCTGTGCATGCTGATCTTACACCTACTAGTATTATGACTCACGTATCTCAAAGTTTGCTAATTCCCGCACCGAACGATTTAGCCTCAATTGTATGTAACAAAGTAACAAAGGTTAGCATGCACATAGATAATGCATCTCCTGTAGTAACGTCACGGTAATCTGAAACATACGAAGGGCCTTCAAAATATATTGGAATTCGGTTACTGAAACAACTGATCGCAATTAAATTAGTTTACATATTTCTCAATATAGTCTTACTTAAGCTTAATGTATTTGCCAAACTTCTACTTCAGCGGCGCAACTCCTGAAATAAAATGTCTTCTCTTGACCTGGAACATCTCCAACAACGTAAAAACGCTTCTAAAATAAATGAATTATCTCCAAATCGGAGCACTTCTTTTCAACACGATTGCGCACCTCTATGCTATAATCAGATACGTAATAAGAGAATATGTATGTATCTGGATGTAACTTTTATCTTGGAGATGTACTGGAAGAAGAACTTAATTTCCAATTGTGGGGCTTTCTGAAAAGCTGCGTTTATATAAATACTCGTAGACAGAGATCCCTAAGCTACCTCGGGGAATCTATAAACCCTAGAGGGCGCGTCCCCAGGTGGCGGATCGGGGGAATGCCTAGCATATATACCGGGTGGTAGAGAAATCAAATACCTCCCGCGAATCAACAGGTCTGGTGGAGGGCAACAGCAAATAAATACGCATTATTAAAGTTCCGGTGGGTGACTCGGGCAATCACCAAGAGGGCAGGATAGGCCTTCGAAACCATACCCACTTTAAAAGGGTACAGCAATTTCTGGGCAACCCTGGGCGCATTGTTCCCAGTGGCGCGGCGTGCGAACGGAATTAGCTGTTCGTGCGAGAGGAGGGATGATAATACTTCATTGCCGGTGCATCCTAGTCTTAAAAGCGACCAATGTGTGTAGAGTTTTTCTTAGATGGGCTATTAGCCAGCACGTGGTTCATGGGCGAATTCTGCATTGTGAGCGGCCTTGACGCAGTTACCAGGTATGATGCATTCGTCAGCCGAGAACGAAGTTAGTGCTCTGGAGAAACACAACGCGGAGGAGACCGTTAAGTGTGTAATTTTAATTGTTGCTGTGCTAATTGCTCCAGCATGTCCGACTGGAATCCCTCAGAAACCCTTTGAGATTTTAACATTGTTTACTTTCATTACTACACAACCTCGCCTCTTCTGATATTCAACTTGCGAGCAATAGTTTTACTTTTGTTTGTTTAGATCAGTGATTCCCAAAGTGGGCGATATCGCCCCTTGGGGGGCGCTGGAACGATTCAGGGGGGCAATAGTAGCCTCGGGTGCATTTGGGGGGCGGTGAACAAAAATAAGGGGGCGGTGAAAGCTTAAAGAAGGAAGAGAAGATAAGATTTAGAAAAACCATTCATACATATTTCATCTGTTGTGTAACATTATTTTCCAAATAAACATACAAAATGCAAGTTACAGATTTATTTATTCCATGAAGACTATTTACCATTATTAAATGTTCTTATTCTTCTTCATACCATTTATTACTTTATTTATTCAGTCTGTTTATTCTCCGTTTCTTTAATTTTACTTTATCACACCCTGTAATACACCATCCAGAAAGTATTTAAATACCATTATACCAAAAAAATTCAGAAAAGATTTTTTATTTTAAAAATATCATTTTCTCTAGCAATAATAATTTATACAAAATTTGTATATGGTATATTTTATTATAACATTGCATAATTGACTTTTTCAGAAAATCATTTGAGTTTGGCTTTCACTTTAGTTATTCCGATTGTCAGTTAATACCTACAAATTAAAATCCAAGCTCTGATGTTACCACACAACTATCCCAACTAAATCAACTTATATGCTCGAACCTTTTTAATAAACTATTCGCAATTTAACAGTAACTGTATCTAATGTATCATTCATTAAACAATTCTCAAATCTTTATGTTGTACTTTTAATGTATAAATCCTTCCTTGTACTTTTTAATGGCTAATTAATTTATTCTTTCAAAATAATTTCCTACCTAGAAATACTCTTATAGATAATTATCAGTAGCAAGAAGCTACCACTACAATATCTTTCTGTATATTCGCTTAAAGAATGTAGATTTCCAGGAGGCGCCGAGTAATTTTTTTTCTGAAAAGGGGGCGGTAAGCCATTAAGTTTGGGAACCACTGGTTTAGATTAATGTCAGTCTGTCTGTAGTTATACGCTTAATTGTTTATTGCCTGTGATAATTTTCTACTGGCAGGCTATTTTAGCATAATGTGTGATTTGGGGTGCACCCGATGTATTTAATTATTATCCATATGTACCACTCTATTGGCTATTATATGCTATTATCACAGAGTGAATATTATACACAGCTACTATTATTACTTCTCTTATTTCGTTGCTACGACCTGCTTTGGTGACTTTATTTCAAAATTAATTTTGCATTGACTACCTTATTTGAGTTTATGAGTTGTCGACACTATTTGGGAACCGTGGTCGTAATTAAAAACTTGTTGGCACCCTTAATAGTTAAAAGTAACTTGGGCATTTCATTTGCAGACCGTTTTCACTGAGTTAGCTGGGCGGCCATGGTGCCCTCGTAGTCGCTAGATATTTTGGAGTAGCTGTCATACTAGTAAAAAATTTGGCAACAACTCATAAAAACAAGCAAATAGTCATAATAAAATTCAAAAGTGATAACATGTAGATATGTAAGCTATAATTTAAATAACAAGATACCATATATAACAATTCCATAAATAGATTAATGATAAAATTTGCATATGGATTAGAAAATTACTAGATTAAAATATATAAGTAAAATTGTACCTAATCGACTAAGCAATTCGGCTATGAATTGTTTCGACTGTGTAGATATTATTCAGTGTGAAATAGTGTCGCAAGGCATCTAGGAAATGTCTCCATAGCTGTTAATTCTTTATTATTAAGTAAGATGCTATAACTTTAATGAATCTGTGCCCTACGTTGTTGCGTACGTTTACTGTCTACGTAAAATCATGAAAGTATGTAACAGCTAATCGGCTCTAGTAGTAGTGTGGTGAATTCAAACTAAAGAAACTTGCGTCATTTAAAATATCACCTGAAAATAGTCTTTACACCACTAAGGTTTACTTTGAAATGAAATAATGCAACATGTGCTAAAACATAACCTAAGGTGGCTTATTTTAAGTAACATGGCCTATAATTTGGATACCAAATAACAAGTAAATATAATGTATTTTAACAGCTCAAATATATCGTTTTAGTACGACTTGTAGACGATCTGGTAGGTATCTGGAGAGGCGAACGATGCGGACGTACGGCCGCACAATTCGTATGTTTTCCAAATAGTTAACAGGATGCTACTGGCTTCTACTACATTTTTCTTTCTTTAGATGTATACTATAAACCCGGTAAAATGAACATTTAACGGACAGCGGCAGGACTCAAGCTCGAAAGACGTCGAATAACTAAATAAATACGAGTGCAAATGCATATACACGCGGAAGGTACAAGCGTACATCGTAGGGTGCAAATGTAGAGTATCAGAGTACGAGTACAATCGGAGGATACAAATGGGGCGCTAAAAGGTAAATGAACTAAATTAGTACCTAACTAATTGATTAAAATATAATTCTGCGTTACCGAAGGTGTTGGGCTGCGTTAACTTGATCAAAGATATGTCGTGCGTGAAATGCCACCATTTGGTTTTAAAATTGCAAAAAATATTCACAAACAACACTAATTCTGCGAGTTTATTAAACTAAATGCAATCCTACAGTATCAGCTCGGATTATTAACGATTAACAAGAATCTGTAATTATTTCACCAACCAGATTTGTACATCAACGACAGACGATAAATAATCCCGAAACAGGGAGTAGTTAATAAGGGTTTTTATTTGTAGGGAAATTGTCAGGACATTTTCAAAGTTTAACGAATGTATAAGTTATTTAACTTTTAGTCAAGATTACGACCCCGCTTATATGTATATAGCCTTCTTTAATGTTTTTCCGTTGAATTTAAGTGTGCATCAAATTTTATTCAAACCGTCGCACAGTTGCGCTTTGGCCTTGAGCCGTCTCGCTTGCACGTGGGCTGTTATCGCTTCTGCAGCTGTTGCGAGCTTGGCTACTGGAGTGCTTTCTGCATTGAATTTGAAACGCGAGCCTGTGAGAGCAACAGAGAGGTTTTTGAATGTTTTTCGTTTGGTCTCCGTCTGTCTGCGTTGTGGCCGCCCTTCCCTGTCGGCGGGGTGACGTGATTCAGTTGAGTTTAGTCAGTCAATGTTGGGAGTTGGTTGCTAGCTGTTGCTGCGAGCGGGTTCCGAGAGAGTGGCTTCTAGCCGCCCCTCGGCTTCGATCGCGAGGGCAGCCTGTCGAGAGCGTTTCGAGCCGTTGAGAAGGCCAGTTGTACTGTTGTGTGGGTTCGACAAAAGCAAAGCTGAAATCTGCAACGCGACAGATTTCAGCTAACTCAAGTAAACAGCATCATAAAGAAATCCAGCCCAACGCGCCCTAAGCCTCCAATAAACAAATGTCGCCACCGCTCGAACAAAGGCATTCGCAGCCCCAACGGAGACGATTTTAAACAGTTCGGCCGCCGCACAGAAATATGCCCGAGAACGCACAAAAATCTTGGGCGAAAACTCAATGCCCCGGTTTGAAATAGACTAAAAGGCAGGTAGAAAATGCGCGTTTAGGAAATACACAAAGGAAGTCAGATTAAATCATTCATGCAACGGATTAACCAAGTAAATAATAGAACAAAAGGGTCCACTCGAGACGCTAGGCTTACGCCGGATCAGATTAACAGGGAATAAGTCAACACAAGCGGGCCGCGATCTAATCAAATGTGTAAATCGCGAATAAAAACACATGTCGGCTAATATCGACACATACCTAGGCGTGTAATATATCATTAAACGCGCCTCGACGTCAGGAAGACGATGGGCCAACTTAAAAAGGCCGCACTCATTAATTAAACATGTTACGACAAATCATTAAAATAACCAATTATCTCCCACTTGAGGCCAAATTGCAATCCGGGAGAATCACAGAGGGGGGGAAGGCCTTTATAAGAAGATAGCGCAGCAATATTCATCATTCGATCGATTTACTAATCTCGAACAAACAACTCTCCTCTTCAACCAGCGTCTCCAGCATCTTCAGGATTTCAGTGCCATCGCCATCGAGCTCTGACAGCATCTCCAGCCGCTCGAGGACTGCACTACGCTCCGTGCCATCGCCATCGAGCTCCGCCAGCATCCCCAGCCGTTCGAGAACTGTACTAAGCTCCGGCCATCGCCGTCATCAACAGCGACCCCAGACAGGTCACCGCCGCCAACATCAGATCCCCAATGTTCCGTGATCCGGAAGACGCTACAATGTCGCCAAAGTAAGCGCTCCGCTTAGCTGCTAGCCACCCAGCCTCAGGAAGACATGTCCAAAAGCCTTCAAGCCGCCACCAATGGTACGACGCATCCTAATCGAGGTCTCTGTGGTTTTCTTCCAGCACTCAAGCCCGGATCCAGCGTTTGTTCGAGCCCTCGCCCTCTAGTTCCCCCGAGTCCTCATTCCTCCAGGAGGCTCGTCGGTGCCTGCACTCGCGAGTCACCCCGGAAGCAGGAACGCTCCAGACCACCGCCCCCGAAAACACGCCGCCCCTCGACTGCCTCCGCACGCTCGACCCCGAAAACACTCCCAGAGGACACGAGGCCTTCGAAGTAGACACACCAGAGGGCCGCTCGTGGCTTCACATTCCCCAGGTCCGCCTCACGTGCCGCCCCCGAAGACTTGAGGTGGAATTGTTCCTCAGCCTTGCGGAAACCGCTGAGTTCGAACAATTGTGAGAGGACATCCGCCGAGAGGCCTCTCCTCGACCTACGCTGCACGAGGTACAGCTGCCCCCACGCCGCTCCCCCGGCGCCGCCCCCCGCTCCACAGAAGGAACGGACCCACGGAGTTACGCGCGATTGCGTTTACGCTCCCCCTTGCCCACCGTGCACAAGCCACGTCGCATTCCAGGACCTCGACGCTTTCCTCGCCGCCGCGCGCATCCGCGATATTGTGACGCACGTCGTGACAGTGTTGGGCTGTTGGGTGACGGCGATCGAACCTTAGGCGAAAGCCCCGCGACCGAATGTGCGCGTACGCAGTCGCCCGTACACCCCAGACTATTGTAGGCTAGAACCATGTATATATATAGTAGATATTAAATGTTAGATTAGTATAGATATTAATGGTTTCTTGTTATCTGGTGGAGAATAAAATAAACGCTAAAACCCCACGGGTTGCAAAAATTGGTTCCTCAGCTCTGTATCTTTTTGGTCTCCACGCCCAATCCGCTGAGCTAGGTGGGGGCAAATCGCCATAGCTTAACCATCGCCACACCCTAAAGGGCGAGCCGTGTAGCGAATTGTGTTAATTGGCGCCCAAACGTGAGGCGTATCTTAGGTGGATACCTAAGCCAAGACCACACACCCCAAAGATGGTGAAGACCAAGAGCAAGAAGAACGTAGAGAGCACACCAGAGCGAACCAGCGAGGAAATGCAGAGAATGACGCACCCAAGTGCAAGTCTGCACAGCTCGGAGATAATAGGAGACAGCGCCTCCCTGTTCCAGTGTGGACAGAGGACTCCGGCTGGAGATGGCAGCTCAACGCCTCAGAGGGAACAGCAGGAGGAACACCAACTAGCACAACGCAGTGCGAACCCAAATGTTCCCCTAGAGGGAGCAGTAACCACACCTCCATTTCTGGGAATGGATATAAATCCCCAGTGGCGCCCAACAGAACAAACAATAACGTCAGCCGCCACCAGTATGGTGACGCTAACCAACGAACAATTTCGAAGTATCATGGCTTCACTGGCAGCACCCAAGAAGGTGGACCCCATCCCCGCGTTCAGAGGCGGAGAATTGGACGACCCCCAGGAGTTCCTGGACCACTGCACTAGATACAGGACGCAGAGCCAGTGCTGTTATCTGGTGGAGAATAAAATAAACGCTAAAACGGGTTGCAAACATTGGTTCCTCAGCCCTGTGTCTCTTTGGACTCCACGCCCAATCCGCTGAGCTAGGTGGGGGCAAATCGCCATAGCTTAACCATCGCCACACCCTCAAGGGCGAGCCGTGTAGCGAGTCGTGTTAAGTGCCATCCTTTCACTTTAAGTCAGTGGTAATATACTTTAATTTATCTCACCGTAAGTTAGACCTGCAAGGCAGCCGCTCGGACCGGCTTGCATGAGCGCAATCCTTCTGCATGTATTTATACATTCTTAAACACGCCACATGCCGAACACCGGAGATGGTAACTTAATATTAAATCCTCCAACATTAATTTATCAGAGATCCCAGGCCATTACCCCAATGGAACAAGAAGTACAACGTACAAAGCGGGATATTTCCGCAGTATCTACTCCACCTACTGATGAACCTAACAAGCGGTACTTATTTGAACCTACTAATCTTATCGCCAAAAATAAATTCCATGCGCTGAGTGTAGAAGTCATTTCGAAAGATAGCTTAAAATAAATCTCACCAATCCAGATGATAACAGAGAACTAACGTTATACTACGATCAACACAAAGTTAAATACCACACTCATCGAAATCCAGATGCATCCAAGTTATCAGTCATCACAAGAAATTTACCTATATCAATAAACGAAGAAGAAATAAAAAGCGAGCTCTTCCAGTCTTCTTCTTCCTCTTATTGTAGGCCAGTAGCCTGTTATAACCACAAAGTGGTTCTATGAGCCCTCTTTGCCCTTAGGCCGGGTAGGTGGCTCTCCTTGCCCGTCGAAATTGAGGAAGAGTTCCCTTATTAGGGGTTAACGACTACCACAGATGTTAGCGTGGTAGCCGGGGAGCGTACGATTTTTAAAATCCATCTATAGTATCTACCGGGAATCGAACCCGGGCCGGCCGCCTGAGAGGCGAGCATTTTCTCGCTGCGCCATCCGCTCACCGCTCTTCCAGTCGTTTCACATAATAAGTGTAACACGATTTCATAACAAAGATAAAGTACCTATCCCTATATGTGGAGTGTTACTTGAACCGGATAACAAATCAAAGAACAAATTTTCAAAGTAACGCGATTATTTCACTGTGTAGTGGCAGTTGAACAATGCAGGAACACAACAGACATCCCTCAATGCCTCCGTTGCCAGCGATACGGCCATAGACGCAGTTACTGCAAGCTTCCACCTCGCTGCGTCAAATGCTCTGGGGACCATTTGTATACAAAGTGTTCCACACTTCCCGCAGCCAAACCTCAATGCGTTAACTGCGGTCAAATGCACCCGGCCAATTTCAAAGGGTGCCAATACTATCTCGAAATTAAAGAAAAGAGAACTCAGACACATCCTTCCAGGATAAACCTAAAAAACCAACCGGAATTTCACTACGCGACTCAAAGTTCCCCAAATCTCCCTCGAACGAGCGCTGGTATCAAACGATAACCCTTCCCAAACTTCCAGTCGCAAAATACACAATCCCCAACCCCAAACTCCCAGCCCACTCCCGTAATACAACTAATTATTGACCTTATCACTCCATATACGGAACAAATTAAATCCTTCTTCTCACAGCTCATATCCTCAATCCTTTTCAATGGACCATAGCAACTCAAGAAGCATAAACCACCTCCATTTGGCCTATTGGAATGCCAACGTTGTCGTAAATCAAAAAGGAATACTCACCGAATTCTTACGACACAATATTGACATTCGCCAGAGAACTGGATATTTACATGCCATCTGCGATAAAGTTCAGGAGAATTTGTTATTCCCTGTTTACTGATGAGATATTACCATTGTTTTTAAATTATTATATAACATTTTTTTTTTCTGTTTTATTTATAATACTTGTGCTAAATATACATTTTTTTTCTTATTTGGTGTTTTATCGGAATATGTAATTATATGTTTATTGGTGTACATGTATATATTTAGGTATGTACCACTGCAACACGTTAGTTGCACTTCAATTATTATTATATTTAAAGTGTGTGATGTTAATTAATTTAGCATGCCAGTTTATGTTTGTTTAACTGTGGCCCATTTTTAGTTCTGTACTGTTGGCCGCAGTATAAACCCGCTAAAATAAAATAAATAAAATAAAAATAATGTGGAAATCAAATTTACACCCCCAGGATATCTCATTTACCGCCATGATCGTACACGAGCGCAAATTGCCTCGGGCGGAACCGCAGTACCCATAAAAAGGAAAATTAAACATGAAGAATATATTCTCCCGAGCCTTCACCATCTCGAGGCTTCTGCAATCAAAATTATACAAACTAACAACAGTGAGCTGATAGTAATTGCTACTTACCAACCACCTAATAAGCGCCTGATGACTCAAGATATGCAGATTATTAGAAAGCGGTTCACCAACCTTAATAGTAGGTGATTTAACAGCAAACATATAGCATGGGGTTGCAGAACAAACAACCCAAACGGCAATAGACTATACTCAATAACAGCAGATCTTCCCATACTCTAGCTCTTGACGAACCGACGTACTACCCTTACAGGACTGACCATCAGCCCGATATTCTTGATATTTGCCTACAACATAGAACATCATATCCCATTTACCAACAAGTACTGGCAGAATTGGATTCTGACCACATTCCGATCATACTTACATTTAACAAGCAACCGTCCCTAGTACAAAATATACCCCGACTAATTAGTGGACCCGTTGACTGGAATATGTTCAAAATTCACCTCGACACCAACCTAGTGCGTTTCCAAAATCTCTATAGCGCCGATGGTATTGATTAGGCAACAAATCACCTTACAACAGCGCTCCAACAAGCAGCCCGAACAGCCTCCACTCAAACCTATCGCAAACCAGCACATCACGTACTTCCAATAAGGATACAAACATTAATACGCCAGAAACATCAGGTCAGACGATTGTGGCACCGAACCAGGGAACATCAACATAAATTAGCCTCCAACTAGTTAACGCGGCAAGTTAAATGGGAACTCGAAAACCACCGCATCTCATCATACCAACGATATATAAGTGACCTCGAAAAGGCTGACCCGACAATGTGGCGAGCGGTTAAACGCATCACCAATCAGAAGCCTATAACACCTACCCTACGAATCGATGACGCTACATATTCTAGCGACCAAGATAAATGTGAGATCCTAAGTACATTCCTTGAACTAGCGTAAACAATCAAAACTCGTAATGATAACATCGAGTTCAACAACCATATAGATATAGATGAAACAGTGTCAGAATACCTCCCATTAAATGCAGTCAATATCCAAACAACAACTCCAGACGAAATTGCCTCGCTTATCCAGCAATTACCAAATAAAAAAGCTCCTGGTCCCGATTTGATACCAAACATGCTTCATAAAAATATCACCCCAAAATGCCTTTCATATCTCATCTCTTTCTAATGCCTGCTTATCCACCGGTTAGGTACTTTCCTAAAAACTGGAAACACGCTTATGTAATGCACTTTCTTAAACCTGGGAAATGTAAAACCAATCCCACATCTTATCGCCCAATAAGTCTTCTCTGCACTTTATCAAAGCTATTCGAAAAAATCATCTGCAGCCGACTCTCTAACTATATATCCCAGCAGTCGATACTACCACCCTTTCAGTTTGGCTTTAGACCCAAATATTCGACAACACACCAGCTTGTTAGAATCCACGAAATAATAACTACAGGTTTCGAAAACAAACAATACACCACCATCTTATTTCTTGACATCGCTCAAGCTTTTGACCGTGTCTGGCACAATGGCCTACTATATAAAATGATCCAACTGCAAATCGCGGATTATATCACTAACATAATTTCAACCTATCTCAGCGAACGTACCTTTGCAGCATCGTCAATACTTCCGTATCGGGAACTAAGAACATCCAAGCCGGAGTACCCCAGGGATCTATCCTTGGACCCATACTGTTTAACATATTTATGTACGACATTCCGGTGCCTGATAACTGCTCCCTAGCGATGTTTGCGAATAACACGGCGATAATAACGCAAAGTAGTAACCTAAACGACGCAATCCTGGCTCTTCAAAGTGCATCAGATCAACTGCAACATTGCTTCAACCGCTGGAACATTACATTAAACCCCACAAAAATTATCGCGAAAATATTCACTCTCCGTCGATTCCAAAACCCAATCCCCATTGTTATCAATGGAAATATCTCATGGAACCCAAAAGACGAGGCTGTAAAATATCTAGGAGTCCACTTGGACCAAAAATTAACCTGGGGAATACACATAAACTCCAAAGTAAACGACTGCCATCACAAGATGAGATTGTTATATCCAAGCCTAAATAGAAACTCTCCGCTGAAAATTGAGTGCGCCCTGTTAATATATAAAACCATCCTGCGATCGGTGCTTATGTATGCCTGCGCAGTGTGGGGAACTGCGTCCAAAACACATATTAACAAACTGCAGGTATTCCAGAACAAGGTCATCAGAACGGCAACCAACGCACCTTGGTTCATCCGTAATGATCAACTACACCGCGAACTGAATATTGCCCACGTCCAAAACTTTATCAAAAGCACCACCAAAAAATTCATGACAAACCTAAGAACCTGCCCAGCTACCGACCACTACACACTAGGACAACGATCTATAAACCTCCGATTGAACCACGTCTTCCACAGGATGTGTTGGTAAGTGACAGTGACTAAAGATGCTCACACACGTGCCTAGTGCACAATAAACTAGCCCATTAATATAATGGTGTTTTATGTTTATATTTTATATGTAACGTAAAATTTATTTAATATTACTGTGTATGGCCCTTGAGAGCCGATCCGGTAATAATTAATTAAAAAAAAACAAACTGTTGTGTGGTTTTTGGTGCTGCTCCGCTTTGGTGACTAACGCCCAGTAGTGTCAAGTGCCATGTAGGCAAGTTACCACTAGTTCCTAGGTGGGATCATATCCAACGAGGGCGTGCAAAAAGGTCTCCCTGTTTCTTTCCCATTCGAGTTCCGTCGCATCGTGCCCTGTGAAAGGTATCCCGGTGTATGCGCCATCAACGAGTGCAGCTGCGGCCTTGCGACATTTCGATGCTGTGAGGCGAAGTCCTACCACTGAACTAAGAGGCAGGTAATACTGCAATAATCAAGGTAGCGCATATTGTAGCCGTTATATAGTTTCCACGTGCAAGTAACATTTTCCCTTTTCATTTTGCACGTTAATTAACGTTAATAACTGTAGTCTGTGTTCTGATATCATGTTACACGCACTAAATTAATGCTAGTGACCCCATTTTGGGCCCGATTTAATAGTAATATCCGCGCTTTTCATTTTGTACGCGAACGAACGTCAATAACTATATGTGTTGGTGTACTCTTGGACCATGTACGTTAGACCAATAGATCGGTTTGTTATATGTTGTCTTGTGTTTTCCCTGCGCCTGTTGCATGCTTATTTTAAGGCTGAGTTGTCCGCAGTGTAAAATCGATGTGAGGTGGAGCCTGGAAGAAGTTGTAAGCGTCAAAGGTAGGTTAGGGTGCTCCGTCGTCGCAGTGCTGGGAGTCGCAGGCTGCACACCGATTCTACTATGTCTCGTTTAACTTTTGGGTTTTGTCAAGGTGAAAAGTTGAAAGGTAGGCTCATTTGCTTCCCGGTTTCTCGTTGGGCTTACCTTTGTATTTTCGTTCATATTGATGGAACTGGGTGGCACTTAATCTATTTTTAGACCGGTTTACCGTTCATTAGGCCGTTACCCGTAGGTTATCTCGTGTTGAACCACCCTTTGCTTCACTGAGTCTAGTCTGTACTTCTTGTTACGGGCAGGGCAGCGGTCCTATGTAAGTTTTTGTCGCGATTTTGAGTAATATCGTCCGCGCTGGCCATCTAGCTTTTTCGTGACTTTTTGTATTGAGCTGGCGTGGTGTCATAGATGTCGTTTTAGACCGTAACAAAATGTTGGCAAATTTCATACTACTAAATCAAAAATGTTCAAAATTCAAATAATGCATTACATCCAGCACATAATACATGCAAGTTATTTTTTATATCTATAGTAGTTTTAAATGTTTGTAAATGGTGTTATTAAGGTTAATTTAACGTAGAATATTTATTCAGTTACTTTTTATTATTTTTACTAACAACTAGTTTATTTATTTTTAAGTATTTTATAATTAACCTAATTATTTAAGTACAATTAGTTTTGTTAGTAATTTTATGTTCATCGATGTTGTTATATACTATTAACCAAATTAATTTTAGTATCGTTAAAAGCTTCATTACCGCACTTTTACATTTTTTATATAAACAAATACATTGAACCAGAATTTATTGATGAAGATAAAATATTGAACAAAACACGTTTGCTTATGGCACTTCACGAGACTCGTTTGATTGCCGCATAACTCGGCTCACCGTCTCGTTCTGGTAATCAAACTCAATTCGTTAAGATTCTCATAATCAAACTTGTACCGTTAATATCTATTAAACGTAACAAACTTAGCAATTAAATTAGTTACTACGGTGAACGTTTTTTGTTTTTCATTTAATTCCTTGAGAATTCTGCAAATATTCAATTACTCAAGAATTGAAAGTGGAACTTTAGTCCCTCAAAATGACTACGAAAGTAGGTCATTCAAAAATAAGTATTTTCATAAATCAAGCATTACAGTAAATCGGAATTATACTGCAATATTTAGCAACATTTGAATTGTTTTTATGCTACGAATACCATAGCAACATATACTATTTATAGTGTTTTATATTATTAATGTTCTTCCTAGTGAAATAAAATCCTAGAAAATAATCTAGAAACTGATTTCTACTCTCCCACTCGTGGAAAAAATATAGGTATTACTGATGTTTATAATGTTTTTGAATATTTTTTGCGACCTGTAATGTAATACATACATAAAAATATACAGTAATAAATTTGTATTGTAAAATTCTGCATAAAAAGTCAGATTTAAATAAATTAAAGAACGAGTAACCCCATACCTCAAGAAGAGACAGTTGAGGGCCGCAGAAGTTGTAGTGAAAAAAATTGCTAACGGTTCATAAATAAAAAATTGCAAAATTGAGAGCGGCTTAAATAAACAAGAACGCCTTATTCATAAACAGTTACACCACATACTTTTTCATTAGTGATGGGCTTATTCGAATGAAAAATAACCGGTTATCCGGTTATGGAAATAACCTATGTAACTCGGTTTTCGTTCCAAGTATTTGAATAAAAAATAACCTCATGCTGATACGTACTACGCTTTGAATGTAAAACCTCTATTCAAAAGGTACTACGTGCCGTATCTCAGCGACCTACGCAGTGCTCAAAATTCTGTAAATATAAATACGTCATAACTCATAAACAAAGCAGGTTGTATTGAAAACACCATTTGGTTATCGCGTAACTACCTCCTATCATAAAAAATATCAAATCATCAAATTCTGGGGACCTGAACCTGAACGCCTAAAAACTGCAAACGCATCAAGGTATAAAACAATTTTTTATTTGCTTACATTTCCAAAGGGCCTTTAACCCGCCCGATCGATAAAGATAAACGTTTTACCACGATTAGCAAGCAGTCCCCCATATTTCTTTCTTTCTACACTTCTTAATAAATACCTCTTAATTTCCAATACGTAACACATAATGTACGGTCGGCGCCTTAGAAATCGGGCACTACACACTATTATGATATATTTTGCATGTATTTTTTAAGTGTATAAACTGGGTTTTTACAGTTATTGTGGTTTTAATTGTTACGTCATATTGTTTATTGTTTGTCAATTATGAAATACCATCTCACATTAATGAAGTAACCGGAGCAAGAATACTCCAAAGACTAGAAGAACATATTACGTGTCCCGATTTCTAAGGAGGCGACCGTACATATTATGTTTTGATTCCTCTGCTATCTGCAAGTTACGATGTCGATGCAGATGACGGTGACCCGCCAACCAACCGGCAAACCGGCTGACTTAATCAAAACCAATCGAGAGCCAAAATTTATTCAAATAATCATTCGATTATTAATATCATTCGAATGCAAATAATTCGGTTATGAAAATTGTCCGGTTATGCCCATCACTATTTTTCATACCATAGGATGTTTACAACCACTGGTGGCTCGCAGTAAATTTTGATGTTAGTGCGTGCCAATCTAACGTAAAATGAATTTTCCACCGCCTCACAAAGACAAATTCCAACATATCCAGATTTAAATATTTCGGATTTGGACTGGCAAAGGTTAACATCAGTAAAAAAAATTACCAAATTTTACAGGCTAATAAAAGGTGTTGAATTGAATCGAATCGCTCGCTTCAATTTTCTCGTTTAAATGAATAATTAGGCCAAAAATTCATCTCTACTGTTTGAGATACAAAGAAGCATGTAGAAGTTGTTGGCATCAGTAATCAGAAAGTCGACACGCGCGCTATCGCAGCCGGCGGGGCAGACTGTTCGAGCGAGCCTAAGCTGAGGTGGCTCAAATTCAAGATTAAATTGCAGTATCTTTGGTCCTATCTTCTTCGCCCCCCCCCCCCCTAACCCCCGCTGCAATCTGTAAACTGCTGGAAAGCTTAGCCACTTCGATATGGCTCCAATGCATCCGCGAAAGCAAGCGAGCGCTAACGTACAATTACATTTTTCTTTCAAAATAAAAAAAATCTATGGTAGAGCTATGGTTTCTTGACTTCTTATAGTGGGGTGCCACTGTTTACAACACACAATCTAAAAATTGGAAATATCACAATAGAGATGAATAATTCGGGTTTCCGTACTTGACCCTCAAGAAACATTCACCAATCACTACTCAGCTACTCAGCAGAGTGATAAGTTTCAACTTGATCGGCTCGCCCGTTTTGTTTTGTTCGTCAACCTATATTTTCCAGTCTTATCGTAAAAATGGAACATGGTTGAATGAAAATGAAAAATGACATTTATGGCTAGTACAATCGAACCCGCAAGGGCGAGAACCATTTTGATTTTATTAAAGAATTATCCCGAACTATTTGCTTTAAAAATGCTGTGATTCTTGTGCTGAAGTGCATTGTTGAGGGTCCTGTATATGTCAAATTCGAGGTCAGGTTTTGCACCAGTTTGTGTCAGACTATCGAAAAACCTAGCCTGCTAACCACGAATTTGACATCGACTGACGGTGTCAGCAAAAATATACTTCAGTGTTGCCAAACGCCTAACAGAAATCACAGGCGTTGCTAGGTGCTACCGGCCTAGGCCACAAAAATGTACCCACTGGACTCGTTGCTAAACTGGGAGATAGTTTATTTGTTTGTTATGGACAAGGTCTAGAAATGTGTGAGATACCTTAGACTCCGACTGCTTTGGTCATATAGTCAAAGTCCTACTTAGAATTTTGCCGAGACTAAGGAGTTCCAACACTAGCAAGGGATCTTTTATGTGACACACATGGTAGTAACATGGAACCCACGGTTTTACATCACTTTCGAATGATGGCATTCTGTAGAAGTATAGAGGTTTTCATCAACATTTTTTTATTTTTAAAAACCTCACCTGAACCGGGAATCGAATCCGCGACCCTACGAGCAGTAGTCAGGATGTTTGCCACTGAGCTACCAGCCCCGGCTGGGAGATAGTTGCTACCAGACCAGTATACAAAAAACAATGCTACCGAAAGCTATGAAATGACGGTTTACAGCGATACTAGTCACCCATAACACTGTTTACAAGTGATTTGTAAGATTTCGTAAGGGTTTTGCTTCGATTTGGAGGGAACTCCGTCGGCACAATTCTCCCCAAATTGAATTCCAACTTCACTCGTATAAGTGATATGCTGTTTACATGCGAACTGGGGTTGCCCCTACTATCATTTTTGATAAAACTTCATAAGCGAAAATTCTTTGGGTTTTAATTAAAATTTCCGGGTATCTATAAATTTTTTTTTTAATATTTTATTTGTCATTTTCAAATCGTTTATTTAATAGAACACAATATTCTAAAGCTTAGGAAGATAGCGTTCATTAAAACTTAGTTGCAGTTACTAGAAATGAATAAAGATTTTACAATTTGTTGCTACTGCAACATTTACGTTGTGGATATGTTAAAGAACAAATATTTACAAGCCTCTACGTTGTTATATTAACGGAATCGTTTATCAAACGCATATATGTGACTTCTGTTGGAATACCCGATGCAAGTTGTTGCCAATTTCAATTATAACCGATTAATATTTCATAATTACTTTATTCGTACTTGGTGCAAAAGATTCAATAATAAAGGTATTCACAGGTACAGCTATAAATGTTGTCCAATGCGTAGTTCTTGTAAATTAAGGTATTGATTTTTCACCCATTCTTGAATTCACGCTCCGATTACAACTACACATGACATCAGCAATATTTCTGTATAAATAGATTTCACCATGTGCCATCGACTAGGACTAAGCGTGAGATATTAAAAATAAAGTGAGGCGGTAACGCGCAACATAATTATGTATTTGCGAGCCTCGAAACTATTATTTCGATGTTCCAATTATGAGATTTCGCAACTCCAAAGATTTAAATAGTTTGTCATGCTTCGTATGATTCATTTGGAACACCACCAAATTACTCAAGAGGGGACTTGATTCGCTTTCCAACTTTAGTAAATTTTTTTTAATTTGTCGTGCACTGCTGCTCTAGTGAAATATTTAAGAAGTAATCAATACCTAAAATTCACATTATCCACTGTTACATATAAAAACCTCATCCTTATTTCAAATTCGTTTTGGGAAATGACTTTTAAATACGAATCCTTGATAAGCATTATACTCTTTTAATGTTTACAAGAAAAATTAAGCATGTTTTCTTATTTTCCAAATATTAGTATTTCCATTTAAAAATCGCCTATGATATATTAATATTTACTGAATTGGGGCGTTTTCTATGTCAAAGCCAGCCCCGACAGGTTGGTCAGAGCATTCCCAAATGGCTCGACCAGTCAGTAAATTGTGTGTGTGTTAACCTTAGGAAAACAACAGATGGGGAGACAGACTGCTGGCAGGTACGAAATGTTTTAATTGACCTTCGACCAGGATGGAACATTTTATAGTAGCTATAAATCTCGCGTATAAGATAAAGAATTGGTTTTTGCCGCATGTCAAATTAGAGACCTACGTCTTTAAGATATGAAACTGCTTAGTTATTTCTAAACGTATTGTAAATTGTAAGTAACGTCAATAATAATCCAAATTACGCAGTAGGTAATTGAAAAAATAATAAAATTCAGGAGTCTGGCATGCATTGTTGCTTGCTGTTAGTTATAGCTGTCTTCAACTGCTCGCTTATTAGAAACTCCTGATAACTACTTAAGCAGGTAAATTCTTACGTAACAAAATAAAAATTCGATGAGATGATTTTTTTTATGGAATACAATCTATCTACAGATATTAAGTAATATTGTACCGTGTGTTTAAAAAAAACTCATTCACAGCATGCCATGATCAAACTGAAGTTTACCATAACTTGATACATTCCCATTGAAGCAATGAACTAGGTACCATAACTCAAAGAAAACTAAATTACATCTTGATCTTGAACTATTTTTCTAAAAATATACAAAACACTTAATAAAAACAATTTTTACTAAATGTTATGATTAATACACTCTCGTTATTGTTGTGTAAATGCCATCTTATTTTCCTTTTTGCTTGATACAAGTAGATTTAATGCAGTGTAAACTTTTGCCTGTCAACATTGACAAATGTTTTCATAAACAAAATGCAAACTCACATTCACCTACAGACCTAAGTTAAGACATTACTCGATTTTTTATCTTTCTTTCCAATTCCTGACCTAAATGAGTTTTTTTTAATACACGATATAAAACATAAGTATTGGCATAGCGGGGTTTGTAGCACGGGGCATGCGCAGAAGCGTTTCTTAGATAACAATAAAAATTGGATTTTTAAACTTTAACACCCTGTATCTCAGAAACGAAACGTTTCCGGACCCATGTTTATTAGGATTTTTTTGTTTGTATGAATGAGATCCATAAGTGGGTATAATATCCGAATGTATTTTTAAACATCCTGTATAATGTAGTAGGGACAATAAAAACAATTGATTTACTAATTATAAGATCACTAGAAAAGAAAGTTGTGTGGGTGTATCACATCAGATTTATTTATTTTTTATTATAGACGAATTCATCTGGAACGGAGCATCAAAGTACTTATGGATCAATGCCTTATCTTGAGGTCGACATTCACTAGAGAGAGGTGAGAAAAGTGATGTTCAGCAATGGTGTTGGCTTTTTCAGTATCACTTCTTGCCCATGGGTTTGGCTGTATTCTTATCAGAGGAACGTGTCTCTATGGTCTTTTCAGTTTTCTTGCGACTTTCCAAAACCAATAGTTGGCTAGCGTCGGTAGGGGTTACATTTTCCATGTAACGCTGCACACGCTGCGGTTTCTGTATTCATTCAGCACTTCTTTCTAGGGATGCACCGATACGGGTTTTTGGCCGATACCGATATATCGGCCGATACCGATATAATCGAGGCCGATACGCCGATATATTCTCATTGCTCTCTCCACTACTTTTTGACTACATGCAAGCACGTGTGCGCCGCTGCTTGCTTGATTCGGGCGGGGTAATCCCCTAAATACGAACTCTAGCTTAGGTTTGCTTATGGAGGTGTCTTCTTGTCATTTCGTTTTAATAACGCAATTTAACACAGTCATTTTTTTTCTTGACCTATTAGTTAGTATTGTTAACAATTTCTGATGATGCAAGACCTTGAAATGGCATCGCCTGATCGAATGTTTTTGCTGATGGACCGAGCTCTGTGGACTAGTGGTTACCACGTCTGCTTAGTATTCAAGAGGTCGTGGGTTCGATTCCCTTGGCCGCCTTCTTTGATTCAGGTTTTTAGGAGGTTTTCCTGAGTCAACAGAGTACTTTCTCTGAAGCGAATGTCGGGGCAGTACTTCTCCACCTTTCCTGGCCTCTCTTGCATTCTCCACCCATTCTGAAATATTCCCGTTATTGGTTGAAGAGGGACGCAAGGGGCCCCCAGCTGGGGGAATTTAAATGACCCTAAACCTTTACCTTTTTCTTTTTTGCTGATGCAGTGCATTCCAGAAGCTGGAAGATATTTCGCTTCATTGTGCAACACACTAGATGGAGAGCCTAATGTTTTTACATAATAATTTACAAAAAATAAATTTTCAATATTAGATAGTAGTTATATTTTATACTCCACAATGATTATTTACATTTTATTGATCATTTCTTATAATAAATATTAAAATATTAAATATTGAAAGGAAATTCACTTTTGCCGATATATCGGCAAAAAGGAAGACCGATATGACCGATACCGATATATCCCTAATTCGGCCGATATGGCCGATATGCCGATACCGAGTATTATCCCTAATTCGGCCGATATGGCCGATATGCCGATACCGAGTATCGGTATCGGTGCATCCCTACTTCTTTCAATTCCCTTAAGGCCTTGTATCTAGTTTTATCGCCAAAAACATGAGTTTGCTGCCATTTTTTCCTTAGTTTGCGTTGTTACTAATCTTTTCTGTAAGGGACATAGGGAATTTCGTTTCTGTACTTGTTACTTCGGTAACAGCGGTTGAATCCCAAGGTGATTCTTGTAGGGTATCAGTATAGAACTGCTTGGTTGACAGTCTTCATAGTTAAGTGGCAAATTTACATGCAGCTATTCAGTAATGATTTCTCTAAATGGGTCCCTGTTGATTTTTCCGATACTTAGGGTGAGTTGTGTAACTATTTTTTGTTTGTTTCGGTAGTCCAGTCGACTACTAGGGGGGAATGCTCCGATGAGAGGGAATATGATGATGACATTTTATAATAATTTAGAGCAAAACCCCTTATTATACAAAAGTCGAGGAAATCTGGTGTTTTGTTTGGGCCAATAAGCAGTGTGTTGTATGGCCGGTGGACAGATGGTTCAGATTCTAGCTTTTAGGGCGAGATATAGTTGTCGTCCTATAGGTGACATTATTCTGGATCCTTATTGGGGGTGTTTAGCGTTATAGTCTCCCCCAATGAAAAATCGATTGCCAAGAATATTGAAAAAGGTTTCAAAATCGGCTATTTTGATACTGGAGTTTGAGGGACAATATACTGCTGAAATGGTTACACTGCCATTCCCGGAATGGGACGTTTCGGAGCGGGCGACTCGGCGCAGCCCTTTCGGGGTGAAGACGGTTCGGCGCGGATACGGTTCGGCGCGCATACGATTCGGCGCGGATACGGTTCGGCGCGGATACGGTTCGGCGCGGATACGGTTCGGCGTGGAGACGTTTGGGCGCGAAACGTTTCGGCGCAAAAACATTTCGGCACGAAAACGTATCCACTCCCACCAATTTATGTGTGCGAAGCATTGCATACGCTACAAATTACTAAAAGCACGCCAGGTAGCAAATTAGCAAGAGAAGTTTTAAGTGAAGCACTCGCTTGTACTACGAGTTTTAGAAGTTCGACCAATAGAAAAATTCTATTCAAATGCTGCTAGGTAGTGGCTTAACTATTTCTATTCGATGAACAAGGTATAGTTATTGGCCAGTTAGGTTAATCCTAATTTTAAACAAAGTTACTTACATCTAATAACCTTTGACATTTATTACATTATCTTATAGCTGTTTGAATTTCTGAACTGAACTGTTGATAAACATACATCTCCTGGCATGTCACTGCAATAAGCATAAGTGAACCACGAACCTAATTGTGATTTGAAGATTAAATTACTGAAGCAACGAATTGCGTTTTTGTTTTCAATATCAATTTGTGATACCTCCTCGGTGATCAAATGACGTTTAGCCATAGTTTATATAAGGAAATTCTGTAGTGAAAGCTGTAGGTTTTATAAAATTACAGAGAAAATTATACCCCGTTCACTTCATTTGTTACTCTGAACAGGCTTTGCATGTGCATTCTTTTGACGGTGTAAGAAACAGTTGCTAACAAAAAAAATACCAAAATAAAAGAAAAATTCTTCATTCGTGAAGTAAATTAAAGTTATTGAAAATAACGTAACTGATTCCTGCAGTTCAGCAAGATGCCAAGAATGAGCAGTTTTCTATTGCTGTACTTTTAAGAAGTTACAGAACGTAAATGTCATTTTAACATTAGTAATTTTTTGTAACTAAATATTTGATAAGACTAGTAAAAATATTCACATTAAAGGCCTGCCCAGAATCACTAATGGAGTAAATGGGGTATACCTATGTAAATTCATTTCAGTGAAAACGCGTTCATTGCTCGTCGTGTATTTTTCATGACATACTAACCAAGTAACATAGAAAACACTAAAAAAATACAATTGTAAATTTAATTTACTAATTATATTATGTTTTCGTAAAGTTATTTCAAATTCTATTGGTGGTTTCCTAATTTAGTTCAAAAGGAACTAGCATATTACACATTTAAACGATCAGCAAAATATTTGATTTTCGGTAGATTTTAAAATAAATATTATTTTCAAGACCACAAAACCAAAAAACTTAAGAGTTTGTATACACATTAGGGAAGAAGTCAATGTTAGGTCCACATTAATTTGTGTTTACTTATATTTGAATAATAGAACGCGTTGGCCAGCCTACGTCTGGCCCTGCCAGCGTAAAGAAACGGTTAACAATAAAAATGCTTGCTTAAGCTGGTAGCCAGCCGACGTCCGGCCCTGCCAGCGTTAACAATACAAATGATTGCTGTTGACGGTCTCGCCACTTGGGCTTACTATCGGCATGTGCGCGCGCCAGTGCTTACCGTCGGTCGGCCGGCGGCATCAGCTCTTATAATATAAAATGCTAACTAGGGCGGTACCTACATATTGAACAAACGTTTTAAAAGTATTATTTAACCTTCTGATATTTTTAGAAGTATGCTTACAAAACTTTTCTTTACATACAACATAAAAATATACCAAATTGTAGCGTTGTGTTCTGACGCAAAAGCTAATATTTTCTAGTAATTTTTATTTTAATAGAATTTTAATTATCCTCTATTGTCCTCTAACTAAAATATATTCGAAAGAGCCTCATACGGAAATTTACAAAATATTACATTTTATTAGTTTGTGATTTAAATGTAAAACTAAACCCACAAAATAGGTATACTCGCGCAGAAACGACCTCGCGCCGAAACGTCTTTGCGCCGAAAAGTCTCCGAGCCGAAACGTCTCTGCGTCGAACTGTCTCCGCGTCGAAACGTCTTCGCAGAGAAAGGGCTGCGCCGAATCGGCTGCGCCGAACCGTCGTAGACCGGCCATTCCAGTCCTCAAGCGTTGTGCTCGCAGCTTGCAGATTACTTTTCTGATAACATTCGACCTCATAATTATTCTTGTTAACATGGAATTTCGGCTTAAGCCGCGTACACATGGATAAATATTTACGTTGTCTGTTGTATTTCAAAATGTAGCGCACTTATTTGCGGCGCAAATTTAATGCAAGTGCATCATTTTGCGACGCACAAATGTGTGTTGTGCGTTGTGTGCCGGCGATCCGCCTGTTCGTCGATTTGCAGCGCGGCGCATTGTGCATTCTCTTATTATTAGAAAGTTTTATATTTACAACATTTGTGGAAATAAAGAGTAATAATAGAAGATGGAATGTCATCCAGTAACGTTTTTCTTTCCTATTATTAAGTTTATTTTTATTTTTTCGAATAAAATGGTGCAATATAATAAATGCCGCAGATTAATTTTTTACTAATAATGAGTAATAAGGTATGGTTAATCAATAATTCCCTTCTACAAGTTAGAAAGTTCATTCCTAAAAATAAATTAAAATTAAAACAACGCGAACACATATATGCACTACCAACATACGTCTACATCATCACAAAGTTGCGCCGCAAGCCGTAAATCTCTTTGAAGTCCAAGTAAAAACCGACTGGGCGATGGATAGCGTGCATCGTTCGTCAGGAAAATATTTGCGTGCGTTTGTGTTCGGCGAACCGTCCACATCTACATTAATTTCAACGCACACGCACAAATTTGCGTCAAATACAACGCACAACGTAAATATTTATTAATGTGGACGCGGCTTATTAGACCGCGTACTCTGTGGATAAACAGCCAGCATTCTCTGGCTTTATATGCCTTGTACCTTGTGAACTCGAGCAAGGATCCACGAGAGCCATGCTCTTTGATAGCTCGTGTTGTTTGAGTACTTTGAGAACGAGGATACTTAGGCAGATTTGGCCTTGTTGTTTGTGTACCCATATTGACTAACGTTTCGCAAGACCTTGCAGCTAGCATCATCACAGTGAAAGTCGCACTAAGAACTGAAAGTCGGTGTGGAGCTATTTTGTATAGTGCTCTGTGCCAGCCGCTCGAAGCGACGTAACGCTTATTGGTCGTTCAAGTGCAGCATAATCCATAGGGCGTGGCCGCATGACGCATAGTGGTTGTAATGATTTAGATCGTGTATCACATGAGCTCATGTTTTACTAAGCTTAAAACCATCTTCCTTGTTTATATTATTTGAATTATTTTCTATTTCTATGGCTTCACGTATCACTCGTGGAAAGTAGTGAGCTATTCTGGCAAGTTCTCTGGCGTGCTCAAATTGTTAAATAACTCGGCTATTTTAAGAACTCGAATTTAATTTGCACATTCTTAAGGCACTTTTTTAATAGGTATCTAGGCGTGTGTTCAGATTTTTGAAAACTGTTTTGTAGTTGAGCTAGAACGGCCAATTTCATTCTCTCTTGTGGGACCTATAGTTGGCCATGGCGTCTTTGAAAAGAGATTTTTTTTCACTTCACTTCACGAATTTCATACAGGCAAATTTACATGATACTTTGCGGAGATGTTCTGTAAAGCTTTTGAACGATAGTACCAGACTTTACTTTCACTAGGATGCACCGTTCGGTGTGGGGAGGCCCAAATACCCCACAAATGAGGGAGTTATCTGGGGCTACACATCTTATATTATAAGAGCTGATGCCGGCCGCCGGCCGACCGACCGTAAGCACAAGTGGCGCCGGCACACGCAGCATGAAGGGCCTGCATACTACTACCACACGCGCGCTTGCTATATAGGTTTCTATAAGCGCAGGTTTCTGCAAGCGCAGGTTTCTGTAAGCGCACATGCCGACCGTACAGTGCCTTTATATAGACAGTGACGACAATGGGGTGTCCTATTTTTGATTGGCTGCCTAGATCACGTGGTTTTAGCCGCCATGTTTATGCTAAATCACCTGTGATTCGTGTTATACTTTTGGCAGTACTGAAGTGTATTGTCAGTCTATGTCAAAATCGAGGTTAGTAGGTTCGGTTTTGCGTCAGTTTTGACATAAACTGACGCAAATCTTAACCTGCAAATCTCGAATGTTTTCAGTACTGCCAAACGTAAAACACGTATCACAGTCGACTCTGATCACGGATTTAAATAAACACCCGTTAGAAATTTGCCTAAATATGGCGGCGGGGGTGTGGCTTAGTTGTATTGTCGCCACTGTCTATATAAAGGCACTGTAGCCGACCGTAAGCACGTGGCGCCGCCACACGCAGGTCGCTCGCTTGCTATATAGGTTTCTATAAGCGCAGGTTTCTGTAAGCGCACATGCCCACCGTAAGCACGTGGCGCCGCCACACGCAGCCAGACGTAGGCTGGCTACGCGCGTTCTAGTTTTATTTAAGTGCATTCGGCTTATGGGGTATGAAAATGGAAGTTGCGTTAGTTATATTAATTCCAGAAATACTAGTGTACCTCCAAACGCCAAAGGGACGACTTAAAAAACACCCTATACACTAACAGTAGTTGAAGTGTCTTATTGGTATCTAAACACACGTCCCTAAAAATTAATATTTAAAAACGAATAACAATCTAAGATTATGTTAGAAGTATAACAAAAATAAGATAGCATCGCACCTTCAGTGGCATTTAAAGGCAAAATAAAGTTCAAGAGTTTTGTAAAACATGCAACTGGCCAATTAAGTTATGTTAATAGATTTTCAAAATGAGCAAAATTGAAAACTATACAGAAAAATTTAATTTCTTCTTTTCATCCCAATTCTCACATTCAGTAAAACATTTGTTTAAATACGTCACTGTTCTTAAAGTAGTAAATAGTTATTTCGACCGAGTTGTACGCGTATTTTAATCTAAAAAGTAATAGTAATGTAACTAACCTTTACTAATTCCTTTAACCGTTCCCTGTTGTAGACGTTGCCAATTTCTTCACCAAGTATGCAATCTAGAATCTTGGATATGGGATAAGATAATGGAGCTGTGAGCAACATAACAAACTTCGTTATGTAGATTGTCTTGGCTCCAACGGCGAGTCCGTGTCTTGAACAAATAGCTTGTGGTGTGATTTCACCAAACATCACGATAGCTAACGTAGAAAAAATTACTGCGATTACACCGGATGTCAGGCTGTCCAGAAGAATTGTGAAAATTGAATTCACAAATACGTTTCCTAATAAAATACTACACAACAAGTAATTGCCATGATTCCTCACAGGTTGAATCGCTTTTGCGTATTGTCGTTCTGTGGGTGTGCCTGTGTTACAGAGTATCTTCAACTCTGTTCGATCGAGTGACATAAGCCCTAAATTCAGTCCAGAAAAGAGAGCAGAAAACGTCAGGCATGTGCAAATTATAATAATAGCTGCCCACAAAGGTACCACTTGCTCAAACGTTTTCACTTTCAACCATGAGTCAGAACCTTGGTGCTCAAATGGATGAGTGACATTTTCTATCGCAGTCGCATTGTCCTTAGATAAACAGATGTAAAATACTCCTGAAGGTGGGGGTGGTGGTAATGTCACCTCAACCGTTGCCGTATATGTTAGTGTCTTCCCATCAATTACCTCTGGTTGAACCTGGAACAAGACATATCTATTAGACTACAAAATTATAGGATGTCATACGTTATACTCCTTAAAAACCGTATTGAATTTTTCAATAATCATAAGTTCATGAGAAAGAAATAAACCGAAAATACTTGTAAATGAAAACAGAATATAAATTATTACATTTTCTTCTCTTTTGAAAGCCTTTTTAGTAGGGGTATCGTCCAGCAGTAGCACAGGAATTAACATTTTCATTCAGGCAAAGGTCTTTCTGCCAGTATAATTGCTTCGAAGGAAATTATACATAGTCCAGTCACTATCTCATTTTTGTTTGAAACTTAAGCGAAATTTGAAATTCCTTTTTTGGGGTGTTGGGGGGATCCAGCAAAGCTTAACTTCAAGATGTCGACCAAGATTTCCTTTGTGCTATTTCCGCCATCTTAAAAAAAGGTGCGTTTGATTTTTTTGCGATAACTTGGTTCCCGTTAATGGGACGTGAAGTGAAGTAGGCCTTTTTGTGCTCTACAATTTATATTCAATTACTTTTCTACCTACGAGCGATATTACTCGAGATATCGAACGGGAAATGAAAGCGTGAACGGGTCGAGATTTATTTCGCGCTTCTTCGCTTGTATTTCGTGTGTCGACCTATTTAGCGAAAAAGTAGTTATTATAAAACTTGTAAAGCTTGAACATACCTGCAATTTGACCTATTATAAATTAAAATGTGACTAAAATTACGACTTGTAGAGCAGACCAAAGTATTATACCATTACATAAATGACATAATAAACTTCATATCATTATTAGAATCATTATATTTCATAGAAAATCTTAGTGGACAACTTGAAATTCAACTTTCCTGGACCTCCAACATCACAAATAAGGAGTTTAAACTTTCGGTACTTAAGAATTTTTATTATTAAACATTGTTCAAAGCACCTACGCACGCTTACAATACGACCCTCAAATTCATATGTGACTTTTGCAGGATATAACATATTATTTTATATATTCTGAAATATCAAAATGTGATTACATTAGAATAAATATACTTCATTAAGTATACGGTACATAACATTATATAATTGCATATTACTAAACATTTTCTAATAACTTTAACTATTTGAAATGATTTTTTTTTTTTTTTTTTTTATTTAACTCCATTTTCGTGCAATCTGTCCTGATAATGGACAATAAGCAACAAGTACGTCTATAATTAGTCTAATGGCAACGTAAGCTGCCTACACAGATAGTCATGTGGAGCAGGGTTCCATCGAGCCCCCTCCTTTACAAGTTATCTTATTCTATGGTTAATAAATGGACATATTATGTCATTATATTAGTATTAGACTAAGTATTATTGGAAACGTGTCGGTAGTTCTGAGGGTTTAAACCGTTTTAATCTTCTTGGTTCATCATTTTCAGTCATTAAGTTTTGCACTAATTCGTTCGGGTGAGCACTCAGTCTGTCTTTATAATTTTTGCTATAGTTTTGTAATTCTTGTTTCACTGTAGGCACACTTAGATCACTTAATATTGTTTTATTAGTCACGTACCACGGCGCGTTAACAATCGTTCGGAGCACTTTATTTTGGAAACGTTCTAGTATTTCCACGTTGGATTTACACGTTGTCCCCCACATTGGTATCCCATATGTCCATATGGGCTTTAGGGCTACTTTATAGACCAGTAGTTTGTTTCCTAGTGACAGCTGGGATTTTCTCCCGATTAACCAATATAATTTGCTTAGTTTCAATCCCAGTTGCTTTCGTTTGTTGAAAATATGTGTTTTCCAGGTTAATCTTCGGTCTATGTGTAATCCTAAGTATTTTACTGTTTCAGTATGTTTTAACTGTTGACCGTTAAGAGTTACCGATGGACAGTTTCTTCTTTTCATTGTAAATGTGGCATGTTGTGATTTGGTTTCATTTACTTGTATTCTCCATGTTTTAAGCCACTTCTGTATTTTGTTAAGGTGGGCTTGTAGATATCTAGTTGCTGATTCAGGTTTAACATGGGAGGCAAGCACAGCTATATCGTCCGCGAAGGTAGCTGTTGTGGTTAGTCTTGACGTTGGTAGGTCGGCTGTGTACAACAGATATAGCAAAGGACCCAGAGCGCTTCCCTGAGGGACTCCGGAGTGAATTGGATATAGTTTTGTGAGTTCGTCTTTATATTTGACGAAAAATTGTCTGTTTGATAAGTAGGATTTCATGATTTCGTAGAAGTGATAAGGTAATAGTTTTTTTAATTTATATTGAAGTCCCTGGTGCCATACCTTGTCGAAGGCCTGAGTTGAGTCTAAAAAAACAGCCGAACAGTATCTGCTACCTTCTAGATCCTTATGAATTTTGTTGATCAATCGATGCACTTGTTCGACTGTTCCATGTTGGTTTCGGAAACCGAATTGGTGGTTAGGAATTGATTGTTGTTCCTCCAAAATTGGTTTTATTCTCAACAAAATCAATTTTTCAAATACTTTCGACAAGACTGGCAGGAGGCTTATGGGTCTGTATGACGTTACTTCACCTGGAGGCTTTCCTGGTTTTGGAACCATAATTATCTGGGCGACTTTCCATATGTTAGGAAAATGTCCTGTTCTTACAATTGCATTGTATATTTGTGTTAGATGATGGATCGCTTTATCCGGTAGTTTCTTAACTATTTCCCCGGTGATTAGATCATACCCAGGAGCTTTTTTGGCGCTGATTTTCTTGTTTATTACTTCCTTTACTTCGTTTGTTGTTAGTGGCTTGAGCGGTAGACTCATTTGGTATGGTGATTTTAGAAAACTAAGAATTTCTTCTTCCTCTTCTGGACACTGGGAAGGATAAGGATTAAATACCTTGGTTAGATGTTTCGCATAAGCAGTTGCTTTGTCTTTATTGCTTCGGGCCCAGCTGCCATCTTCGTTTGCGATAGGTGGTATGTGTACGTTTGGTCTCTTTATTTTTCGCACCGCTTTCCATAGTGAATAGTCTGTTTGTTCGGTAGGTGTAAGGTTTTCTAAGTAGACTTGTATGCTTTTGTTATTATGTTGAAACAAGAGTTTCTTTAGTTGTTTCGAGGCTCTGTTCAATTCTCGCTTATCTGCATCCGATCTGGTAATTTGCCAACGCGCTCTAATTCGCCGTTTTTCTGCGATCTTCTCCTTAAGAACAATAGGGCAGTTTTTGTTCTTGTTCTTAGAGTTGTTTTGTAACTCGGGTGTAGCCTCCCAAGAAGCTTGCTGTATCAGGTCAGTAGCTTCCATAGCTGCTTTTTCTATATCGTACTCAGTTTTTAGAGGCACTTGCAGGTTTATTAGGTATTCCAGTCTGTTTTGGAAGAACTCCCAATCTGTGTTTTTATTGCAGAGTGTGGGTGGTTGTGTTGTTTTTACTATAGCTGAGTATACTGTAATTATAATAGCTGAGTGGTCTGCAGCTAGCTCAAAGCAAGATTTAATTTCGCACTGTCTAGTGTTGATGCCCTTTATTATGCCAAAGTCGATTAAATCTGGGATTTTCCTGCGATCTGTGGGCCAGTATGTAGGTTCGCCAGTAGATATGTAATTTAGATTATTTTTTTGTATAGCAGCTAGTAATCGCCTTCCATCGGTTCTTGTAACACGTGAACCCCATTGAACATGCTTGGCATTGAAGTCCCCTGCTATGAGAAATTTGTTGCCCAGAGTTTTAAAAAAGTAAGTGTAGTCTTGTTCAGTAATTATGTATTTAGGCGGGCAGTAAATTGCAGAGATTTTAAATGGAGTGGTCTTATCTTCTACTAATACGGTCGTTGCTTGGAGGTGATTTTCCTGGAATTTTTCAAGTTCATGGTGTTTTATGTTGCTTTTTATTATTACTGCAGTTCCGCCATGCGCTGTGCCATCCGGGTGGTTAGTGTTGTAAATATTGTACTTTGGAAACTTAATATAGCTTTTGTTTGTGAAATGCGTTTCAGAGATCAGCAGTACGTCTATGTCATTGTTATCGAGGAATATTTTGACTTCATGTGCGTGTTGGCTTAGTCCATTGGCGTTCCAAGCAGCTATTTTGATCGATTGAGCCATTAAGACATTTTGCTGATTAGCGTGGTGAGGAGATTCATTATAGTACCCATTTGTGTTATCAGATTTTTCATCATGGTTTTAATCTCTTCCATGTCGCTCGTTTGTTGATTATTTTGTACAGTTTGATTTTGTAAGCTGGTGTTTTCTGTCATGCTGTTAATTATTTGGTATGGTTGCGGGTTTACCTTACTGGCGTATGATATTCCAGGTATTACTTCAGATTGGGTGTAGCGTTTTGTAAAGGGTGTTCCAATGTCTTTCCTCAGTCGCGGGTACAGTTTTTCTTGCAGTTGTTTGTGTATAATGCAGCCTCTGTAATTCGCAGGGTGGTTTCCGTTACAGTTTACGCATTGTACTCTGTCGTCTTTCGTTTTACGTGGGCATTCTATTGTATTGTGGAATTGTGTGCATTTTACACATCTCGGGTTGTGTTGGCAGTAGTTTTTCGTATGCCCAAAGCGTTGGCATTTCGTGCATTGCGGTATTGTTCTTTTTGCATGTGGGGCTTCCACTACCACGCTTGTGTGTAGTAATAGCTTAGTTTTATAAATTTCTTTATTGTTCTCTTTCTGTTTTAACTCTACTAAGAACATTGGAAGAGGGTTTTTAGTAATTCCATGCTTGATGTTCCAGACACTCGCAACCTCATGTCCCATCTCTTGAAGATTTTGTTTGATTTCGTTGGTGTCGATTGAGTAATGCAGGTTTTTGATTACTACTTTAAAGTTTTTTTCCTGTTTTGGCTTGTAGGTGTGGAATGGTGTGTTTCTTTGAGTGAGTTCTTTAACGATGTTAGAGTACGTTACACTTGTTTTGCTTTGTATTTTAACTTGCTCATTTCCAAGAGCTTTAAGGGTAAAGTTGTCTTTGGCTATCTCATTTAATAGTGTTGTTAATGGATTTATATTTTTGACTTCTGCAATAAAAATAGGCGGTGGTTGCGGTTCCTTGGGAGTAGATTTGTTTTGATCTTCATTGGGAGTAGATTTGTTTTGATCTTCATTGGGAGTAGATTTGTTTTGATCTTCATTGGTTTCTTCGTCATCCATAGCTGCAGTTAACTGATCATATCTATTGCTTGTTGGAGCTCCTAGCCAGTATTGAGCTTTCTTAGCTTGGCCTTGATTTCCATCAGGACTTCTATTGCGTTTATTGGTAGCTGTTTGCCATGCGTAATTTTGTATACTAGGATTTATTTTCTCTACATAATATGGAGGTTTGTTGACTGGTTGTAGATTATTTATGGGTTGTGAGTACGAAAAAGCGGGCAGCTGTGTTGACTGATTGGGCACTTGATAAATTTGTTGGGACATGTTTGACATAGGTTGGTAAGTTAATTGTTGTTGACTTACTTGACCCGGCAGGCAGTAATTAGATTGGCTAAATGACATTTTCCTTGGTTGTAAATTGAAGAGTTTCTATTGGAAAATGTAAACAGAATATTTAATTTGTAATAAATCACTGACCTCACGGTCAGCGATATCGGTTATCACACGTATCACTTTCGGCACTCTGGTTTGACGACCTTACTTTCCGAAAGCCAAACGCAAACTGATTTGAAATGATAATTAACCATTTTATCTCATCATTACATCATGATTGATGTGTTGTGGTGCATTACGCATTCAGCATTTCAACCCATGGAAACTGAAAGTGGTTCGTCTGATACTGCCCGCGTGATATCAAGCCATGGTTTAGACTTTTAGAGGATATGCCTCTCCGTTTTTTGCCATGTGGTTTTCCTTGAACACTGGTTTTTTGAAGTATCTTAGTGCAAACGATGTTTGAGAGGCGTTTGTTTCGCTTTGTTTCCTCTAAAACCGACACTTGGTTCTATGCGCAGTCCATGCGATTCGTAACATTCTACGCCAGCAAAACATTTCGAAGGCGTCCGTTCTTCTCATAAACTATACAAAACATCAAAAATAAATAATTTAGAAATCTCTACTCCAAAGACTAAGATGATAACATTTAACATTTATCATTGTTATTTTTCAGTTTAAGTGTTTACTACTGTTATTACTTTTTGTTTCTATTATATTGTGTAATGGGGTTTTCCCGTGGAATAAATAAATAAATAAATAAATAAACTGCTCAAGGACAGGTCTAACGAGTAGCTTCAGAATGTGTAGTTCAAAACGTGACCACCGAGCTTCTGTAGATGGCGCCAAGTGGACAAACCGCCACTGTGCTACAATGCTTGGAAATTTTGCAAAGTGGAAAGCCAAAACCAAATAGCGCATGAAGGTGCTCGGGACCTTAGCAACAACTTTGTCCCCTTTCAAAATTTCGATATCTGTAGCCGTTCGAAAGTTACAGGCGATCCGGACGGACGGACGGACGGACGGACGGACAAAACGTTCGCATAAGTACGCTGAAGCTACTAATAAAGGCAAAGATCGCTTTTGAGCGAAAACTATTTACGCCAATCGCACGAGTCAATTGCTTCAGTTATCTGGGATACAAAATTAGATATAGAGAACAAAGACACGTCAACATGTTCCCCGTACTGCTATACAAATGTGAAAATTGAATGATTACTAAAAGCCAAGCAACAAGAATATTGGACCATAAACACAATCAGGAAATTAGGCAAAAATGAGATATCTTCAATCTAAATAAAAAAATAAAACAATACAGAACCAATTGACAGGAACATCTCTATAGGATGGATGACTCCGGTATGCCGAAACTACTGCTTAGATTGGATTGTATTAAATATAGAGGGTGAGTTACCTCACACGCACTTAGGGCGCATTAAGTGGGCCCATTGTGCTACCTCTCAGCAGCTCTCCAAGTTGAGTAACAATCAAGCCAACCAATCCTTTGAATGTACTTAAGAACGACCGCAACTGGAGTGTTGCTGATTCTGACCATATCAGGCTAGAAGTCCCCCAACATAGATTTTCTGACTCTTGCGAGAGCTGGAGAGTGGAACAGAACGTGTTCTGCTGTCTCGTCATCCTCGTTGCATCCGTGACAGTGTGGGCTGTCCACCAGTCCCATCCTGTGCATATATTGGTTTAGAATGCAGTGTCCAGATAGGATACCCACGACTAGTCGAAGGTTTCTCCGAGACAGTTGCAAGCAATATTTGGCTGTCTTTGGTGAGGGCGCTGTAATAGCAGCTCTCGCTTGACGATAGCTTTGCATGTTAACCCATCTTCGTATGAAGCTGTTTAAGGTTTTTTTGATATAGCATTAGCATAGAGCTTAATGTTGTCAGGAATATAGGGATTACGGGTTCTGGCCCCCAGAGAAGTCTCGCAGTCTCGTCGGCCTCCTCATTGCCGTAGTTACCGTCATGTCCTTTCACCCATACAAAGGAAACGACATTATTTTTTGAGATATCCTCGAGAACTTCACGGCACTGCAGTACCACACCTGAGGTAATTTTGCAACTGCCCAGAACTAGTAAAGCGGCTCTACTGTCACTGAAGATACCAATACATTGATTCTCAATTTTCCTTTCAAGAATATTGCTTTTGCACCATGCATTATTCCAATTACCTCCGTTTGGAAGACAGTGACCATTTTGCCTAGTGGTATGCTTTGGCGGAGGTTCAGATCGTCAGAGAAAACTCCGGCACCCGTTCCATGCTTTGTTTTAGATCCGTCAGTAAAGATGGATATATCTGTATGCTGGATAAACCCGGCATTTTCGTAGACATTAAATTGTCTATTGAAGGCATATTATAAAGGAAGGTAGTCTACCATAGCATCCAGAAGAGCGATCTTGTCGACGGCTTCATTCAGAATGCGGGTATGCCTGTCTTCCTTGCCTGCTGTGTGCCACAGCCCCATGTAGCGCAGCCTCAAGGCGGTTCTTACGGCTACTTCCTCCACAAAAAGATCAAGTGAACAATGTTTAATAGTCAAAATTCTTAAGATCCGAAATTTTAAACACCATTTTTGGAATGTTGGGGGTCTACGAAAGTTGAATTTCAAGTTGTTCACTAAGATGTTCTATGAAATATAATGATTCTAATAATGTAATGAAGTTTATTATGTTATTTATGTAATAGCACGATACATGAAATGAAAATTACGCGCCGACTTGACGCCTTTGGTCCGCTCTACAAGACGTAATTTTAGTCGCATTTTAATTTATATTAGGTCAAATTTTCAAGCTTTACAAGTTTTATAATAACTACTTTTTCGCTAAATAGGTTGAGACACGAAATATAAGAGAAGATGCGAGAAAAAAAATCTCGACCCGTTCACGCTTTCTTTGTCCGTTCGATATCTCCACTAATATCGCTCGTACGTGAAAAAGTAATTGAACATAAAGTGTAGAGCACACAAAATTCTAACTAAAAGGTCCACTTTATTTTCACGTACCGTTAACGGGAACTGAGTTATCGGAAAGGAATCAAACGCACCCTTTTTTAAGATGGCGGAAATAGCGCATAGGAAATATGGGTCGAGAAACTGAAGTTAAGCTTTGCTGAACCTTCTAACACCCCAAAAAGGAATTTCAAATTTCGGTTCACTTTCCAGCAAAGGCCTTATTTTTGTACATAGCCAGTCACTATACAGTATAATCGACGCACCCGACTTGATATGGTAAAGTATCAACTAAACTTAGGGTTATATATACATACTTCTGAATTTACTCTACTTTCATGTTGTGCTGTAGTGCATCTCATGCAAATCAATGCTTGCATCTGAGTGTAATCAGTTTACAAGTTCTTATCTTTGTTTACCGGGTTCTATTGTTTGTGTAATAATAGAACAGCTTAGTGTTGCCCGCGCACTTGGAGTAAAATATGTTTACTCACAATCGGTTAATAATAGGTACGTTTCTAACCTTCAAAACAGTCGGAAAACGAGTCATTGTTTACTTTACTTTCCCAGCTAGCCGGGAAAGATTTTCCCGGCTAGCTAAACGTCACTTTCAATGAACTTGTCATGTTACCTAGCAATAGCGTCGGAGTTTCCTTTGTTAAAGTGACTTATTACACTGCAATAAAAATACGTATTATTTGAAACTTACTTAATTAAATAAATACTGACAAAAACCAATTATGAGTAAAATAGTATAGATAACACGGTGAAAAGTTTCATTCCTGTCTCGAACCAAAGTTAACCTCGAGGCTGCACGTCTCGGTAAACTACTTAATCTCTCGACAGTAATGAAACACTTCCCACCTCGGTATGTAATATACTATTCCCGCTGCTGATCATGTAAGTCAATGATACAGCCTTAGTAACAACAAAGCGTGTTTGCTGCTTTCCCTTGACAACGGAACTTAAAATTATTAGGTATTAAGTTCCTTCTTCTTCTTATATATAGTCGTAACTCGCTTCCGAGTATCGTGACCCCTCCAGTTAATAAGAACCGGTAACAGCCCGCTATAGTTCTCTATATTCTGCACTTCTTTCTCATTATTTCGGTCATCAATAGATTGGCGAGTTTTTTTATTTAATCAATAAATCTCACTGGTGACCGACCTCTTCTTCTTTTTCCGTTAACCTTGCCTTGTATGCACAATTTTTCCATTCCGTCTCGTCTGATTATGTGGTCAAAGAATCGGAGTATTTGGCGTTGATTGAATTGTCGGTAGTAATCGTTGATTGGTGTTGATATTGAGTTCTCTTAAAATGGAGAGATTAGTTCTCCTCGCAGTCCAGGGGATTCTTAACATGCGTTGGTAGCAGGTCATCTCAAATGCTTCAATCCTTCTACGACACGCTACGTTGAGTGTCCAGGATTCCGAGCCATAAGTGGCAATGGAGAACACCAAAGAAACCATCGGCCTTTGCTTAGTTCGTTTTGAGATATGGTGGTCTTTCCATATTTTAGTCAACTGAAATAGCGCGGTTTTTGCCATCCCTATTCTTCTTTTTACCAGTGTTCGAGATGCGTACTCCTAAATAGATAAGTTCATCCTTTCTTGGTATGTCCCGGATGTTTTCAAATTGTTGTGGTAAAATATTTGCTCTGTCCGCTACCATAATACAACTTTTTGCACGATTAAGTTTAAAGCCAGCTTCTTCACTATATGTTTCTATGCGTTGTAGTATTTCCGCCATATCTTCTTCTGAACTAGCCAACATTGTTGTGTCATCAGCATAACGCAGATTCGAGATCTTCTGGCCACCTATCGATATGCCACCGTTCCAATTTTCTGTTGCTTTACGAATAATCCATTATTCGTAAATGTTAAACAGGGTGGGAGAGAGTAAGTTTCAACCAAACTACCGTATGATCGAAAACTTTTATCCTTTAGAGGGCTGTGGATTTTCTTTAAATTTAATTTACTGACGACAGTGATGAGTCTTCTTCTTCTTCTTCTTTCTCAGCTTCGATTTGTCCACTCCTGAACGTAAGCCTCTCCAGTATCTTTCCATGTCTGTCGGTCCTGAGCTGATCTAATCCAGTTTTTTCCTGCTTTTTCGCTGATGTCATCAGCCCACCTCTTTTGGGGTCTGCCGACGCCTCTCTTGGTTTGTCTCGGTCTCCATCTTATGACCTTGGATGTCCATCTATCCGTATCTTGCCGTGCGATGTGTCCGGCCCATTGCCATTTTAGTCTTGCGATCCTTTCCATAACATCGGTTGTTTTTGTTTTTTGTCTTATCTCTTTGTTATTTTATCCCGTAGACTTACATCAAGCATTGCTCTTTCTATGGCTCTCTGAGTTATTCTTAGTTTTTCAGCGCTTTTTTGTGTAAGAGCCATTGTTTCCATTCCATAGGTTGTTACTGGAAGGATGCAACTGTCGAAGACCTTTCTCTTGAGGTTGATTGGAACTTCCTTGTTTGTTAATATGTGTCGCAGGTTCCCAAAGGCTGTCCATGTTAGAGCGATCCTCCTCTTAATTTCCAGAGATTGGTTTTTCTTGCCAAGTGTTATGTTATGTCCTAAATAGACGTATCTTTTGACGAGTTCTATTGAGTGATTTTGGATGTTAATCACGTCGTTACTTTCACTTATTATTTTTGTTTTATTATAATTTATAGTTAAGCCACATCAGTGATGAGTAAAGGTACTTAATAATATAACGTATGCACTTTTGACAGAATCACTTAACTTTGACAGAATATTTAGTACTGAACACAAAGTCGTGCTGTGTATGCAAAACGGAGGATATCACTTTGAACAGCTGTAGTTATTTTTGTTATTAACATCTTCATGTATCCAATAAACATTTTTGTATTTGTTAAAATGATATTACTGGTATAAACTTAAACTGACAGATATAGAAAGTTCTGATAGCAGTATATAATAAAAACAATTTAAATTTCGTTTCCTGGAAAATTACTCAAGCTGATACACTCAGCTAGTAAGAATTCTTACTTACTTTTATATTACTATTATTACTGCACCTTTTGCAAAACTTTAACGATGCACACAAGGTTTGAGTAGAATTCTATCCGGCAGTAAAATGACTGAATCGATTTTTGATTAGCTAAGAACCGAATCGCCCTAGTCTAATAAACAATAGAGAATATGGTACACTTGTTTTGTATGAATAATTATGTATTTGTTTAAAATATAGCCCAGCATGCTAACAATGGTTTAAACTTTAGAAACATCTTCAAAGACAATCTTTGTAATAATGCGTATTAGCACAAAATGCAGGGTGTATCTAAAAGGTAGGTCACAGCTTTGTATAGGTATAAAAACAAGACAAGACATTTCTATGAACATATGTCCTTAACCACACGGTTACGGAGATACAGAGTGTTGAAATTTCATTTTTAACTCTGCATTGATTTACTCGGAGCAGGCTGTGGAAAAGCTAATGGAATTTTCAGGGTAAGTATTAATCACGACTAAGCACCTTTAATTATTACTCTTATTTCAATATGACATTCCAGTGGCGTAGAAACTGAACAAGGTGTCACCTTTTTCGAAAATATTTGATACGCCCCTGCCAATTTTATATATCTTATGAATTTTTCTAATTAACTTTTAATCTAAATTTAATTCGTTTTATGTTTATTGAAATGCAAGTAATAGTCAATGTTTTGAGTTTTGAGCAATACTTACCCTGAAAATGTCACATTTCCTCTAGCCTCCTCAGAAAAAGATCACTATAGAGCTAAAAAAATACATTTCGACACCCTGTATCTCGATAACCGTTTGGTTAAGAGCCGCGACAACCCTTTAGATACACCCTGTATTTTGGACCAAATGTCTAATTCCTTAACCTTACAGAAAAAAGGAGTCTTGGAGATGTATAAAATACCATAAGTTGTTTTATCAACTCAAACTATTTCCCCCTTGACGTCATTTTAGCAGGCGAAATAGTATATTATACATCAAGGTAGCGAAGCGCAGTATTATAACCTGAGCGTATATTAGATACTGAGGCGCGAAGCGCGAAGTATCTAAAGCGCGAAGGTTATAAGACGATTCGCTACCGTGGTGTATATACTATTTTTTACACTACCAAACGGCTTAATACCTAAATTCGCAACAAATTTCGAAAATATTTTAACTGTCAACCTGACAATACAGCTCTTTAAAACGTCAAAATTAAAATAGTCATATTTGGTAACTTAGCAATTTATTAGTTACCATTTTATTTACTAGCAACATGATATGTTCATATTAGTCATAGATCCAAAATGTGGAAAGCTACTTATAACTTCCAAGGGATTTTTCAAATTATTTCTTCCTCAATCTCATAGTAACCATGCAACTACAAATAACGTCTTAGCAACCATACATTCAGGCAATCCTCAATGTTACTTACATATTCTTACTTTAAATGTACTTAATAACATTTTGAAATTTCATACTATTTTTACTAATATACTAATACATAAAATATTGTATGCGCCACGAGAGATATTCATGTTTTTTACCTTCGGTTGACATACAGGCCTCGGACCAGAGAGCCTCTCGGGCTATAAACATGTCAACCTCAGGGAATAGTATATTACGTAACGAGAGTTGTAAAGAATATATTACGTACAAGTGGATGAATTACATACGAGCGACGAAGGAGCGAGTAATGTAAATCCACGCGTACGTAATCTCTTTACAACTCGAGTAATGTACTATACTTTTTCTACGAGCATACATCTTATAATTCACAATTTATTAGAATAGTCTTGAAACGAATGCAATTTTTAAATAAAAAAAAACCTGTAGTGGTGCACCTGATTTCACTAACACTTGACGTTTGAGACGTTTGACCACCATTTGACAAAATAACAGATAACAACTAACATTCTTGTGGACAGTAAAATAAGATTCAAAGATTTTATTGTTAATTGTATGTTGATCCAGAATAAAATAGGGACAGTGGTCGTTCATTACGGATATTTGAAAGAACGTCATTTCGAAGTTTTCGGAAGTACCTAACATAACCTGCACGTTTATCTGACTCCTCTGACTATGAAGGTAATTTGAATTATTTGAAGACATTCTTTTCTTTTAATTAATTAGCATTTATTTTAGGTAACCCTCAAACGAATTTGAGCGCAATAATATTTGAGGTATGAACAAATATTATAATGTAGGTACCTACCTAATAATTTACAAAGATATGCCACTCGAATGCAGGACAATTACTTACCAGGGTTTAATTTGAGTATTACCTCCAAAGAGGATTAGTTTTTCTGTACTGTTAACATTAAAATAAATAATACGTAGAATGTTTTGGTCCATATTTTATTAACCATTTAATACAACACATTATTTTTCAGTAACGTCAAAAAATGTCAAATTAATTTTTCTCGTGGTCTCAGGTTACGTGATAATTCAAAACTTTTTCATAACTCGTACGTAATATATATATATATATATAACGTGCTAGTTCCTTTTTCCATTACGTGCATGTGTTCATAATGCCATAGTTACTGATCAAACAAGCGGTTGCGTTCTTGGCTTCTTACTATTATGGGAGTAGAAAAAAAACATTTATATCTCCCTTAGTGCATAAATGTCTATTATCGCCCACTGATGTTATTTTAGTTCTTATTTATAAACACGTATTCATAAAACCCAGAGTTCCAAAGGTACTATTCAGCTAATATAACTGTAAGAATTGCCGCGGATCAAACACGCCTGTGTTACGTCTTTGATACATAAATAACTATTATGCACCAAGGAAGTAACCTACAATTTTAAACCTAAGACCGTAAGTAGTGCCTGAGGCGACCGGTCTCAGGATTAAAATCGCAGTTTATTCCCATAGTACATATATAACTACTTTAAAGAATTCACAAGAAGTTCTCTAAGATGGCAGGTAGAACGTAGAGCCAGCAATGGGTAATCGGAGTAATACTCAATAAATTTGTCTACAATAATGTCAGTAAAAGAAGTATCGTACACGAATATTTGAAAAAAAACAGATTAATATAACTTCCTGTAACATATGC